>OY829914.1:84456639-84832108 GCA_963691935.1 Nephrotoma guestfalica | reverse complement strand
TTTAAACCTTTTGTAATTAGGGTGGACGATATTAAGTGTGTTATGCCTTGGTCCTTTCCGGTTCAGGTTAGTCTTTTCCTTAAATTTTTATTAACTTCATTCCTCTAGTGGTCATTTTTAGGATTTTTATGCAATTTCGGAAAACCCCACACTCAATCCCTGAGCCGTAGCTGGCAACATTGACCACTGTCCGAAGCTCAGTTTAATTCACCGAATTAATTCAGTAACGAATGGAATTTATTAGAACTTGTTTTTTTTACTAGTAACCTACTCGTGCGCCACCCACGTTTCGTTACAGATTGACGTGTTACTACCTCAATTCCAAATTATTAAGTTTTACCACAATTGTAAAAAAAAATCACACCTTAAATATTATTACTCGTGTCAAATGAAATGTAAAACATGTAACCGCACACCGCATACACAAAACTCAAGTTGATATATAGAAAAACACGCAGCCTCATCAACACCATCATCACACCCTCGAGACAAATAAAATCAAATAAATCTCACACATTATTATTCATAATCTTTTGAAATTTTAAATTGTTAATATGACTTAAATCTACTTTTATTTCATTTTTATTTTTTCAACTGCGATTTCGACAAATCATCATCACCAAACTCAATCTCTCGTTCCACCGTGCGACCCCGTATAACACTCCCCGACTGCGTGCTGCTACATATCGCGCTGCTAGAGTATCGAATTCACACCCGCCAAAACAAAAAAAAGAAACGAAAATTCCGCCAATTTATTTCACATAACGTAACATTTCTGTATAAATTTGGGGTTGGAATTTTTTTTTTTGTGTGTACTAGAGAAGAAATTTATAAAACATTCAACAACTATGTACGAGTACGAGTACGAGACGAGTATTGTACACCAGCTACCAGTTGATGCTGTTCATCATGCTGGTGACGGGGGAAGGAGGTGTAAATATGGTGTAGATACACACGGTGGCGTATAATAAACTAATTGGATGTAAATATGCGTTAACACTTTTGTCAATAATAAATAAATATTACACGAGATGTATGCGGAGTTGAAATTGTGTGTGGATTGATGTGCGTTTACCTATATATACGATATACGATAAACGTACGTGTGGGGTACCCCACATATATGAGGTAATGAAATTGTGATAAAGAAATTATAATACGCGTGATTACCATTTAAAATTAATAGAGATATCATCGTGTATGCTTTCAATATGTTCAAAACGTAACATAAAATATTTTTTGCGTACGCATTCACCGGGTTAATAATGGGGTAAAATGAGAATTAATAATTCAATTTTATATACGTTATGGCTGGATTTGTTTCATGGAAGATATTGTAGTGCGAGTGTGTTAAAACAAGTTTATCCCAATAATACACTTAATTAACTCAAATCATGTCTTAAGAAAGTTAAGAAGAAATATACTACTGGGATTTTATTGTCAGTAGGGGAATATACAAATCTGAGGATAAGTAACGAGTAACATGCTAAAGATGGCAAAGTAATTGATATTTTAGAATAATGATGACCTAAATTATTATTGCAAGTTCGCTCAGTATTTTCTTAGGGGGTCGCTCGTTACTGCAGGTCTCCTTAGGTCGATAAAACCGGTAGTTTCGGTAAACGAAAAAAAGGTCGAGATTTTTTTGGGCGCCAGTCTACCTGCACGTTTCGTTTTCCCAGCTGAGCCCTGTGGTTGAGCTTATGGACTCGGGCGTGGTGACGTACACCACAAAAAGCTACCATTTTTAATTTTAAAAGATCGATCGCAATTAAAATAAGGCAATGAAGAAAGAAAATAGTGTTATAGATCACAACAAAATACGTGACCTTGATCACATGTGGCGTGTTCCTACCACCGTAACCACAAACAACATGAAACTAACAAATAAATGGTAAATTGAAATTTTTTTGTTTTACAAATCTAGGTGTTAAGATGCTGTATAAGATAGCGGAAATTTCTCAGCGAAAAATAATAGATTTCACTACTCGCCGCAAGTGGCAGCACAATCACAAAAGATAATTTATTTTGTTGTATAATTACCAGGGGAAATCTTTTATTCATTTTGTCTCTCTTTTTTCACTAAATAAAACATTCCAGCGGAATAAAATATTAAAAGTGATCCTTAAAATGACAAATTGAGTGATCTCCGAAGTAAAGGAACTCGGTAAATGAAATCTTGAAATTTAACAATATTCCGTCCTTCCGTCATTCTAAAATAATGACGAAGAAATTTGGATAAAAGTATTCATCAGGGGTTCAAAACTTAGGACAAAATTCTAGGATCAGTTCATGCTGGACTAAAAAAGGCCATTTCATAGCCAATACTTTTGAAAATTTTAAGTTTTTATTAGTTTATTTTCAGTTTTTGGCCGATATCTCAAAAACTTCCACCAGTAACCAATACTTTCACCAGTAAGCTATTAGAAAAACAATCGAAAGTATTGGTTACTAGTGGAAGTTTTTGAGATATTGACCAAAAACTAAAAATAACTTAATTGGCCGCAGAAATTCAAAAAATTATTGTGAAAATTCTAATCCATCAATTTTCCCCAAATTTGCCTGGTAGTCTCATTATGACCTAATCTATTAGAAAAACAATCGAAAGTATTGATTAATGAAAATGAATAAAATATTTCCGCTGGTAATTATATAACAAAATAATTTCTCTTTCGTGATTGTGCTGCCACTGGCGGCGAATCGCGAAAACTCTTATTTTCCGCTGAGAAATTTCCGCTATCTTACAGCATGGTGTACCGTTGTAGCAAAGCACAATCCTTTAATAGATTGTTATATTTCAGGCTTCAAGCATTTTAAATACCATTTTACACTGATGTATGCCTCCTTCTCCAAACTCCCAACAATTTGGTGTTGCCATAACCGGATACTATAACGCACAGTCGGTAAACCATTGTTTTCTCGAGTGCTATATATTCTAAAATTTTTCTACCCCAATATACGGTTAGAATAGAATCAGATCTAAAATACTTAAATATTTTATCACTGATTTCGTTCCTGGGCCGTTGTCGATGGCAACGTATAGTCTTTTTGGGACCTTTTGGGCGTTTTTCAACTAAAAAATTGTTAGTTATTTTTTAATTTTTTTTGGTTATGTTGACGTGCAATGTCTCATTTTTTTTCGTTATTCTTTGCTCTAAAGCCACAAATAGTGAAATTTAGACAAGCACGATCGGCACTATTTTATAAATTAGCCTGAACTCACAAGTTTTAATTTTTTTGAAAGAAACAGCCCAAAAACAAATTTTCTACTATGCCAACCACCTTTTTTTATCATTTCATTGGATTCGGCATACTCAAAAATACTTAAAAAATATTAGACCGACATACTTGAATGAGCTGAAGTGAAAGAGAGGAGAAAACGTCACTAAAGGTCGGTTTAGTATTTTTTTTTTGCAAAAAAACAATTTGAGCGACCTCTAAACGTGGTCCGATGGCCCTGAAAATTTGCATAATGTCATTTTTAATAGAAACGAACATTTTCAGCCCTGAGCCCGATCGAAAGGAAGAGATAAGATTTCCTCCAAACAAAAATGGGTCGCCCTATAACATATTTATGTGAATTATCTGGAATTAACACTGATTTTTGAAAAATGGGCGATCGAACCGACGCGTGTTATTGATTTGAATTTAAAGAGATTTAACACGGATTTACAATTATTTGCGACATATAGGATGTTATTGTTTTAGAATCAGGCGAGCTGATCTCGAATTCGTCATAATAAAAAATTAAATAACCGAAATTTTACTCCTATTGAAATGGTCTAATATGCCTGCGGGTATTTTCCGCGAGATAATTTCCGTGGAGGTAATGTCCTGTTACGGCTCCACATCATCCTGTAACCTTTCGTTTCACACGATCCCGTTACTTGTATTATCGATACTACACAATCTTCGATGTAATCCACTTCGAGTCTAGTCAAAGAACCCGGAAAATATTTATTAGCATTTTCAAAGAATTGTTTTGCATCCAGCACATTAAAAAAATAGAAAAATTCAAATCTAGTAGGAATCGATTTCATCAAGAGAAAATACCTCTGGTATGCTGGAAACACATGTGCAGAATTCCGCATGCATCAAAATTAGAATACACTAGTGTAAAATAAAACTAAAAATCGTCGCTGACTTCATAGCATATTGTTTGTTGTTTTTCACTTTTGACACCAAATTTTGTCATTTTTGTTTGACAGATTTGTTAACTAACAGGAACAATTACAACACTCCGATTGATAGCTCACTTTAACTTAAAAAAAGAAAAATGCCGCAGACAAGTGTCAAAAATTATGTTAATGTGTTTTACGTGCAGATCTGCACATCTGTTTTCAGCATAAGGAGTCGACAATTGCGTAGCGAATCATAATAATTCGCTAAGGCATTGTGATTATACTTTGTATGAAAGTTCAAAGTATTTTCAATACTTTTGTAGTTTGATGATCTCTGATGAGACGACCGAATTTTTTAATTTAAAGAATTCAATGTTTCATTAGTTTGAAACCAAACTTCCAACGTCTTGGTAACGTCACTTTTTTAATTGTCTACTTACGTTCCTTACATAACGTTGTAATCACAACTCGCACTTATCAAGCGTCGAACCATAAGCGATCCGTGCAATTAACCACTTGACCTACGGAATTCAACAATATCTGAGTTTGTGTAACAGCAAAATAACGTTAAACAAAACAAAAATTCTTTCATTCGTCCTAGACTAGTTTCGAACCCTGGGCATCTTGCACGTCGAACATCACACCTCATCACTCGGCTATTTCGTTTTTTATATGTATATTCACTAAGACCTTTTACAAAGAGTATACACCCCAATTCCGACACGACTATTGTCATTTCAACTTCTGTAACTTCTGTTTCCGGACATTTTAATGAATGCAAATTATTAATGCTAGAAAATATATTTCCAAGTAACTGATACTGTGCGCCCCACACTGATTTATTCTGACTAAACTAAATTACCGTTTGTTTGCACTAGTGATTGATAGTTGTCGCTGTATCCATAAAACGTATTGATTCTAATATTTAGTCGGAAATTGCGTACTGAAGCCTCCTAAAATAAAATTGCGAATTAGAATAAACATTCAGTGTATTGTGTTTCACGCCATCTAGCTGACACAAACTAACATTAAATTAGTTCGGTCAGTAATTTATTCTAAAAAATGGTATGGCACACAGTATTAGAGTCAATTAAGAATATGTACAGTGCCATCTCTTTAAAAATGGTAAAAAAAATTCGAACCAAAAATATTTTGCTGACATCTATTGAAATTTGACAAAACTAAAAAAAATATAAAGTGACAAATATTTCCCTCGGAAAAAATAGATTTAGTCAAATATGGCGAGCTAAGTAAATGTGAACCTAAAATAACCCGAAATAGGGATAAATTTTTTATGACATAAATGATGCTAGAAAATCGGACATATAGGCCTACTATATGAATTCATTTTCATCGCCGCTCAAGGCTGTGATGAGTCTCATGATGTTAGTCAGATGAGCATGTATCTCTATAACGACAATATAACGACGTTTATGGGAATATAATTTGGTGACCGGAACAATTGATGATCTTCCCATGACGTGGTACCGATTATCATGTATCTCCAGAGTTCCAGACCGGTAAACACAGCGGTAAATACAGAATGATCGAAATCTCGGTAGTATTGTTGATGTATGGTCGTTTTTGTATCTGGATGTGCGTTAGTTTAGAATCCATTATGGCAGCGCACTAATAGTAATAAGGAAGAGCAAATTACGTCACATTGCGCATGCCGAACGTATTAATGTACATACCAATGGTGAATATGGTCAAACTGAGCTATCACTGATTCATTTCACTATGACAAGTCCATAATGGAAAATTCAAAATGAGGCGCGTCTATTTGTATCAGGATTACGAAAATGTGCGTAGCGTGTGCGTGTGTGTGTCTAGTCGAGGTTTCTGCTAATAACTCCTGTAACCTCCTGTATCTTCATAATGTTAGAACGACGGTGGCTTGGGTAAATAATTTTTCAAGCTCTTATATGATTTATTTGAGTACCAGGTCCCGTAGAAATCAACGGTTGCCACAATATGTGATCTTGCAACGCATCGCGGAGTGGTCTTATCTCCAAAACGATCGTGGAAAAGAGAACAAGAAAAAAAATAAAAATATGAAATTGCAACTCACCTGAATTCTATTGGCTGTTTCCTTTATGCCGGGCTGGTCCGAACAACCTCCTCTGCTTCGGACTGCTGCTCACTTCGAACGTCCCGTTTCACCAGTAACATTATGGCATCATTTATTAACCAGGATGTATTCAACCAACAACAAACAAACAGCCACCCTCAGTCGCACCCACGTAGTCTCGGGTTTCACAGATCATTTGTAAGACGCACATTTTATCACTCATTTTATCACCTGGTTAAACACGAACATTGAGTTTATCATATGAATAAAAAAAAAATCCTAAAGAAAAGCAGCAAAATGACATTCAATTCGGCATGGCCCATAGCGTATCAGAATTATAATATATAGCTGCCATTATAATTGTGAAGAAATTTAGACCCTACATCGAGGGCAATAAATTCACTACATTTACTGATCACGTTAGTTTGGAATGGTTAATGTCCCAAAAGGCTTTGAAAGAACGTCTCACCCGCTTCCAGTAAAATGTTCCAGTAATGTAGCACCCGACGCATTTTCTCGTGTGTACTGTGAGTGTACTGTCTTAATCTTCCCTTGATTCTTCTTGAACTATCTATCTTGATTCCGACGCTTTTGGATGAAACTGGGTTGGCTTTAGCGGTAGCTAAAGTTTAACCCGTTTCACATATTTATAAAAATTGAACTAACGAAAGATCAATCTCTGACCGATTCCCAGTACGTTGAGGCATTCGTTGATTGTTAAGAAACACAACGATGCACTTGCTTCACACGGTGGAATCAAGAAAACCCTAGATCGACTTCGTAGGTTCTATTATTGGCCAAGAATGCGCAAGCAGGTATATGACGACGTCTCTAACTAAACAAACTCTGAGTAAAACAGCATTTCAAGCAAAGTTATTTCAAAAAATTGTTTGTTGCCTAATGGGACCATACCGAAACTCAAAAAATGGAAATTTGTATATTTCAATTTCACTCGATCAACTCACCAAATTCTATTAAAACCCAGAACGATGTTTTTCTTACTTGTGGTACTCCCGAGTGCATACAACAGATAAATGGGTCTAGATTACTAGCAAACAATTTGGTGAGTTTATCAAGAAATTTAACACACTTCCTACTAAAACCGAATTCTACTCATCATCATCTGCTATTAATCTGATAATAATTAGTTTAGATCCCCAATGAGACAAATGTGATGACATTTTTTTTACCAATATCCCTATTGCGAATTAATTTTAGTAGCCGGACATTTCACAATTTACATAAATTCTTATGTCACCCACAACTCGAAACGTCATCATTCGTTCGCTGTTTTCGTTTCAATTCAAATCAGCATGAACTATCACGGCAATATATGAAAAATCATTCGAATGACAGGGGCGCCATCTATCGAAAATTGGTCGTACCAACTCAGAAACCTTTGTGGGCTCACGCACAACAATTTTGATAAAGATCATCACATGATCAAATGCACAGTTTACGATTCTATAAAGGACATACAGAAGATAGAAGACAGATAGAAGATGTATGGGGTAATTTTTGAACCCAGTAGACATAAATGCGTTTAGTTTCATTCTAACGATAAAAAATGTAATAAAATCAATCGATTATCACTCAGTTTTTTTATCTGGTGTATATCTAATTGAAGAAGGCATATCTAAATGGATTTTCAATCATTTTTAGTAGTTAGTGTTTTATTTACATTTTTGGAGGTCTGGGGTAGTTTTTTACCCCAATGTACAGAGTGAAGGTTAATGGAGAATTTCATAAATGTGCAATGCACATATGACCTGGCAAACATTCATCATTGAACTCTGATTTCAAGTAATGTGCAACTTCAAAGGCAAGTCTAATATGAAAAGGAAGATACCTGGCGTAAGGGAGCCGTTTCTGAGTAATTTAGATAAGATTTTGTCTTATCTAAATTTGACTTATAATACCAAGTTATTTACCCCACACGTCACAAGGTCCCAAAATAGTGTATACTTTATTGACACATTTTTAGAATTGCTTAACATTTATTGTGATATACAGAAAAATCTAAAAAGGAATTGATTACGATTACATTACTAATGATAAATAAGCGTCCAGGCCACTTTCAGGATGTTTCAGGATGTTAACATTTATGAATTCCGGTACATACGGATTGTGCAGCTTTAGTGCGTTGAAGCTGGTGAACCAGGTCTGATTTCTTACTGTTAATTAAATTTTTACAATTCGAATCAAACGTGTCTCACGCAAATGAGGATAGCGCATTTTGAAGAGCATTTGCGTCACGACCCTGATAATGGCTGTTTACTCTATTTATAGCATTAACACACATTTGACATTCTTTTAACGATACGATAAACAAATCCTGATCCTCATATTCCTGATTGCATGCAGATTCGCAAAGATTCTAAAATAATGGTGGCAAATAAATTAGTTGTAATACAAAAAAAATGATTTAAAATATTCTTACATTTTCTACTTTAATTTGAGCTTGCGTTAACTCTGATGATTCACGAGTGGCCCGTATCAAGCTCACTAATTTTAAACATTGTTGACATTTTGACGATTCCGCCGTAATCAGTTCTTCGAATGAATCTCCGGATACTAGCGCAATGCCAAGCGCTATCAAACAAACTGCGATGAATACCTTCATTGTGCCACTAAACTGGTGCGCTCTGGTCAACTGTACCAAAATAGTGATTTGCATTCGAATTTATAGGCAAGAGAAAAATGTTGCACGCGCATTTACATGGAATCGAGATAAGGTTTTTAATTTTAAATTAGGAGGAATTCACGCGCAGGCAGACAAAGGCATTTTCGAATTGGGTTATCTCTTAATTAGCTCGTTTAATAAATATAAATGTTTTTGTTGATTGTAATAGCTATGGCGATTATTTTAGTATTTTGTATTTTGATTCGTGTAATAAAGAGGTTTTGTCATGTGTGTCATATACTTGTTAGCAATTAAACATGTGTAAATTCAGCAATGGTTTTTGTCGTATTTAATCTAAGACTATCATTAAGTATCGCTAAAATTTCTCATATGGCGCTAGTACCGATATCTCGTGGAAGTTAAGCATCTGCATAATCGCAGAATTTTATTCCCATTTTCATTCGTACCAGCACTCCTTTGCAGACCTCAACGTTTCACGAATGCTAGAAAAAGACACAAACAATTTTGTGAATCTACTATTTAACCCGATCAAAGGTCTTCTCTTAAACATAAACTCTTTAACGTCTTCCTCGCTGGTTTCGTAGGCAGTGGAGCCACCTTAGCCTTGAGACATGTCCTGCCGAAAAATATTCTCTAGTGTAAAAATTGCGGATGTGACTAAAAACGATGATATAGGATATATCGATTATTTGTCCCAACACTCCATAAAGTGAAATGTACTTAAAGCTTTTCCTTGCATCCCAGACAGAGAACTCAAAACAATAAAAAATTCCTTCCCTTCATTCAACAAACACAACCACTAGGACGAACTTCCGTTATTAAGCATACGATAAAAGTTATGGTGACAGTATACCGCTCAAGCAAGGATAGTATTCAGTAACATTGGCTAGAGTACAAGGTCTTGGAATTAAAATGAATAAGACTCTTGTTGGATTCGAAAAGCTTAAAGCACTTTTTAAAAAGACACATCTCCACTCCCGCTTGATGGTCTGATATTTTGCGTAATGCCATTCGGTCTCTGCAACTGTTTGAGGAGAACGTTATGCTACCTTATGACCTTATTTATTTCACATAGATATTATGATCGTATCTTCGTCTATTTGGACGATCTGCTAATAATATCAGCCACATTGGAGGAATATTTTCCTTGGTTAATTGGTTGCTGAAAGGCTGAGTTATTATGATCATTCTGAATTAAAATAAATTTGCCCGAAGGGACGTAGAATCTCTAGGGTTTATCGTGGGTCAAGCGGTTTACGTACAGATCCTGATAAAATAAGAGACATTAAAGAATATCCAGCCCAAACCACTAAAGCAGTCGCGAAGACTACTAGAGATGGCTGGTTAGTTTTTTATACGTTGTGAAGTAAGTCTATCCAGTGTAAGAGGAGTACTAAAGGGTGGCCCATCTAATTTGAAATTTTATTTGGTTTTAATTCAAAGAAGAATGATTATTTTTCAGTAAGTACTCCATTCTGTGGGGGCTCCTATTTCATTAATGGAAACTTCGATTTGCTCTGTCAAGTCTGGGATAGTCTCTGGATGGTTAGCGTAACACTTATTCTTAACCGCAAATCGCAGCTGCGTATTGATCAATTGACATCTCCGTTACGGCTGATTATTCGATCCCCGAATACAGAATGCGAAATACTGATTGTTGCGTTTGTTGTGTGGCAGGTTGTCCTCCTCTTGAATTCTGGGTTAAATAAATTCGTTTATCATGGCTCGGTAACGCTCCCCTTTGACTGTAACGGCGGCTCCTTGCTTATTTTCGAAAAAAATTTACCAATGATGCCGCCGGTCCAAAATGCACACCAAACAATCACTCGTTGTGGATGCATTGGCTTCTCCATGGTTACGTGTAGATTTTCTGAACTAATGCGCTAATTTTGCTTGTTGACGTGGCCTCCGAGGAGGCTTCATCAGCACAGATGATTTTTCGGTTAAAATGCTCATTTTCTTCCAAGCATTCCACACCACAACCCAATTAGAGAACCGAACCGAAAACGTTGCGGATGGTCAATTTGCTTCAGCTCCTGCACTAATTGAACTTTGTACGCCTTCATACCGAGGTCTATATGCAAAATTCTCGGCGAGTGGCGTTGATGCATGCTTAGACATATTCGTGCAAATGCGCATGCACGTGTTGGTTTATCCAATATCAATCCAGTTTTATGAACTCGCTTCACAAATTGCTTTGATTTCTACTGAATTTTCTACGCATTTTTCTTACAGTTTGGGTAGAACGCACTCATCACTATGAAAGTAAATATTCAATATTTCCCAATTTTGTTCAAGCATATAGCGGCCCATTTCGGTAATATCAAACATTAAACTAATTTTCTGTCACAACACGAATGACGTAAGTGTTGACACACTAGAAATAACAGGTAGGTGAAATTGCAAACGCTAGGTTGGCCACTCGTTATATCAAAAGAACTCCAAAGATCAAGAACGGCCAATCGCCTACGTACCAACCAAATGTGTATGACGACGTCTTTAACTAACTTACATGGAAAATCTCGAAAAGCAGTAATGCTGTTACAAAACCGACTCTGGATAAAACAACATTTCAAGAAAGGATCAACTCACCAAATTCGTACTATTAAAACCCAAAACGATGTTTTTCTTACTTTTGGTACTCCCGTGTACCTTACAACAGATAAGCGGTTTCAGATTATTAAAATAGAAACTATGAATATGGTTTGTCAGACAAATGGGATGACATTCGCAACCAACATCCCTATACTGCGAATTAATTATAGATGGTGGCTTAAATGCCCACCATTAAAATGGTTTAATCACCAAAATACGATTTGTGTTGGACCAAATGGATCTAAATTTTTCAAGAGTACATATTTTGGATCTTTGTCTCACACCAATCCCCCATTTCATGGAAGCCCGTATCAAGACTTAAACTGGAAATTTCGCCCATAACCTGATAACCGTAAAAATATCTCTGGAAACACCTCCTGAATTCAGACAGCAAACAAGGAGTCTTTAGCATTTTAACGAGGCTGACTATGATGGTATACGGGCATTTTATCAATATTTCCCTCGAGAGAGCAATTGTTTATTGTTCCAATCTAAACTTTAAAATCTTTTCAAAAAAAATCCGCCTAAGCTGCCGGTCAAAATAAAACTACTCATAAGAAATTAGAACGCCACACGAAATAATTTTAAAAAAATCTGTGCTAGTGAAGCGAACAGAGCCGACAACAAGAAAACCGCCCACACTTTGGAGTTGAAAATGTCTGGCCGCGTCTTGTGTTGCTAATATTTCTTAAAGATTCATTTCAGCTTTAAAATATTCAGACGGTCCTTTGGAGGTGGATCCATATTTGCAGACTGTCTTAATTATAAATAACGTCACATCGAACTCAACCTTTGCTGTCCCAGATGGAGTTACACCTTCGTCAATTCCGTATTGTGGTTCCAAAACGGATCCTATCAACATCTCGGAGGAAATTGTCTTCAGGAACCTGAAGAAAATGGACGTAAATAAGACCATCTGGGTTCAATATTAACTAGTTGTCAGTGAGACAACGCACCGGTCGAAGTACCGAAAATATCCCAGCCGTAAGTGCCACGCCGTTCATAGAAAATGGGAATCAACCACATTGCGGCAAACTTTGCGAAAAGATGTTTACTTACACCCTTAGCCTCCCCTACTCAAAAGTGTGCTTAGTATTTGGTAGCGGTGTTTCTGGAATTGGGAAAATTTCTCGGAAAAACCCTACGATATGCAAATTGACCTTTTTATAAGTACTTAGTGACCGTACTTATTTGCATTTTTTCATAATTTATAATTTACTCGTTTATACGAAGTTTTACGCATACATTGAAACAAAAATGGCGGATTTTAATATTTAGGAAAGTTTAGGAAATACTTCACTATCATGAGCAAACACGTGTAGCTTTTCCTAAATAATCCTAATTCTGTTTTTAGGATAGTTTAGGAAATAGTTCCCACGAATTAATTGGACCATATTTTTTCGTCGATGAAAATGATCGCCATGTTACGGTCAACGGATTTCGCTACCGTGTCATGTTGGAAGACTGTTTCTGACCATAATTGGATAAATTTGATTGGTTCAGTGATTTGTATTTCCAACAAGATGGTGCCACATGCCACACAGCTGATAAAATAATTGATCTATTGAAGGGGAAGTTCGGTAACCGTGTAATCTCGAGAAATGGTCCGGTCGAATGGCCACCTTGCTCATGCGATATTCCGTTCGTTTTCTTATTATGGGGTTACGTTAAGACGCTGGTTTATGCCAACAACCTGAAACGTGATTGTGATAAAACTGACCCCTCAAACTACCGACCAATATCAATTGTCTCAGCTGTCGCTAAAGTTTTTGTGAAATGAATTAACCAACATCTTGTGAAGTATCTTGAAATTAAAAAAATATTTTCAAATAAGCAGTACGGTTTTCGTGAAATCCCGCCTAGAATAACATGGAGTTACCTTTGCAATCGCTTTGGAAATATCCAAGGCTTTTGACACGGTTTGGTATAAGAATCTCATTTGTAAACAATAGGTGGCATACGGCTTGGATTCGACGACCATCATGTGGATAGAACGCTTTCCCGAAGACCCATTTTGCAGGAAGAACGTTTTTAAAATGACCCAGTTAGGTAAATATCTGTATTGCTAAGGACGATGTATGGACAAAAATAAATCATTAACCCGAATTAAATATGAATCTGAGTCCTAGAAGAATTCATGAACTTTCAACTAACATTCATTATACATATTCACCAATCGAATTGCCAATACAAACTGCAACTACAGGCAATGCATCAAAACCATCCAACTACTCATCAAAGCAGTGGTAGTTCTTCTACCACCACTAACTCCACATTAATCCAGAGTTGTGATGTTCCCTTGTGTATATTTTATAAGTTGTGATTCAATTGGGTGGACGAACCGTATTTCTTCGAACTAAACTGATAATGATGGAAGACGTGTGAAATTTTCCATCTTCTAGATAGCGGTGCGAGCAATTTATCAAGAATCTGAATGTGCACTATCATCACAGTTTGTTGAAATGATCAACCAGTTTTGGAATACGAAAATATCCAAACCACGTACAACAACCAAACAAAGCTTTGAAATTCTTAGTAGTTCCCACACTTCAATTAACCCTCTATTTGGGTTGTGATTTTCGGACATTCGTTTCTCAAATTTCCTTTCTCTCCGAACTTGAATCTAGTCTTAATCATCTCAAATTTCGGTTGAAAAATCTAAACGATCAAATAATGGCTTTACACTAGAACCAGGCTGTACCTAATCGATACCATTTCGAATTTTCAAAAACGTGGCTTAGGCCGAACACACCTAATTCAACTTGCCACCGATAGTATAATACTCCAGCTATTAAGCAGCACGTCCATGCTGTATTTACCGCTGTTGAGAAATAAATTAATAAAAAATCGACTGTATGTTGAATTTAGATGTCATTGAGGAGAGTCACAGCGCCTGATGCTGTCACATGGTTATTGTAAGAAAACCTGGTAAAATTAGACTGTCCATCGATGCACACACACACACACACACCTCTTCCATTAATCCAGAGTTTATTGAGCAGCTCGATAAAACGAAATACATCTCAAGCTTGGACCTAAAGGATGCGTTCTGGTAAATCCCTTTAGATCCAAGCTCAGGATAAAAAACTGTATTTGTTGTCCCATGCCTTTCACTTTATCAATTTAAAGTGGTACCCTTTGGACTCTGCAATGCGCCCCAAACCTTGAGCCGACTCATGCACACGGTCGTCATACCTAGTACGCAGCAAATTGCGCTGTATGGTAGCAATAGACTGTGCATTACTCTTTGGTGCAATTGTCTAAAGTGGCTTTGTCTAGGCCCTTTGTTGGTTGCTGCTGTGTTTTGTTTTTATCCTTTTTATCCTTCTCTATTGTTGTTGAATGGACACAGTCACTATTTTCGTGATTCATGTTCATATGATCCTCCGAGTTGTTAGTTATGGGCAGGCCACATGCCTTTGTGATATTTCGTTTAAACGTGTTATCTTTGTATTTAAGCGAGACTACCCTGACGAGTCCATCTTGTTCAGGATGTAGTTCGACGATCCTTGCCAGTGGCCAATGCGTGGGGGGTAAATGTTCGTCCTTGAGGATCACCAAGGTTAGGTTGTTCAAGTAACCATTTTGGCTTGTGTTGTAATCGCGAAAGGTAATCCGTGTGCCATTTCTTCCAAAATCCTTGACTGAGTTTGATTAGTAGATTCCATCTTGTTATGAACTGGGTACCTTCGATTAAAAAATGCGCTGAACTTAAGAACCCATCATCTTCTGGATCGTTTGAGAGAGGCCTAGAATTTTAAGCAAGCTTCTATTTGTGCTGGAGGTGTTGAAAGTTCCTCAAAGGTTAAAGTGTGAGTTCCGATTATTTTGCGGATACGTTGTTTCATCGATTTTACTACGGCTTCCCATAACCCTCCGAAGTGAGGACTTCCCGGGGGCACAAAATGCCAAGCAGTGCTCATTTGTGCTGCTTTGCTTTTAATTTCATCTTCCTTTTGTTTTGCCTGCCTTTGTAGTTGTTTGTCTGCTCCAACGAAGTTTGTGCCACAATCACTGAGTATTTCCAGACAAATTCTTCGTCTTAATATGAATCGTTTGTATGCGGCTAGGAAGACATCTGTTGATAGGTCACTCACGAGTTCCAGGTGAATTGCCTTTATGGCTAGACTATGAATATAGCAATGTAACCCTTTGTAGTTTTGTTACAGCGGCCTTTCCACAATTTTATGCTGATTGAACCTGCATAGTCTACTCCGCAATTTATGTACGGTGGTGTGGGATTTACCCGCTCTCTAAATAAGTGGTCTGCTAATGTTGCTTGATTGCCACCATGTAATGTTTTTAAGAAAGCATCCTTGATGATTAATTTTTATAATTTGTGACTTCTCGGCAGTATTATTGGATGCTTTTCGTCATGCTTTGTTTTAAGTCGTTTTAATTCTGTTTCAAACCCTTCTCGTTGGGCAATTCTGATTATGGCCCTTAACGATATGTTTAGTTCTTCTGGTGTGAAATGTGAGACGTTTTGGTTTTTGGCCTTATATTAAATGGAAATCGTAGATCTAAACGACGAGACCAACGTATCCACATTGGTTGTTGGATAGCTTAAACCATTTAGCCATGTCGGCCCTTCCCACCAAATCATGTGGGTTAATAATTGGACTGGGTTTAATCCACGAGATGCACAGTCTGCAGGATTCTCACTGGATACTACGTGATACCATTGGCTAGGATTGGTATTGTATTGAATTTCTGTTATTCGGTTTGCCACAAAGGTTTTATGATTTTGGGGTTTTTCTTTTATCCAACCTAGTACTGCTGTAGAATCACTCCAACAAAATGTCGTTATGTTGTTGTTTATATCCAACGCTTGTAAGCCGCTTGGTAGCGATATTGTCTGGTTTAACGGCGCAAGCCTCGTTTTAGCAGCAATTAGTGTTATTTTATTATTTACTTTGCTGTATACCACTGCAACATACGCTTGATTGGATGCGTCACAGAAACCGTGTAATTCAATTTTGGCTTGGCTGGTGTAGTGTGCCCATCGATTAATTCTAATTTTCTCTAGCTGTGGTAGTCCTAGTTTGTACTATGACCATCTGTCATTAAATTTTGAATTACGTTTGTCCTCCCATCCTACGCCAGATGTCCATAAATACCACAGGTGCTAACTATCCCAGTAGATCAAAAAGCCTAGATGCTTCCGATAGAACTGTTCGTTTGGATATCACTGGTTTGGTTCCCTGCAAAGAGACTTTAAATTGAAATGTATCTGTTGCAGAGTTACAGAGGAGTCCTAGAGTTTTTATTGTTTCATCGAGTTCTATCGTGTAGAGACCAGTTTCTTTAAGTCTCTCTGGAAGCTCTTCTAATATTGTTTTGGAGTTGCTGGTCCATTTTCTGAGGTTGAAACCTTCCAGTGAGAGAGGTTCATGTAGCTCCTTCTGCGCAGTTTTTGCCTTTGTTATTGTGTTGGCTCCTGATAATAGATCATCCACGTGGAAATCGTTTAATGCGAGTTTGTACCCAATCGGATATTTTGATGAACCTCACAACGCCCATTTTTCAACCTCTTGTGTATGGTTTTGTAATGCTGTTCACATTCCACTTCATTCGCTTAGAGTTTGTTTTGGATGTAGTTCTTCGTATTCCCAAAAGCGCTTGAGTTGATTATCAATATCTGCTAATGTAACATGGCTATTTAGTCAAGTGGTTGGTATGTTGCTCGCCTGAGTGAGACGTCGGATATTATCCATCCTTTTTGTGATTTTTGAGCAATACACTTGTGTTGTGGATTCCTTTTTATGCCTTCTAACATTATCTCTCCATAAATATCAGCACCTATTAAAATATCAATAGGTCAGGGAGTGTCGAAGATAGGATCGGCTAGAACTATTTCCTTTTGTAGATCTCCATCCAAACCTAAAATGTTCTTGTCTCGAAGTGGTTTTGTTATAGTTCTCAAAACCAAGACATTGGTTTGTATCTTAAAAATTTATGGAAATCTGGGACTTATGTCGATTATTATCTGTTGGTGTGATTTTCGTTTTGTTGTTGATATTCCGGAAACTTCGGCTAGAACCCGTTCTTGGCAAACCTAATTGTTGTGCAGCTTGCTCTATGATAAACGTGGCCTGTGATCCTGGATCGATCAGTACCCAACGTAGAATATTGGAACTGCCATAAATATTCTGTACTCTGACTAGGGCTGCAGCTAGTAGAATTGGGTCGCAATCTATGTCGAATGTTGATACGTTCAGCTTTGCATAATTGTTCTCTCGTGCCCGATTGTTTACGTGTATAGCAAAGTGTGATGATTGCCCTGGCTTTTAGAACATGTTGCGTTGCTCTTACAGCCTGTTGTCGCTTGATTTTGGCCAAGGCAGATTCTACACAAATTGTGTAGCATGACCATTTGATTTCTTTCGGAGTTGGTCATGGTTTTAAATTGCAGGCATATGTCGATTCTGTGGTTTTTTCTGGCAGCATATGCAAATATGATTCGGTTGTGTAGCAGCTAAGAAGGCGCGTTTTAATGGCTGAGCTTGAAACTTTGTTTGTTGAGGTGGTGTTTGTTTGGTGGGACCACCTGAATCTAGAGATTGAAAATGCGAGCTTTCGTATAGGCGTCGTGATTCAGCGTCTAATTTCTTCAGTAAGGTGAAAATGATGAAAGAAATCCACGTTCCAATTTTAATCCCCGTATTCCTTATTGCGTATAAGCACTCAGTTGTTATGTCGTGTAAACTTTTTATTGCCGCAGCCGATTCCGTGGTGCAAGCTTAAATATAGCTGGTTTAAATGTAGCTGGTAAACGAATTTCCATAGGTTTCGCTGTGGACGGTTGTTCATCATCCCCTAACAACGTTGTGATTGTTATTATGATATCTTCGTATTTGTTGTTTAGATTTTCGTAGTGTTGGTCTACGAAATAATCTAAGTTAGCTTATTGTTCTTCAGAGGCGTCCATACAGATCTGTTCATGCACATCCATGGTCTGCATCATTAACCTTTCCATTGTTTTTATTTTATGATTGATGGCTGCTCTGGACTTGTTGTTGCTTGTCAGTAAATCTTCAGCCGCACGAATTTTCCGATATAAAGTTCGCAAATTTGTGGATTTTATTGAAATTTAGCGTCTGATTCATCTCTTGGTGATCCGGAGGATTGCGCCTGAGTGGATTTTCCGAATGATGGAACCTCATTGCCCTGGTCGTTCTTGTTTGAATCCTTAGACTTATCGAAGTTAAATCTTGGATTTAGTTCTGGAGTTGCTGTTGATGGCAAGGATGATTGATTGTTGCAGCATATCATCAACATACTTTGTATAGATGTCCTATACTCTCTGTCTATCCTGGTAGTATTGGTGTGTTACTTCCAATGAAGGTTGGAAATTCCTCACTTCGATGTCACCGTCGACGTACTCATTGTACAACTTTTTTAAAGCCACTATTTTGGCCTCAAGGTATCTCTTCGTTGTTCTGTCCGCACTGTCCTTTTTATAGTTGGAGATAAATTGTGTTATCTCACCTGCATTAGCCAATTGACTCTGCAATAGGCTCTCCATTTTGGTTTAGCAGCTAAGATAGCACGGGTAAATTTACCGCTCGGTGATTTTTTAAACGTTGGTGATGAGCCCAAAACGAGTTTGGGTTTCGCTATGCAGCTTGATGGTTGCCGGTTGTGGTTCAGCGTCGACTGTAGACTGTATATGCCTGTTGTTGCTCGGCGTGAACTGTATTATGTGCCAGTACTGTTAATGGCCTCGAAGGACCAATGTTAATTCCAAATTAGTTATTTGGTCTTAATTGGTGAGACTGTTTGAGGTTACCTCGGGTGAATCTACGGGTCATACTCTTCAATGATAAGTTGAACAGCGTAGTTAATAAATATCGTCGACTATGTAGTAAAAATGTAGATAATATGTCGAGAATGTCGAAAATTACTGTTTCTGTGATTGCTTTGTTAATGGTGAAAGATCAACGTTTTCCCTCGTTGGTCCCTCAGTGATCAGTTTTTTCACAGACTTTGTTTTTGTCATACATCAATTTATTTGCTGGATTGGCCTGTTAACCCTATCAGGTTTGCTGGTGATGCTACATTGCCATTTTCTATTTCATTCGAGGAAGAATTCCGATTTGAATTAAATATTTGCGTAGGGAGAAATAAATCAGAATAAGTTTAACGAGATGAAAACACAAATATGCAATTTTGCGGTAAAAGCCCATGTCCTCATGGTTTGTGACTGAATTCGTCTGCTTGTTTTTCAAATTAGCAACAATTTACAATGGATTGGCCAAGCCAACTTCACGAAAACTTTGGTTCCTCAATAGATGCAGAAGGTTCTTTAAATTTAAGGCCTTCAAAAGACCATGGATAGTCAACACAGTCAACAACACCACAGAGATGAACTCTGCATTTTAAGTTATGTGATTTGTACTGAATGTGTGTGTGTGCTTTAAACAGGTAAATACCAAAAATGTACAACCTACCAAATTGACGGTCGAATTAAATCTAACATTTATAAAAGCCGATGTTGCTTACGCAGGCCGAGTACTGATCCATAGGCCAACATGTCGCGGTTAATAAGCAAGTAAAACATACTTATTCTTGTTTATTGATCTAAGTACTACGTCAGACCACTTCGCCTTTTTATCGTTTGGTCACTTACGATTAAACGGTAATAAATAATGAAAATTTTTAAAAGAATCCCGAATAGCACCTCATTGCAAGTAAATCATATCGCTTTTATCAAACTTCGTTATATAATCGCTAGGTCAGGACTGGTCAACACATTTTGGCGTTTGGTCATCAATGGGTTATCTTTTATTGGGAAAAAACAAAATCAAAATTGTATTAATTCAATAAAATCAGGTTCGTCGCTTATCCCAAATAAAAAATTTTAAAAAATTAATAAAAAATCCAATTGGAATAACTCATTTAGATAAAAATCTATCTTTTTCAAAGAATTCTCAATCTTTCAAAGAATCTAAAGAAGAAGACATAAGATAAAATAAATGCAATTTTTTGGTTCTTCATAATTTGGAACAATTAAACGCAAAACCCCATTTTAGGACTAGGACTTGATATTGAGAAAATTCGTTCAATCCTCATCTTTCCGCAAGATTCAAAGTGTTTGGGGCTGGAAAGTTGACCAATACTAATAATTTTATAATTCCAACGATCAGAATCGTTTCGTCGTCTGTCATTGAAGAACAATCACTAGTTGTTTTTGTTCGGATCGGTGTGCAGTTTTCAACATTTATCAAAAGTGTAACTTGTGTAGTTAACAAAATGTAGATACACAATTTAACAAAAAGTGTAGAACTACATAAAAAAATGATGGAAGGGTTGAATTTGTTATTTATCCCACTAAATCTAATCTAATCTAATCCGCGGCATATCACTGCGACCTTCGGGGAATTTATTTTGTTTAGTGTAAACGGAAATAATAAAGTAAAAAGTGTAAACCGGGTCTTGTGGATGTTTAACGGCCATTAACAATTAATTCTAGAGATGACACCACAAATCTGAGTGTACTGACATTTCGGGGACACTCTCTACAATTTGAGTGATATACGGTCTTCGGTCAAATTCCTTGAAAATCGCAGTCATATGCCGCATATTACTGATCACAGAGTGTCCCCGAAATACCAGTACACTCAGATTTGAACCTCACCCTTAAACATCCACAAGACCCGGTTTACATTTTTTACATTATTATATCCATTTACACTAAACAGGAAAAAAAAAATCCCCGAAGGCCGCAGTGATATGCTGCGGATTAGATTAGATTAGATTTAGTGGGAAAAAAACAAATTCAACCCTTCCATAATTTTTTTATGTATAATAATTCTACACTTTCTGTTAAATTGTGTAGCTACACTTTTGATAAATGTTGAAAACTTCACACCGGTTTTGTTTGGTCATCCCTACGAAACGAGTAATTGCAAAAATTCGAAGTGTTCGTGTCTGGAAAGATGACGATGCTAATAATTTTATAAATCCAACGGTCGGAACCGTTTGGTCAATTAGCATTGAGGATAAGTCACTACTTGTTGTCGTTTGGTCATCCCTACGTAATGATTTATTGAGAAAATTTGAGAAAATTACATATTCCCTCACACTTAGATTTGCTCTCATTTGCTAAAAAAAGCGGAGGCTTAAAACGGCGCATGTTTTCTACGGTTCAGCTGTGTCGCTTGTCGCTTAATTATAATTCTAGTTCTCTCCTTTTGGAACTTAAAACTAGAGCTTGAAATCGCCATCAGGCTACTAGATTAACAAAATTAATTTTTAGATTGGGTGATATAAAGCTAATGAATGCACAATGTCAAAGGCATGTCTAATACGATTAAGAAGTGTATGAAAAGATACCTGATATACGAGTATAGGAGGCATCTCTGAAACGGACACAAATACGATGTAAGTCAATTAAATTGAAGAGTAATTTAGATAAGATTTTTTATAATCTGAATTTGGCGAATCTGAAATGCACGACATTTCGAACCAACGATAATTTTCCATACGCTGTATTATCGACACAAAATAACGCACCTTCTCGCCGTACAGTAGTCCAATTAATCCAGAAATTTGAGGCGATTGGGTCAGTTCAAACCCAGAATAGACCTGCCCGTGCCTGCGTTCGTACAGCTCGGAAAACACACCAGCAGTTAGTGAGAGTGTTGAATTGAATTCTTACACCTAGGATGGCTACATCGTTCTCAGCAATTGAGACTATCACGAAGCAGTTTACAGTAAATTCTGACAAAATATCTGCATTTGCGTGCTTTTAAGATTATTCAGTTTATACAACATTAAAATGTGACTTCAAAGCCAGCAGAGGATGGTTCTTAGAGTGAATGATGATTTTTCGAGAAAAACTTCTCCGATGCCTAGTTAACTACGAACCACTACGAGCCAATGTTTGGAGTAATTGGACCGTTCGTCTTCGTGAATGCGGCTGGTAATATGATCACCGTCAACGGCTTTGTTTACCGTGCGATGATAAAGAACATCTTTCTGTGACATATGATTCGACCTCAATGGAACATCTTACAGTAACATGTCATTCATGCCATGCAGTACAAGGTTCAAAAATATTGCATACCTTTTTGATACACTTTCAGAATTATTTAGCATTTATTGCGATATAAAAAAAATTAATTTTTATTGAATACATTGCAATTGATAAATAAACTTTCAGGCCAATCTCGGGATACCCCAGGAACTATCATATTAAAAATAATTAATACACCGGTAATTGTGACCGATTTAACATTTATGAATTGCGGCACATATGCCATGTGCATCTTTACTGTGCTGAAGCTGGTGAACCAAGTCTGATTTCTTACTGTTAATTAAATTTTTACAATTCGAATCGAACGTGTCACACGCAAATGAGGATAGCGCATTTTGAAGAGCATTTGCGTCATGACCTTGATAATGGCTGTTTACTCTATTTATAGCATTAACACACATTTGGCATTCTTTGAACGATACGATAAACAAATCCTGATCCTCATATCCCTGATTGCATGCAGATTCGCAAAGATTCTAAAATAATGGTGGCAAATAAATTAGTTTGAATAAACAGATTGATTTAGAAAGTTCTTACATTTTCTACTTTAATTTGAGCTTGCGTTAACTCTGATGATTCACGAGTGGCCCGTATCAAGCTCACTAATTTTAAACATTGTTGACATTTTGACGATTCCGCCGTGTTCTGTTCTTCGAATGAATCTCCGGATACTAGTGCAACGCCAAGCGCTATCAAACAAACTGCGATGAATACCTTCATTGTGCCACTAAACTGGTGCGCTCTGGTCAACTGTACCAAAATAGTGATTTGCATTCGAATTTATAGGCAAGAGAAAAATGTTGCACGCGCATTTACATGGAATCGAGATAAGGTTTTTAATTTTAAATTAGGAGGAATACACGCGCGGGCAGACAAAGGCATTTTCGAATTGTTATGAGTTATCTCCTAACTAGCTCGTTTAATAAATTTAAATGTTTTTGTTGATTGTAACAGCTATAATGGCGATTATTTTAGTATTTTGTATTTTGATTCGTGAAAGGAAATTTGTCATGTGTGCTATATATTTGTTAGCAATTAAACATGTGTAAATTCAGCAAAGTTTTTTGTCGTATTTAATCTAAGGCTATCTTTAAGTATTGCTAAAATCTCTCATATGGCGTAAGTACCGTTATCTCGTGGAAGTTAAGCATCTGCACAATCGTAGAATTTTATTCCGCTTCAGAAAATCAAAAACACATCAAAATAGAAAACACGAGAACATGCTCCATTCTCACTCGTCCCAGCACCCCTTTGCCGACCTCAACGTTTCGGTGATTGTAAAGCCTCTCTTCATGCTTCCGCGTTACTTTTCTTACTTTGCTGGCGACTGCTTACAATGCTAGTACTTTGTTGTTTGAATTTTTGGATAACGTTCAGATTGCTCGGTTTAGTACAACCCCACAGCGGAATTGTTTATGTCCAAGTGAACTTTAAAATTTGCTTATATTTATAAGTTAACACACCCCACAGTTAACACGCGCCGTACAAAAACAAGGGCATCATATTGCATGATTTCCAAAATTGTCGCAGATCAGAACCGGCTAATGCTACACCAATTTAACAATCCCCGCACAGATATGCACAACGAGACGGACCAAACAATAGAAGACAAATATACTAACAATCTCTCTGATTTAGATAAAATAACAACGCCTGGTATTTTGAATGCATAAGCGAATTTTCGGGTCAACCAGGAGAATTTGGCTCCTGGAAGAAAAGCGTTGATAGAATATTAGACATTTACTCACACTTAAATGGAACGCCCAAATATTACGGAATTCTAAATATTATAAGGAATAAAATAGTAGGCCACGCGCACGTCGCGCTCGAATCATACAACACTTCCCTGAATTGGGAAAATATTGCAAAGTGCTTAACCTTACACTACGTAGATAAAAGAGATTTAGGTACCCTAGAGAATCAAATAACAACCTTGATACAGAGGAAGTCAGTCTCCAGAATTCTATCAGAGGGTGTATCAACACTTATCATTGATACTAAATAAACTGTCCTGCATAGAAATGGGGCAAGAGTCTATTAATAAGCATCTCTGCTTAAAGCTACAAGATATGGACTACAGAATGCATTATGCTAATAATAGCCATCAGGGTATTCCAAGAAAGCAACCAGTTCCTCCACCTCTTCCCATAAGGAGAAACTATGCTCAATCCACAGAGCTCATTCGATCGCAGACAAACGTATCAAAACAATCGACCACCGATAAGGAACACATATCCACCTTATCAATGGCAATTTAACAGCCACCAATTAGGGTATTGAAACTACCCACCTCGGTATCCACCAAAACTGAACCCTAAGCCAGTTCCAATGGAAGTAGATGGTAGTGTTCATTCTAAAAGAGTTAATTACATGAACCGTCCTCAAAACAATCACGGTGCTATAAAAATACTTTATGTTAACCAATCACAACAAATCTATCACCCAAAATAAGGCTCAACGGATTTACCACCAAATCGACAAAGACTACAACTTACAAAATTACCAAGAGCAATTGACGGAACACGATACTCAATACGAACAAATCTTGGTAGAGAATACGAAATCACACTCTATGCTTGTATTAGAATACGATCCTGACTCTATAGAACGTTCAAACAAACAAGAGGAAGAAATCGAAGCATTAGACGATATGAATTTTTTAGGCTAAGGAGCTCTTCGCTTCCTTACCTAGAACATGTAGCGAAAAGTGAGAAAATATCTAAGTTCCTGATAGATACAGGGTCTAATAAAAACTATATTCAACCGCAATACGTACACAATCCTGTCCCAAATGAAAACCCGTTTATAGCGAACTCTGTAGCGGGTAGTATGAAAGTTACTCACCATGCTATGATAGACCTTTTCGGTCCAGAGAGGAAATTAAAACTCTTTCTATTACATAGCTTAAAATCGTTTGATGGAATAATTGGGAACGATAGCTTAAAACAACTTAGTGCCACTATCCATACTGATAAAGGGCTCATGACTATTCATCCCAATATTAAGGTCACCCTTAAACAACACTTATCAAACTCTTTGAACAACATAACCCTTAGAGCATCCCATCTGAATTATTCACAAAAACAACAACTAGATGAAATAATAGCTGCACGCTCACGTCTTTTTTCCGACCCTGAAGATAAGTTAACGTTCACGATAACGGTAAAGGGAGAAATCAGTCCGATATTAACGATATATTGGCAAACTTAGGCGACAACAGACTTTTCACTATCGTAGATTTAAAGAGCGGTTTCCATTAGATTCCTCTAAGAGAATCGGATATTGAAAAACTGCCTTTTCGGTGAATCACGGCAAATATGAGTTCACTCGATTACCGTTCGGTCTCAGAAATGAACCCTCTATTTTTCAACGTGCCCTAGACGACATTCTGCAGGATCATATCGGGAAACGATGTTACGTATACATCGACGATATAATTAGTATGCTGGCTTAAGCCTGTCGATGTTGGCATCGTTGGCGATGTTGGCATTGTTGTTGATTTTCCATCTATATCCACAACAAAGAATTTGCGCAATTTGCGCGTTACTGGATACGGCCCAGAATAGGGTGTACTCGAAGGACCTCTGACTCTATCCACACGCACGAATACGTGTGAACATGTTTCCAGATTTTTGGGAATGTACGTTGCCTGTTCGTTTAGATGTCGTGTGTCCGTAGGAACAAAGGCTCTCATGGTAGTAGGAAGCTGCTTCACGAAATCCGAAGTATCTGTGTTTGGGTTCGAATTTTGATCGTTGATGAAGAATTCACCAGGAACCTTGATATTTCGACCATATACTAGCTCTGCTGGTGTGTAGTCTAAGTCTTCCTTGACAGAGGTTCGAATACCCAATAAGATAGTTGGAAGTTCTGAACTCCAATGGGATGTATTACATCGAGCTGTTAAGGCGTATTTTAATTACCTGTGGAACCGTTCGACAAGACCATTCGCTTTCGGTTTGTATGCAGTTGTCCGAATGCGATGGGAACCTAGGAGCTTCGTGAGCTCGGTGAACAACGTTGATTCGAATTGTGTTCCTTGGTCTGTCGTGATGAAGAGTTGGACACCATATCTACAGATATACTCATTGTAGAAGATCTTACTTACGGTGTTAGCGGTCATTTCTCGGATTGGATAAGCTTCTGGCTAACGGGTAAATCGGTCGAATATCGTTAAAATATAATGATAGCCATTCGATTGGGGCAGTGGACCAACCAGGTCCATGTGGATGTGTTCGAACCTGCTACTTGGTAGCTCGCATTTACCAAGCTCTGATTTTGTGTTGCGGTAAACTTTGGACTTTTGGCATGGGATACAAGATTTCACCCAATTGCTTGTATCAATATTCATTCTTGGCCAGAAGTATTTTGAAGCTATCAGTTTTCGCGTAGCACGGATGCCGGGATGTGATAAGCCATGTAGACTATCGAAGATTGTCCGTCACATGTTCAGAGGAACGTAGGGTGGATTTTTACCTGTAGAAGTCTCACACCAAATTTGCTGCTGATCTGGTAAGTCGATCCGTTGCAGGTTTACGCTTGATTTCGGTGTGCGTGCTGAAATCAATTTCTGCAATTCGTCGTCGCGTTGTTGCTGTAAAATTAATTCCTTCTTGTCGAAGGAGAAGACGCTGAGTTCTGTAAGAAGTGTTTCACCAGAACGAGACAAACAGTCGCTCACCACATTGTGTTTACCTTTGATGTGATGGATGTCGGTAGTGAACTGGGCAATGTTCTACGTTCTGGCGAAAGTATTTGATTGCAATATAGCAAGAAGTTCTCTATCGAAGGTAGAGTATTTAATTGTCGCAGGAGAGAGCTTCTTTGAAAAGAACGCAAATGGTTGCCAACATCCTTTGGTACGTTGTTGTAAGACAGCTCCAACTGCTACATTGGAAGCGTCGGTAGTTATGTTGAACTGCGCGTCGTTCAACGGATGTGCCAAAAGAGTGACAGCGACAAGATAATGCTTGACCGTTTCGAAAGCTTCTGTGCAATCTTTGGGCCAAGAGAAGTTTTTTCTGTTTTTGCCTTTCTTGAGTAAGGTGGCCAAATGCCTGTGAATAGGCGATAACAGTTCGGCTAATCGTGGTATAAAGCGGTGATAATAGTTCACCATACCGACGAACTGCTGTATTTCGGGGATTGATGTTGGTTCTGGGAAGTTTGAAATGACATCAACTCTGTCTTTCGACGGGAGGATGCCCTCTTTCGAAATTATATGGCTCAAGAAGTCGAGTGACTTCACGCCGAAAATACATTTCGAGGCTTTAATATTAATTCCATATGCAGAGAGACGTTTAAATACTGTCTCGAGATGTTCAGTGTGTTCCATCTCGGACCTGCTCGCAACGAGGATATCGTCGATATAAGAGTAGACGAAGTCCAGCCCTTTTAACACTTCGTTAAGGAATCGCTGCAATGTCTGGGCTGAGTTACGAATACCATATGGCATTCGGGTGAACTCAAAAATCCCAAAAGGAGTAGTAATCGCTATTTTGTGAATATCCTCAAGAGCCATGGGAATTTGATGATATGCCCTAATCAAATCTATTTTCGAGAAAATAGTGGCGCCGGCGAGTTTCAAAGAGAAACTGTGTATGTGGGGGATAGGATATCTATCTGGGACAGTGACAGTGTTTAGCTGTCGATAGTCTCCACAAGGGCGCCAGTCCTTGGCTTTCTTTTGCACCATATGTAATGGTGAGGAGACGTGATGATGAGGGGCGGCAGATTCCGATGTCTGTCATAAACTGAAATTCAGTTTTTGAAGCTTTTAGTTTCGTTGCGTCGAGTTGTCGCGGTTTAGCACAAGGTAATCTACCTTGCGTGACGACGTAGTGGATTACGTTATGCTTCACTGGGAGAATGTAATTCGGAGCCTCAGTGAGCGAGGGGAATTTCTTTAAAAGAGCGCCGTAATCGTTGCTAACGCTGAAATGTTTTGGAGATGGCGTATCACCTTGGGCGATGATTGCGTTCACAGTGAGGGTAGTAAATGAATCGGAGAGTCTTCTGCTTTTCAAATCGACCACGAGACAACGCCTGAGACCGAGATTAACCTTCAAAAATTTTGTGCCGTAAGTGGAAATTGGGGATCCGTTTGCTGCGGTAAGAATGCAAACGGTGTGTTCAGCCTGTCGGGGAAACTTGTTTACGGGTATCACAGATACTTCAGTCCTCACATCGATCATAAATTGCAAGTGATTTTCGTGATCTTGGATGAAAAGACGGCGAGACGAACCAATCCACTGTTTGCCGTAGATACAGCAGGATTTAGTGCTTTTCCGAAGACCTGTAATGTTTGGAAGTAGCTTCTCCATGAGCTACCGGTCGGAAACTGCACGACTAACTACAGTTGCGAAACGACGGTGGTAGAAGCAGAGTCCGGATCGAGATGACGTTCTCGATCTTGCCCTGTGTCGGTAATTGAAATTCGGTATGTCGTTTGGCGATCTGCCACGTGAACCAATGTTCATATAGGCCAGTGTTCGCTGTAGATCGGCCAGTTGTTGTTGCGTCTTGTCCAGTTGTTTTTGCATTGAAGCAATTGATTATTCACCGTCAGCAGTTGCCTTGCTTGTGGATGGCTGGCTGACAGCAGCAATTGGTTTGGGTGCTCTGGATTGAGCGTAAATCCAGATATTGTCGGCGACCGGTAAGATTACCTCGATGTCATTTTTGATATCCCGCGCCATTATCGCTCGTAAGTCGTCTGGCAAACGTTTTAGCCAGAGATTTTTGAGTAAATCGTTGTTTACTAATTTCGAATCACCTGCTTTTTGTTCAAGTGGGACGGTCTAAGGTCTCCCATTTGTTGGAAACCGGAGAGCAACTCGCCAAGTCGTTGCTCCTCGCTAATAGTGTCGCGGTTGGTCAACGCGGATTTTAACCGTATTTTTTGGTATCGCGCCGAGAGTGTATGCGAATGGTTCATCGTCGTCAATAATTTGGTGGATTCCGAATTGATGTTCGACGAGGATGAACCATGCCGCCGGTTGTTCATTCCAGAAGGGAGGTATTTTGGGTGGCATCTTGTATATCTTCGTAGTTCCGACACCCATTCCTAATTATCCAGGACATACAGTCCATATAGACATTTATTCAACCGAAAATAATTTGGTTATAGCCGCTATAGATAAATTTAGCAAATTAGCCTTTGCAAACCCTTGATGGGTCTATCTAGGGCTATAGAAGACATCAGACAACCACTTCGGGATATACTTTTCTTCTGAGGCGTACCCGAAGTTGTAGTTATAGATAACGAGAAATCTTTAAAATTATAATTCAATAATATCTATGATGGAAGACGGACTTAAAATAAAAGTCTTTAAAACACCTCCATATAAGAGTGAGGTGAATGGCCAATTTGAAAGGTTTCATTCTACCCATTTAGAGATAATGAGGTGTCTCAAAACGGAGAGGATCGATAGAATGTTTGAGGAATTACTTCAAAGATCCGTCAACGAGCACAACCACTCGATACACTCAACAACAAAGAAAAAACCAATTGAAGCATTCTACGGTAGAAGTCCAAATGTTAGCCCTAAGAATTCAAACAGGCCCGCCTCTACGGCATACAAAAACTAAAACAAATTTAAGAACAAGACATTTGATATCATAACAAGAAACGTGAACCTATTAAACTCTATCAACCTGGTCAATCCATATACGTAAAGAATAATATTAGAATAGGGTCAAAATTAACTGCTAGATATAAGCAAAAAGTAGTAAAAGAAGATAGAAACACTACAGTGTTGACAGAGTCAGGAAGAGTAGTACACAAGACCAACATTAAACCCTTAAAATATTTTAATTACAGATTTGTCATAAGTAAAGCATCCGCAGAAGTTCAAATTCTCGACTACTCAAATTCCAAAATAATATCCATTAACACTGGTAATTCATGTAATTGAGTTAGATAAGCACCAGGACTTTATAAACAGGATGAATACTATACTGACACAGGAAATTGCGACAATACATCCTCTGTACCCCTATCTGCACCACGAGCTAACCCTACTACAAACACTATTAGACGGACTGAAAACACACAAGAGCAAACGATCTTTAGATTTTATCGACATGGAATTGGATCGCTAGAAATCCAGATCATGAGGATTTCGAGATAATTAAGAGCAAGATAACCAATATTTCAGAGAATAACAACAAACAGGTTATTATTAGCCAGTTGTATAATGATGGAAAACTATTAATTTTCTGTCAATTTACAATCAAAAGAATATTTTAGAAATTCGTCATGTTTGCCGAATCTGCTCCGTAGCCGTCCTTCCAAATGTCATCAAACCAACAGTCAACATATACCAACGATTGAAGAAATAACAGGCAGCCTAGTCCTGCTCAATCAGTCCGAAGGAGACCTTAACGACAACATTGAAACACAAAAAGTGAATGGTACCTAACTGATAAAGTTCAAAAACGCCACCACATCCATCGGGAATAGGATATTTATCTCAAAAGAGAAATCAACAATAAAGGTACTCCCAGCCATCCTACAACCGACACCAGAAGAAGATGAGTTTAAAGAAATTCTATCACTGCAAATGATGAGGGAAATACACGTCAACAACACCGATAAAATCGAACTCCTTCATCATCAAACTTTCATCCAGCTACGGACTCATCTCGACCGGTACCATCATCATCATCATAGTCATCATTCTCGTAAAGCAGAAACAGAAAAGAAGAACAAAAATTATTACAACTATAAGTAACGAGAAAGGAATCGAAATTGAACCCCAAAATTCCAATGCGCTTAACAACATCGAAGGTAACCCAAAATCTCACTCAGAACAAAAACGGCAAGCACCAACTTCACCACGCCATAAAAGGAAATTCTACTAAGCTCCGTTCTTCTAACCAAAATGTCAAATGCGGATATTTGAACTTAAAAGGGGAAGAGTTAACACACCCCACACTTAACACATTAATTCCTTTGGGCACTCGTATGTTGGTGCTGGTGTCAGAATTATGCTGATCAAACTATTGAATGTTTGAACAATACTCGTAGATTTGTGTCATATTTTGTCATAAACCTGAGCACACGAGGGAAACTGCTATAGCGGACCGTCTCTTCTTCAAGTGATTTTTTTACTCTATCTCGTAGGAACTTCATCAGTTGTAGAATGTCTGTCTGTATAAATTGGGGTGTAGGGACTGGTTCATGCTTATGCCTTTTTTACACAAATAATCATTTTTTACGTATTATGTTAGTTTCACACTGTTAAATCCAAAACTAATTAGAAAACATGGCGAAATATACTTCATAATATTTTGTTAAATTCACACCCAATTATTATTTTTTTGGGCTTGAATTAATTTATTATGTTAATCGCCAACTACCATTTCTGCTCAAACTCATAATTCAAATATAAAAATATGCGGCCCTGGTTAAAAATTACATTTAAGTTATGGTTGGACGATCAATTTAACATTCTATCTCAGATGCTATCGGTATCTGAGTCCAAATCTCTGAGAAAGCGTGTTCCACAACACAAAAGGAAGTTCCAATCAGGCTGGCTGGATGAACAATTTAGAAACGTATTTTAGGTTCCTGTTTTAGGAAGTTCAAATCTCTGGGAAAGCGTGTTAATGGCTGTTACCATTTTTACTCAAACTCAAAATAGAAATTTAAAAATTCATAATAAATTTGCTGCCCTGGTTAGAAAGTTCCAATTCTGACAAGACAACAAATTTGTTAAGAATGTTTGATATTCCATTAACGGTTTGATTGAAAATGGTAAACGGCCATTATCATGCCTTCCCATAGATTTGGACTCACGTTCCGTGAGTATCTCAAATAGGTTGCTAAATTGCCCAACCAGCCAAACTGATTATAACTTCCTAACTAAGACAGTAGCTGCTTCAATAATCAGCAATGAGTTTACAACAAATAATGTTTTTACCACGGGTGCTACTCCAACTGCTTAGTTGGATCACCCACGCTCTAATGAGGCTGACTCAATGAATTCTCAATGGAATGGGCTCAATTGAAGTTCAAAAATATTTAGATCACCTAACCAAACACAGTTCGCGACTTAGCAGGAAATCGAAAATGTGGAACTATGCAGAAGACTTAATAAAATAGAAAAAAGTGGCACCACAACTTAGCAATGATAACGCTAAGTTAAAGAAAGAAAATGAGGAGCTGAAGAATTCCAGACTAATAGAGGTTTTGGAAACTCCTCTTACTAGCTATAACGAAACCAGCAAACTTGCCTGTACTAACGCTGAGATGCATACAGATGATGAGGAACTTGCAATAGAAACTGGGGATCACTCGCAAGCAAAATCTAATAAAACTACCGAGCCAGTGCCTGTACCTCAACATCATCAACAACAAAAACAACGGATGGTTGCATAGGAGACTAAGGTACCACCGCCAACTAATGTGATATGCTTTACAGAGTTGGCGAATATCCAAGCTCTTATGAAATCAGTGTCCATGATAGACCGTGGTGGCACTAAACAATAAAGTATGGAAGATAAACACAAGAGATCTCGATGCATACAGCGTTTTAGCCACAAAACTCACTGACGAAGGTTATGATGAAGGTTAAATTAAGATTATGGCCAGAGGTCTTCATCCCACCTACAAGACGGAGGATATAATAGAAGACCACAAAATGAAAAAACTGCAAATGAAGACGCAGTAAATATCCTTAAACGGGAGATTTTTATATTTACTTGTAAAGAAGTGAACGAGAAGCCTCAATCAATGACTTATTTCAAACCCTTGTTCAAAATGCATATATGAGAATTACAATATAGACATGGCGTGCGAATTCCTCAATTATTGGTTAAGAATGAAAAATGAGCCGAGTTTCATTATAATCGTCTTGAATGGACATGTACCAGAACTTCAACTAAAATTTATGTTTTCCTCCTGCAGGTTATAAAATTATAAAATAAATTCTCTTTTGTGTTAGTGCTGCGACTTGTGGCAAGTATTGTAATCTTTTAATTTCCGCTGGCAAATTTCCGCTTTTATGGCGACGAAGCTCCTAAAGATTTAGAACGCTATACTGTAACACAGTTGATAGAGCAATAAATAGCAAGGAAGGTAGGCAATATCACCCAATCGAAATTAATTACAAAACAACGGAGGTGAAAATGCATTTCGTCGCTGAAAATGATACGAGTATATTCGACGACATTCTGACCACTGCTTTGAAAATACAATGAATAAATTGCGAGGGGTATAAATGATTCCACCGTCAGTTTTCGAATAATTTAAATTTTGTTAGAATGCGGTAGTAAAGAGTGCAATTTCTGTCATCGTTGGCCTTAGGACCCACTTTAAACTTTTTGTTTTAAACTTTTGTACTTGCAGGGCTTGGCAAATGTGTATCGGCTTTATTACTTATTGCTGGTCGTAAACTGGCAACCTTGTATTGCAAGCAAAAGTGGTTACAAAATAATACTTTGTACTTGTGCGGTTATTTTCTGAGGTAGTCAAGATGACAGATAAACATTAGTTTGAAAATTCCATAGTTCACAGAACTGATTTCTTTATGTTCGCCTAAGGTAATTCAGAAATTCTTCGACTAAAAATTTAACAAAAACGTTTCTACTCCGGCTTTGATTGTAGACATGGTTCAGGGTTTTTGACTCCGGAAAACTTTAGAGCGGTTACGCCCAGCTAAAAGTGGATCGAATGGTCAGTAATGGAATTGGGAATAAATTTCTAGCAAATATTGCATTCCAATCGATGATGTCATGATTCGCCTAGGGGTATATCGTATCCATACACTGCTTTGAACCAAATTCTGAAGATATCGAGATATGAACAGACTTTTAGATTCGTTCAACGGATTCCTTGTTTCGACAGGTAACGAGAATTACATTATGTATTTACTTTTTAATAAAGATTTTGTTGTGTAAAATACAGTTAGATGTGATCTGTTTAACATTGTTGAACTCCGGAACAAACACGGTACGCATCTTTGGTTGATTGTAGCATGTGTACAAGTTTCTCGTGATTATAACTAATGAAAGCTTTACACTTAAAATCAAACATCGAACAGGCATGTGCTAATGCACCAATAAGGTACCAGGCATCGTTGCCATTATAATATTTATTAATTTTGTTGACAGCATTTTTGCAAGTTTCGCAATCTTTCGATGTAACGTTTAAAACATTCTCCAAACCATTCAGTTGGTTGCATTCCGATTTACAAAATTCGTGCTAAAATACAAGGTGGTTTATGTCGGTACTCCATTCACACTCTATTATTTTACATACGTTTTCGATGATAGTTGGATTCCAGTCACTAGTGGCCCGCATAAAACTCAGTAAATCCAAACACTGCTGACATTTTGTTGTTACCACATTTAACCCGTCTAATGCATCACCAAGCACTAGCCCAGTGACTAATACACAAATTGCGATGACTTTTTTCATTGTTCAAAATATTAAAATGTAACTGATGATTAGAACTGTAAAGCGTTCAATTTATATGATTTCAATATGGGATCTCAAATTCCTGGTAAGTTAGATAATTTCGGTAGTTCTATGATTTAGGTAGAACATACACGTTTTAATAATTATGCCCAGTGCGATAAAATGTATATTGATGTGCGATAATACGATAAATTTAACGATGAAAGTTAACCATTCGGCAGCAATCAGTACAAAATTTTACGAAACCATCTCATTTCAATTAATGTCGACTACTAGTGATACAGTTGAGCAGTTCCTATACAGAAAATTGAAACTAAAAAATAAAATCTAAAATTTATATTTGGACCAGAAGAGAAATAAAGAAGTAAAGAAGTGGATTAGATGCAGCGCCCAAAGACGAGGAACTAAGTAAACGGACTACGAAAAAAATCTCGTAACCATTTATTAATAATCAGAGGTCTTAAATTTTATATGTTAAGCCATTTTTTCTAGCAGTACATCTCATTAAAAAATTTGACCATCTCAATGAGGCTTCAATGATTATTTTTACTTCGAATTAGAGTTATCTCTCTCGATAATGCCACTATTTAAGGCAAAAACATGGGTGCTGGACTATATAATATAGGCTTTGAGACACTATAATCTTTTAAAAGCGAGGGCTTACATGTGAACAGTTTGGATGCTTCCCACACTGCGTTGCAGAGTCTAAAGCGATTCTTTGGCAATTTCGCAATTTTTCCGTGTATAAAGCTCGGTCTTCACTTGCCTAATTTTGTCGTGACGCCGAAGAGAACGTCATAACTAAATATATGAAAAAATATATGCCAGAACTATGAAAAAATTCTAACATTCCTCGTGTGCATCGGCATTTAATAGATCTTCCTGGAAAACATAACGAGATTGATGAGAACCGGCCAAAATATCAATTAGTAATCGTTTGAATAGCAAAATATTGTAAATCACAACTCACACGTTTCGGGCCTTATTTGCCCATGCCAGGTCTATGAGAAAATTCTAAAATTCCTTGTATGCATTGACATTTAATAGATCATCCTGGAAAACATAAAGAGATTGATGAGTACTGGCCAACATCTCGATTAGTAGTCGCTTCAGTAGCAAAAATATTGTAAACCACAACCTACACGTTTCGGGGCCATATTTTCCCAAAGTGGCGTGTAAATTGGCATATAACAGATCTTCCTGGGAAACATAACGGGATTGATGAGAACCGGCCAAAATCTCAATTAGTAATCGATTGAGTAGCAAAAATATTGTAAATCACAACTCACACGTTTCGGGGCCATATTTTCCCATGCCAGAACTATGACAGAATTCTACAAATCCGCGTGTAAATTGGCATATAACAGATCTTCCTGGGAACCATAACGGGATTGATGAGAACCGGCCAAAATCTCAATTAGTAATCGAATGAGTAGCAAAAATATTGTAAATCACAACTCACACGTTTCGGGCTTTATTTGCCCATGCCAGATCAATGACAAAATTTTAACATTCCTCGTGTACATTGTCACTTAATAGATCTTCCTGAAAAACATGACGGGATCGATGAGAACCGGCAATCACGACTAGTAATCGTTTGAATAGTAAAATATTTTAAATCACAACTCACACGTTTCGGGGCCATATTAGCCCAGAACTATGACAAAATTCTAGAAATCCTCGTTTCATATTGCCAATCAGTGGTAAGTTCTGATTTAGAGGAATAGTGTGAATTCTGTCTAAAGTACAATCGAATCGTATATCTGGGTGAACATTTACTTCAGCTCCTCTCTGTCAGGGCTAACCGAGAACATAGTGGAATAGATGAGTGCTTGGCAAAATCTCCTGCTGATTTTACTTGAAGATGGTTTTTGTGTTTAACTTTAATTTAAGTTTTTTAATTCGTTTGTAACTGCTAATTTCCATATTTTTGTTTAGACAGGGGTTTCGTTAAAATATCGTTTCGCCTAAATTTTTGCTTTGATATTCTAACATTAGCATAAATAGGATTTTTTTAGGAAATATTTCACGGCTGTATGCATGAGTTGAAATTTTCATCTATGACTAGATATTCGGTTGAGGTGATGATTTGTGATTGAGTAGTACCGTGATGTATATCTGCTACAGGAACTATTGACTCATGTGAATGAGAATGGTAGAGTAATTTCAATGATACTCTGTTGCGTTATTCTACTGCGAATTTTCATAATTTGGTATAAGTGCACGAGATTCTAACTTGCTTGGCGCAAGTATTGAGGGGTATAGTATGCCACGATGCGCAACGTAGACCAAGTCAAGTAAGCCCTGTTGTGTATCATTCAAGTTATTCAATATTAGGGTTAATTCGAGGAAACCGATCAGCACCGACCGAACCCTACTCTCATATGTTCGATATTCCTGGATCTGCGTCATTTCTTGTCGTAGTCGGTTTCGAATCCTCAATGTTGTATGGCTCCTTATCAGTGACATTAGCTCGAAAACCTCGTTTCGCGCGTTATTTTTCCATGTTTCTGCTTAGTAGCAACTTATTATCAGTGACCAGCTTGCTGAATTGCAATTGCAGCTGCTCTCGAATGTTATGTTTCCGCAAACGGATCCGAACAGACAGCACACTGCGAGTATGGCTGAAACTAGGTGGTTCATCCTCCCTATAGTTTTGGCCCGACGCGGTGGTTGTTGTCTCATTGGCATCATTGGTTGCTACGTTTTGCATCAGTGAGAGTGGTTCCATAGGTAATGTCTCCTTTGAATCACCATCAATAGGTAGCTTATATAGTTTTGGTCGTTTGTGTGTCGCGTCCTTGCATTGGCATGATTGTTTTACGGCATGTACGGCATCATTGTCAAGAACCCGTCCCAATTTCCGTCGTGAGACCGGTAGTTGATCGTCCTTTACTAGTACCAGGTCGTTTACTTGCACAGTTCTCCATTTAACCCGTTGTTGAATATATTCTGCTGACCATCGTTTCCAGAAATCTTGTGCCATCTTTTCGACCATGTGCCATCTTGCTTTAAACCCATGCTGCTGGCAGTAGCTTCTGGTAAGGCGTTGAGAGAATCGTCAGTCAGAAAGTGGTCTGGTGTTACTTGTATCCGAGGCGTCGTTGTTAAGTGGAGTTAGTGGCTAAGAATTGAGAACTGCTTCGATTTGAGTGGTGAGAATATAATTGAGGTGAAATTTTACGGAATTTATTCCTGTTTCCCATATTCCACCAAACAGTTGAGTGTGAGGAGGTATAAAGTGCCAGTCTGTTCCATCAGTAACGTTGAAATGGCCGCACGGTACGTTCTTTTCATTGCGTTATTTGCTCCAACAAAATAGGTTCCATTGCCTGGAACCTATTTTGTTGGAGCAAATAACGGATAATCCTTTAGGATTTTTTGCCTCGACCTTTAGTAATGCTTAGTTGGATGAGCCTCCCACAGTCGATTCCTGTTTTGGCGAATGGTCTTCCCGGCCTCACTGTAGATGATGGTAAACTGCCCATTAATTGTTCCCTGTTCTTGTCGTACTGCTCGGATGACATCAGTGGTCCAATATTTTTGTCTCAGGATTGCCAGTGTCAGTTGTGTGCCACCATGTTATGTGTTTTTATGGGTGTCCTCAATTACCCGTTGCGTGATTACGTTGTTTTTGTTTAAGATGATAGGTTGTTTGCTCGCGGTTACCAGATTTGAGTGCAGAAGACGTCCCATGACACGTAGCAAGCCTTGGTGATCCTGGGTTTAGCTTAGTGAAGCTAGCTAGCTGTCTTTATCTAGCTTTCGATCCTTGGTTATGCATGTGACTTCTCTTCTAAAGTCCTTTGTTGGTGTAAATTTTATGATTGTTGTTTCTGCAACCTGAAGTTCATTCCCGATCACTCAGCCCTTGCTTTTGTGTATTTATAAATCGTAGATAATATGCGACTGACCTTGTTGAATTGCTCTGAAAATATATGCGGTCCCTTTATACTCGTCATCAACATTACTTCTTCTTCTAGCTCCGCTTGAAAGTTTAACGGTAAGTCTGGAGTAACTTAATCAGTATTCCATTGGGGTGGCATAGTTCTTAGGAAGGGTGATCCATATCACCATAAGTTGTAACAGATGTTACGCGGGGCAGCGTCTGCTGGATTTTCCTGCGATTTCACATGATGCCACCTTGTTGTTGCTAACATTTTCTTGATTGTCGAAACTCTAATTGCCACAAATGTTTTGAAGCGGCTTGGGTCACCTTTGATCCAACAAAGTGTTATGGTTGAGTCTGACCAAGCACACATATTGATACCTCTAAGTTTCATGGTTTCCCGTATGTGTTTCATCAATTTTGCCAATAATAAGCAGCATACGCGTACTCTGATGCATCGGCAAACCCATGCAATTCCATTTTGCATCTTGATTTCATGTTGACCCATTTCAGAATTTTTATGTACAGGGTGGGCCATAACTCACTGAATATTGTATTTTTGATATAATTTTTTAATTTTTTTATTGAAAATGATAATTTTGATTACAAAAGATAGTTTTAACCATGAAGAGTTTTAAAAACATTAAATTTTAAAAATAATATCTGTTAGATGCCTGCTGTACCTGGTCCATAACTGAAGCCAAAACTGGTTGATCAATCGCAATACTTTCATTTATTATATTGTTTTGTAGTTGTTGCAGTCCTTGCGGTTTATTTGCGTATGCACGGTCTTTCAAAAATCCCCACAAAAAAAAATCTGGTGGTGTTAAGTCGGGTGATCGTGATGGCCATTTAACATCTCCAAATCGTGAAACGATACGGTTACCAAAAACCGTTCGCAGCAAATTCATTGTATCCCTTGCAGTATGGGACGTAGCTCCGTCTGGTTGAAATCACATTTCTTGAGTATTATTAAGTTCAGGAAACAAGAAATTTTCTAACGTAGCCCTGTAAGGCTCACAATTTACAGTCAATGCATTGCCATCTTCGGCTTGGAAGAAGTACGGGCCGTAGATCTTGCATGCTGATATTCCGCACCAAACTGTGACTCTAAGTGGATGCATCGGACGCTGTTGAATCACTCTTGGGTTTTCAGTGCCCCAAGCGGGTTGCGTATAGTCTTGTGGCAAAATTTCATGTACCATTTCTGACTTGTACGGAAACAGCATAAATTTGTTTTCATTATTCTACGTTGAAGCTGAGTGGCACGTTTACGAGTCAATGTTTCAGGGTTCTCATTTACGCTCTCCCGAACTTGTTCGATATTATCTTGGCTTCGTGTTTCCAGCGGTCTTCCACTCCGAGATAAGTCACTAACAGATACCGATGACTGAAAACGAGCGACTAGATTGCGTACATGATTTCGTGATGAAGCATTTCTGGTGTTAAAAAAATTTCAAAATTATCTTTGGGTTTGAATTATTGAACTTTGACTAGCAAAATAAAACTCAACAATTTTTGCTCGTTCCTCAATCGTATACATGGCTACTGAATCTCCCAAACGTTGTTTCTAATACTGAAAAAAAAAATAGAAAAAAATACATTGTTCGGTGACGTATTTCGGCCCTCTGTATATGATATTCTATTCTATATTCATTCTGGTTTTCTACTTACATGCGTTACTCAGGCTTCCAATTATGATCCATCCGAACTCCGTGTTGTGTGCTATTGGTTCTCAATGGTTACCCTTGATAACGCTATTAGATATTATCAATGGATGGAAATCTGCTCCAGGAATGAAATCAATCAGCTAAAATTGATTGTAGTATGGATTCGCTAAATTTATGTCAATATCAGATTCAGGTAGTTGTTGGGTTAGCTGGTTGAATATTAAAGCTTCGATATCTAAGCTAAAGTGTCCATCAAATCTTGGCGCTCTAGCTTTATGTTGATTGTGGGTCTACATATTCCTGCCTCGTTCCCACATATGCATGAAATGTTTACATGTGTTTTATTCTTCATGATGTTCAGTATATTGGAACCTTTCGATGTTATTAGTCTTGCCTGCGATCCTGAATCAATTAGTGCTCTCAGTGTGAGTGAGTTGTCCAGTGCCGGTAGCCACTCTGACTACAGTAGTCGGTAATAGTACTGGACCTTGTTGGTTAATTATGAAGGTTTGTGTCGCATCTTTGCCCGTTGAAGCCATGTTATTACTATGCAGGAGAGTGTGGTGATGACCTTGACATACAACGCATCGTATCTGGACGTGCACCAGTTATTTTTTGATTTTTGATTCTTTCCCTTTGGATGTCTAATGTTGACATCTGTTTGAATTCATCGCAGTTTTGCAGTTGATATCTTCCTTGGCATCCTTTTACTAGACACTGGCTGCTTATCGTTGTGTCATGTCGCCTTATTGACGCAATTTGCTGTGGTGGTATGTTTTCACCTTGATGATGCCAATGGACTCTATTGATTGAAAACTCATTTCTCTTGGTTTTTCTAACGTTGTTTCGTATATCCTAGTGGAATCAGTGTCTAGTTTTTTTGCCTAGAATGAACATTACTAGTGCTTCGAAGGGAGAGTTCATCTCTAGCTTGTTGATGATGTGTAGCATTTCGATTGCAGATGAGCTGAAGAACTTATTTGCCAGTAACGTGGCGTTGTTGTACCTTGCTTGCAGTATTTCTCAGGTTCTTGTATAGTTGTCACCAAATTCGGCTTTGTCACGTCATCTTTATTGAGTTGGATAGTTGGTTCTTGTTGTAGATGAGCTCTGTGAAAATGTCCTTGAAAGCGTTCCACTGCTCGTACTCGCCATTAAACGTTAGTAATTCTATTTTGGGTAAAGGTGCCCTTGCTTCTACAGTAGGTTTTGTTGTTTCTTCATTCTGGTAGTGCTGCCATCGCAATATTGTTGAATCCACTCTATCCTCGAGAGTCTCATAGTAGATGTTTTGGAAGTAGGGAACTGTTTGCTCTTGTTCGTCTATTTCTACTAAGAGCTCTATGTGTAATGTATCAATTGCCCATATTTCTTGGAATAATTTATCCAATTTTAGCTTTATGTATTCTATTGGACTGTTGCTGTTGCCTAATGATTCTTCAATCGATTCTATTTTTCTGTGCATAATGAGAACAAACAGTTTTACTTTTTAATTCGTTCTAACCCGCTTATATACAATTTATACAAGTGACAACAATTATAATTTTATGCAGCGTGTGAAAAATAATTAAAACAAAATTACATGGCATGCAGATTGATCAGTTGAGACCAAATTTATGAATAGTAGCTCGATCCATTCTACTTACTGAAATTTACTGTGGCATTCAACGGAATTTTCATTTTTTAAAACATTCTCTCTCCACATATGTACTGATGCTTACAAAATTTGTATGGCGTTTACAAAATAAATCTGGAACGCTGTTATCAGCGATTCCGAGAGGTACCGTAATATTTTAAGAGATTTCTAGCCTCAGTTTCTTCATTTGGAGGTGTACACCAATAAAATTTCAAATTTTTCTGGGATGATTGCGCGAGTCTTTTTACGTACTGAACCTACCTAATGTCCAGCAAATAAAAAGTAAATATTTCGGTTTGTAAAATTGCTTCAATAGGTCAGATATTATTTATTTCGTATTGCATATTTAAGTAGCGCATTTCTCAATGGCTAGCACAAGCACAGAATTAACGGTTGTACATTTCTATTTCCGTTCACTTCTTACCAAAAATTTATTTCAAATTTACTAATCTAAATAATATTTAATCAACAATTCAATTTCCGGTTCAATATTTGTGTGGTGTGGAAGCATAACGTGTAATAATGAGAATGAAGCAAAATACCAAAACTTTCTTATATCAAATCTACAAGAAACTTAAATGAAACAGAATCATGACGGTGATGATGATGATGATGATTAAGAAAAAATATTAACAACCACAAGCATGAGAGAAACGGCTTAGAGACGCAATCCACGAACATCGAAAACAAAACAAAATTAACGTCCAATGTGTGCATATCAAAAAAAAAACTTCATTCGACAGATGGTTATCGGGATAAGTGAAGAGAATATAATGCTGTGACGATTATAATTAAGGGAATCAGAATACATAAAAAAAAATCTCATACACAATCATCCTTAAGATGAGATTCTTTTTATAGAGAGAAAGGTGTTACAGTTTTAACCCTTTTTTGGATGGAGGGCACTTAGAAATTTTGTTTTTCGAGGAATGATATTTTATTGGCTGTATAGGGTCGACTTGGACGGGTGGAAATTTCCAGTAATCGCCGGGATAAACATTAAAATTATTTTTATTATATTTTTTGTGTGTTTAAGCCTTGTTTCGGTGTTTGCTAAATTTTTAATATTTTAATTTTCTTGCGGTTGTTTTCACTCGTTCCTCGTTTGAACTAGATTGATAGTTTGGAACAAATTCGCGAATGTTTACGACAATGGTGGTTTAATTTCTTTAAAGAAAGTGTTGTTCAAAAGACAGAAAGCATTTAAGTATATTCTTTACCTAAATAATACTATAAAGCTTTACTATCATTCCACGTTTTGAAAAAAAAAAAAAGTTTCTCGTATAAGTAGCTTGGTTATGAAAGATTTTGTTGACAGGATCGATCACTGACCCTGAGTAAATCACATTTGATTCCAAAATCTCGGAATTGATTATAATGGACTGGACTACGCTTTCAGAACTCATCATTTTAAGGCTAGTATTTCTCTTGAACTATCTGTGGTCCAACGCCAAGCGACGGTGTCAGGAATTACTAAATATCACAAAGGGACGTGTTTTTAGATTGTAGTTTTGTGGATGATTACCCTTTTAGCTCTCAAAGAGAGATGTGTAAGGACGAAGTTAAGTAGGTTAGGTTTCAGTGGTTGCTTACTGCACACTTAGGCCAATTTTTAGGCCCATTGTGATACCACTCATTCACTCCACATCATTAACCCACTCACCTACTTCACCTACTCACACAACTACAGTATACCAACTGCACATTGCAAGCTCCATGTCAACCTGTACATTGACATGGAAGGTGGGTTGGCGCGTGACACGGAGTTCTGCACTCCATCAAGGTTCTTAGTATTTATTAGCATCACCAATCGTAATCGATGATGAAAATTCGATTTGTATCTAGCCTCTGATGGGATTCGAACACAGCACCTTCCGGTCCAAGTGCCGAAGCTTTAACCACTGCACCATTTGTCCGGTACGAAGTTAAGTAAAAAAGACTAGTTAAATATATACCAGTATATAAGTAATCGTGTTATCAATAATCAGGGGGCACATGAGCTAAAATGGATAATAAGCTAATAGAAGATTTACTGCAATTGGAGTCTCAGAAAAAAGACGAAATGATGCAAAAACTGTTAAAGCGTCTCGTAAACCAGACCAATAGAGCGTCTTGCCAACACTATTCTGCCACGTAAGCCTATGTAATTAACTCTAGCAACTGCCGTCGAAGATCTTAAACGTATTTACGGGCGGAAAGAATCGCTGTTTTCGATACGATTTAAGTGTTTAAAAATCTCAAAGAGCAAGAATGAGGATTACAAAACGTACGCCTCCCGCGTCTTCTCGATGTGTGAAAAAATTGACCTCGCAAAATGCTCGGCAGAAAATTTGAAGGTCAAAAAAAGCCTCAAAAAATCGCAGGGCTCCATCACCTTGAAGAAGCTACTGTCAGGAGCTAGTCAACATCGCTGAGCGTCTAAGCAACCTTATAAGGGACAAAGGTATGGTAACCCGCCTAGAAGCGGCCAAATTGGAAGTACTGGAAATACGCAAAAAGTCAGAATGAGACTAGAACAAGCAACTGCACGGAACAGCTAGACCGCAACTTTATCAAACCGGCTAATATAAAATAACGGTTAGGTTGTCGACTTTGAATAGATTGTCGACGTCAGGAACGCAAAAAATCGTTATATAATACAACCGCAAAGCTTACCTTGCGTAAACTACCTCGTCCAACCCTGTCAGTTATCATTAGAAATTTCACTTCAACTGCACGTGCTCGCCACCCATTCTGTTTTTTGGCTCTATAAGCCACCAAAACAAAACCAATATAACATGTGCTCATTGGCAGCCACTTTCAAATACTGGCTCTATAACGGTGCATGTTATTTAGTGGTTTGTATTACTACGTAAATCTTTTATCACTTTTTAGGCAGCTGAAGGAGAAGAAAACTCGAACATTGGAAGGACGTTTAGGTTTTCTTTCAACAACAGCGTATCTCATTGTTTCTAAATCTAAAACGTTGATTCCAAATTAACCGTAACTCTAACGTTATATTCTGTGTTACCGAACTATAATCATCAGCGATACTAAATCATGAGCGCTGGCTGGATACACGACTAAACCAAACAAACAAATTTCATGCTAATTTGTTTGTAACTTGATTTGATTACTGTTTACGATGATTATTATAATGTGATGATGATAGTTAGATCGTTCCTTTGATGAGATTAAACGTTTTAGATGAAAGACGTTGAATCTTGTGAACAGCCAAACCGGGCAACAAAATAAAAAACTGTTTATAAATTTATTTCATAAATTTTCGTTTAAAACCGGAATAAAATTTAAAAACTAAAATTAAATTTTAAAAATAACAACAACAATAAATTAACCAAAAACAAAATTTAAATTTTTATTTATTTCTTCTTATTACACACATTAAGATGATGAATGCGATATGATAAAGATGACGTATTGTTTTCTTTGTTTATATTGTTAAAAGTATTCACCGCGCGATTTATAAAAAAAAAAGATTTTTTTTTGCTTATTTCTTAAATAATTATAACGTTAATTCACATCACAAAGTATATTATGTATAGACACCATTGAATGTAGTCTTCCAGACATACCAAGAATAAAACACTAGTATTTGCTGTTAATTTCTTTATTGGTGGCAATATACCGCATCGTTAGCTGGTCGAATAAATCGAAATGCCCCACAAGAAGCGGAGCGTTAATCACGTTTGCCAACACACAAAGTAGATACAATTTAGTTGTTGTTCTTTTATAGATTTCTTGTTTGTTCGTCTAAATAAATTTGCTGAATGATTCAATGTTTCAGCGCAATATAGAGGTCAAGGTCGTTAAAATAGTTTTGATTTTGTGTCTGCCCGTCTTGGTCTCGTCGTTTAGTTAGATAATCATATTACAAATAGTTCTAATATCCATATATACAACAACAAAAAAATTGTATCGTCATGTTTTATTAGATGGTACTGGGCGCCCAGCATGAACTCAATGAAATTGAAAGTCTATATAATCTCATTAATTTGTCATTATTCAAAGTAGAATATCTGATGGCGGGTAATATCGTATTTCGAACGACTTACTATTATATTAATGGATTACATTTCGACACGTGATTGATCATTAATCTTGTGTACACAAACAAATAATTGGGTGAGTAAGGTTTTTGATTGAAATTTTAGTATGGTGTAAAGGTATCGCAGTTAAATTAGATTGTGATTGTGTTTTCCCCGTTAAATTAGTCATTAAAACGCAGTATAGAACTAACTTTAGGATTAGTTTAGCACAAACTTCACACGCTTGTATACGCGCGTGAAGTTAGACCTAGCTTAATCCTAACCAACAAAAACAAACGAAAATTTGTATGGATTGGTTAAAATGTAAAACAACAATGACATTTCATTTAGGCGAAATATTGAATTTGTGAACAAATTCCAATTGCAATTTATAATAAATAATTAGGTTCAACATTTATTAGGATGGGATATAAGAATTTAATATTTTCTTAAGAAATTTAATATCTCGAGACCTAATATGTTTATCAAGAATGGTACAATGTTTGTCTGGCAGGTCTAGATTAGGACTGTCTATATTCCAAGCCATTTGGGAAGCTAATAATTCTTGCGCGATCAAAAACATATTAGGTCTCGAGATATTCAATTTCTTAAGAAAATCCTAACTTCTCAGGTTAGTAAAGCACAGCAAAAAATTAATTTGATCGCGCAAAAATTATTAGCTTTTCAAATGGCTTCGAATATAGATAGTCCTAATCTAGACCTAACAGAAGTTCGTAATAACATTCTTGATAAACATATTAGGTCTCGAGATATTCAAATATTAAATTTCTTAAGAAAATATTAAAATCTTATATCCCATCCTAATAAATGTTGAACCTAATTATTTATTATAAATTGCAATTGGAATTAGTTCATAAAATCAATATTTCGCCTAAATGACATTTTTGTTTTACTTTTTAACCAATACATACAAATTTTCGTTTGTTTTTGTTGGTTAGGATTAAGTTAGGCCTAATTTCAAACGCGTTTAAAACATGCGACGGTCGGCCACTCGCTGCTGTAAAAGGTGGTCAGATGGAGACTGATGGCCCTGGATGCTGCCTTGATTGGTTATGCTGAACATCGAGTAAAGAACAGTAACGTCGAAATTTTTGTTGCTGCTTATTTGCTGCTTCCATCTACTTAGTTATCGCGCGTACTTTGATAGTTTATAGATCTGGCCGGTATTACCACGATGTGTAGTCATAGTAAAATATTGATTGTTAGACATATCGAGTCGAGCTACGTTGGATAAATATAATACCTCAATGTGTCATGCCGATGCCTTATTTACATTCGTCCTCTAACTTTGAAGAAATTGTCCATCGGAATGGTTTAGCAAAAGATGGCTGGTGGCTGATGATTGAATGTCAAGGCCTATACCTCTCATGTTGATGTTGTCCTAGCCCACAAGCTCCATAGCTGGATAGTATTTTCAGTTTGACGATTTATAGTCCAAGTTTAGTTGAATTGCATTGTCTGAGGTTCAAATGTATTTGTTATCTGCTTTGATGTGAATTCTCAGAAATATTAATATTCAGTTCTGTTCCTATGATTGCAGCAAAGTTTTCGCAGAAAGTGATGTTCCATTTGGTACACAATGAGTTTATTGTACCTGGATTTGTGCTCCGGGTCTGATTTATCGGTTATGCATTTCGATGTTATTACTAGCTTTTCGTTTTCTTTACTTCAACGTAATCTGGCGTAAAGTAAACACAATGTAAGTTAATCTTCAAATAATCCTTCCAATGACAATTAGACATAAAGTTAATGACTTTGATAGTTCACATATAGATCCGCGTGTCTAGGTAATTTCCTTTATGCCAGATGGAGAGTTGAGTTAAAGGACAACCAAATGACAGTACTGCGAAGGCAAGCACTGGTGGTGTTAAACGACTTCGGCTTCCTACAAAATATAACGTACAAAACAGTTCCCACTTGTCCTGAGCATTGAAAGTATGTTTAGTTGATTCTCTTGACATGATACTCCTCTATCGCGTCATACCCTGTATCACATTATCTTTACCATTTTCATTCTAACTCTGTTAACTTAGACTAATTTAGTTCAAATATTAATTTTAAGTTCAAACGAATTTTAAATTTGAATATTTTTATAATCCTTAACTTAACCTACTATTTAATATCTATTATTGCTGATGGGCGACCTCAATCCCACTTTGCTAACTTATTTGAATGGGGTTGAGCCAACCTCATCCTTTCGTTAAACTAAACTTAAGATTATACTTTCATAACTTCTATATTCTTAACTAATGACGCTGGTATGTTCATAGTATTGCGTGCGATATACCAGCCTTCACTTTACCATTACATTATCTGTGTATACGTTTATACATAGATGGTCTAATGGGAAAGTGTATGATGTACACGTCCACGTTTTTGTTTACGGCGGCGCTTCCAATTTCTTTGGGAAATCATCACTAGAAGCTTCCTAACTTTACTTGACCTAAAAAATATTTTAAACTTATAGCAAAAACATTACAAAAAAAAATTATTCCACATATATACAACCACAGTCAATTCCGCCCTCGCTACGAGGTGACGGTCCAAATATCCACTACTTGTGTCAAGCAAGGATAGGAAAAAGGGAAATGAAATTGATTTGGATGAAACACGAAATGCCAACCCAACCAGAAATGGCATTCATAACTTCGATTTTTGCAAGTGAAACACATTGCCTTGGTGAAGCCATTTGGTATTTCATTAATTTACCTAGTTGACTGATACAATCCTCTTGCTCTCATATCTCACAGTCATCATTTAAAATCCCCTTAGATGAGTATGACTATGAGTAGCAGGCCGAATCGTTCACTCAAATAGGAACAACAACACGCTGGCCAGCTTGTATTTATGCACACCCACTTGCAGACTTCTAAGTATGACCAACCAATCAAGTTGTACCCTGGATGCAACTATTACTTAAACGAGTAGACTGGCGACCCCATCCCGAAAGATGATAATTTAAAATTTTAAAAATGTTAAAAGTAATTTTTAAAAATGCCACAAGCTAAATTGTTGCCTTTATTGGCGGAGTGGAGGGGTTCAAGTTAGGGGTTCAATTTTACAATTCCAGCTGGGATGCGGAATGATGTGCCAACTTGCCTGAGAATGAGCAGCCCTTTATACCACCCAAGATCGTCGCTTGACAGGAAAGGGATATGCTCATTACTTCAGGGATCGCATCACTCACCCTTGCCAGTGTAGAATTGCAAAATTGTACGTTGTACAAGGTACACGAAAACGGCACAACATTTTTGTTGTTGCATATAATGAACCGTCGTAAGAAGAATGGATCGCCGAGTTCCATATACCACCACAAATACCAGTTCACCCCCGGAGTGCGGGTTGGGACTTGCCACAGGAGAACTGAATATTCTGAGGTCCGGTACAGGAAAACTACATTTTAAGAAACTCATCTGTGTGTGTACGACCCACCCAGAATTAGGTCACTATTCACTTATTCTATTCACTAGAGATTCATTACACTGTTTAGCACTTAAAACACATTGTTCACTTTAAAAAAACTTAATTTGGGCGAATTTCCGGCCACACTAAAAACTGTCCTGAAATTGTTAAACTGAATTCGAACTGTGTTTGTCAAGAAAAAAATTTAAATTACCTCATTAAAATCTTGAACTATTGGGCTACTGCCGAAGTTTGGGCGCCACTTGAAACGTGGTGCCTACATAAATAATTGTGGAACAAATGTTGTGCTCCATTTGCGTGCCACTCACACAGTCATACTCATCGAAGGGGATTTTAAATGATGACTATGAGATATGAGGGCAAGAGGATTGTTTCAGTCAACTAGGTAAATTAATGAAATACCAAATGGTATCACCAAGGCAATGTGTTTCACTTGCGAGAAATCGAAGTTATGAATGCCATCGCTGGTTGGCTTGTTCCTCGTTTGACCCAAGTAGTGGATATTTGGACCGTCACCTCGTAGTGAGGGCGGAATTGACTGTGGTTGTAAATATGTGGAATAATTTTTTTTTGTAATGTTTTTGCTATGAGTTTAAAATTTTTTTTAGGTTTAGTAAAGTTAGCAAGCTTCTAGTGATGATTTCCCAACGAAATTGGAAGCGCCGCCGTAAACAAAAACGTGGGCGTGTACATCATCCACTTTCCCATTAGACCATCTATGTATAAACGTATACAAAGATAATGTAATGGTAAAGTGAAGGCTGGTATATCGCACGCGATACTATGAACATACCAGCGTCATTAGTTAAGAATATAGAAGTTATGAAAGTATAATCTTAAGTTTAGTTTAACGAAAGGATGAGGTTGGCTCAACCCCATTCAAATAAGTTAGCAAAGTGGGATTGAGGTAGCGCCATCAGCAATAATAGATATTAAATAGCAGGTTAAGTTAAGGATTATAAAAATATTCAAATTTAAAATTCTTTTGAACTTAAAATTAATATTTGAACTAAATTAGTCTAAGTTAACAGAGTTAGAATGAAAATGGTAAAGATAATGTGATACAGGGTAGGACGCGATAGAGGAGTATCATGCCAAGAGAATCAACTAAACATACTTTCAATGCTCAGCACAAGTGGGAACTGTTTTGAACGTTATATTTTGCAGGAAGCCGAAGTCGTTTAACACCACCAGTGCTTGCCTTCGCAGTACTGTCATTTGGTTGTCCTTTAACTCAACTCTCCATCTTTCTAGCGGACTTTTTAATTTTTTCCTAAACCGGAACCAAAACTAAAGTTTTAGACGCTGAAACCTCACGAGGTAATCCAAAACCAAGTGACAAGAAATTTGATTGGAGAATGTTCCTGATGAAAAGTACGGCAATTAATAACACTGGATGAAAAGCCAGTTTATGGATACGCAGGATGAATGAAGAAAGTATTGCAGAAGATGATGACTAAAGTTGAATTGTTTAATGATGGAGAAATCCAGCAATGTTGAATTTATATTGCACAAATTGAATAAAACACTTGAATTTAATTTTTTTTAAACTAATCTGTCATTTTTATTACGAAAGCCAAAAAAGTAGTTTTAAAGCAAAAATAGATGGGTTGGCCGAATATGTTGGTCCTTCGAGCCGAATAGAGAAACGAGTGAAAACAGGAGAATATCAAGATAATGGCTTCGATATTCAATGAAGCAACAGCATTAAGCGAGATACGTGCTGCAAAAGCCCTTCTAGCTGATCAATGGAACCAATTCCAAGGTCTCGAGGACAAACTAAAAGGAAAATTTGATGACGCAAATGCAGATTCAGTGGAAAGGATTGAACGCCGTCATTTTGATTTGATGTTAAAGTTATTCGAATGGGAAAAGGCTTGTGAAGAAAACAATAAAAAACTAGGCAAAACGATGGATGAGTTGGTTTTGAACCAAACCGTTTTTTTGCACGAGATTTCCGCAATAAATAAACGTGAGGGCGACGTACGTTTACCCAGGGTAAATATTCCAACATTCAGCGGAACGTATTCTGAATTTCCATCATTTCGAAATCTCTTCGAGACCTCAATTCACGACAACATAAATATGTCAAAGGTGCACAAGTTGCCATACCTGACAGGATTGATCAAGGAAGAAGCGTTTTCAGCAGAACAGGAGCATTTTCCAGAAGCGTCACCGAAGCGATTTATGACGAAGCTTGGGACAAAATCAAGACGAGGTATAACAAACCTAAACCTAACTCCATTTATTGGCAACTAACAGATGTGTCAGACGAAGCCATTCGTGGTTTAAGGGTGCTTTGGGAGAAGACTCGAAGGAAGCTTGAGCACATGAACCGGCTGAAAACCACTTTCCATCACTATCTGAAATTTTCACATTTATCAATAAAAGAAGCGACGCATTGGAAAATCTCAGTTCGGTGTCAAGAATAGGTTCAATCCATCAAAATGGTTACCTCAATGAGAGGTCAAGTTCCATCATCATGCCCACTTTGTTCAGGTGATCACTATCTAGGAAGGTGTGAATGTTACTTAAGAAACTTTGTGTCAGAACGAAAAATTATCGTAGCAGAAACTATTTTTTAACCGCTTGGCGTCAACTCATCACGCCAACATCTGCAGGTCCAAGTATAATTGTGCAAAATGTAGATGCTCATTTAAATCCGAGGAGTGTGTCCAACGGCTGCGTTTGTAAAGGAAGCATAACTGGCATCACGACGAGTACAATTCAATCGAGAGGAAGATGTGCTGTAATATTGGCATTTTTGTGTGACTCACGATTGCCGATTATAATAGATGCCTTAGTCATCAATAAATTTCCAGATAAAATACCAGGTTACCATATAAACAAAGAAAAGACATCCCATATATAGAAGACATGCAATTAGGGCATCCCGGTTTCAACAAGGTAGCTCCTATCGACATACTGAACGGCGCCGATCAATTCTTCGAAATCCTAGAAAATAAACGAAGGCGAGTAGGGTCGGTATTCCAGAAGACGCTTTTCGGATGGGTCGTGTTCGGGATTCATCACCAGAGGCAGATCTTAAGGGAATCATGGAGTTTGTCTACTTTAACATTACTTACACAGTTAGATGTAGACATCGATAATACTCTGCGTCAATTTTGGGAGATGGAGGAAAGGCAACAAAATAACAATAATAAACAACGGTTCAATAACAAAAACGACACCAGAAGATATTTTATAACAATACTTCGGTACCCACCAATTAAACTGGGTAATTTTGTGTTTGTTACGACCACTAGATTGCTAGCATTGGAACGTAAATTCGCGAAAAATACATTGATCAGATGCGAGAATACATCGAGATGGGACGGATGGTTTTCTCATCGCTCACCTTTAATTGATTAGGGGGTATGGTAGGAATACCCCCTAATCAATTAAAGGTGAGCGATGAGAAAACCTTTTATTTACTGCCATTTGCGGTGAGTAGCGTAATCTCTTATTTGCCGCTGTCAAATTTCCACTATCTTATACAGTATTCAAAAAGCATCATTTCCGGTTTTGAATGTTTCAAAAGATGAAAAATCTCCTATGGGGGCTACTACTTCCGGTGGAATGATTTCGGCCAAGAATCACTGTGGGAGACCACCCATTCATGGAAAAAGCTTAATTATAGTTTCACCCTGATCAATCAACCCGTCTGGGGTGTAGAGCACCACCAGACATTTTGTCTGCACGGGACCACGTTCACAACTTACGACTTTCTTTGACTACGTAAAAAATGTAAAAAGATTTGCAAGTAACTTGCTTTGCGGCATATCATCTATTGTTGGTCCGGGAATGACCATAAATGATTGTCCAGCCAAAAAGTGCTATATTATTAGAATTTGTAGATCATCAGGACCATTCGATTTGAGTGATAAGTATTGTATATCCTTTAAAAGCCAGATTAACATTTCCGATGTTCTTCAGGTGATACTTGAATGATTCAAAGGTTGTTTTCCACCGTCCACCAAAGTGAGGGACGTGAGGTGGGCTGAAGTGAATTTTTTTCTGTTAGTAAAACCCGATTAGCACCAATAAAGTTGAACCCGTTGACGCACCAAATTTGTTCGGGACTTCCACGTTTCGAGCCGAAACGATTTAATGCTGTCAAGAATGAGTCAATATCAAGACGACTCAGTACTTCTAAGTGGACAGCTTTAACAACTAGACACACAAAAAAGCCACATATGTGTTTTTACGTTAAGAAGTTTTAAATACAGATGTCCAGTATATTCGAGACAAGTTTTCAAAAATGGTCAGCTCTGCTGACATCCTACTGCTGGTAAATAGGCCATCTGTTGGTCATTTTTGTGGAACGAGTGCATACGGTGCATTCCTTTAAATAGATGATTTACCTTATTCTTAAGATGTAAATCGCGTATTGTGAGATTGCACAGTGTAATGTTTTGTTGGTATTTGTGATTTTTTGCGTAAAATTGAGCACTAGCAATATTTTTGAAGTGTCTCTGCTTATTGTGAGTTGATCTGCCAAACCTTAGGATATAAACGATTCTTTGCGGATTTTAAACCACGACGAGAATTTGTTTAATAGATTTTGTGTTATGTCTTTCTCTTTCTCCTAAATTTATGTTATCCGAGTTTATTATGCACTTCGACTTTAACCAGCTGTGCTCAGGTTGACTTAACCTTCGTGGTTCATGCCACCATAGAGCTAATTTGTTAAAGCTGATGCTTTAACTTCTCTCGAAATTAAATCTGCTGGCTTATATTTTGGGACAACGTGATGCCACTTGTTTCGCAAGTTGTGCTTCGAAATCTATGAAATGAATGTCCTGTATTCTCTCGGTTTATTCTTCACCCCACCGATTAATTTTTATGGTATTAGTGCAAATTGGAGTATGAACTAATGGTTTTACTAATTCTCATGGGCTCGCGGGGGATAATTGTGCCCTTCATGAGGCTTAGCCTTCTGATGGCGAATAAATAAAATTACGATGATGTAGGGGGAAAGGTCATCAAACATTTTGTCATCATCGGAACTCTGCGACCAAATTTGTTTTTAAAAGTGACTTTCTGCTTATAGAAACGATTGCGACCCACCAAAAATAAGTGTCCGTAAGAATAACTGGTGGTTAGGAACATACAATTATTAAAAAATGACTTATTTTGTTTTCGAGTCAAACTAAGAGTCAAACGAGTCTAATCATTTAAGAATCCCATTTCCATCCAACATACCCAAGTGGCCATATTTCAGAATTCCTTATCAAAATCAATTAAGAATTCCATTTCCATCCAGTATAAACAATCCCAACATAATCGGCTAAGAAATTCCCGCTTTTCCCAGATTAAATTCGATCGAATCGATTAAATTAAAAACATTCTGATTTTGCGGACATTTGGATTGATCGGACACCTCCAATTAGTCCGTTAAATCGAGCGTTTACTGTACTATGAAACACTAAGATGTTGTTATTTTTTAGGAATAACTCGCATTTCTAGGAAAATTTTCACAAGCAATCATACATCTTGGGGACGCCGATATCGATAGAGGCCCCGGCTGACATCCTGAACATCTTGGTAATGGGTGAGGAGGTAGAACCACTCTCTATAGATACGGAGATGTGCACTTTGATGAGATTACTTTGTGGATACCGAGAGGAATCACAGTTACAACGGAACTCTGACGCAACTGTGGTGGAAGTTAAAGTGAAGCAGCAAACCTAATCTTGAGGCATTGTCCTAGTCTAAGAACTTTGGGTTAATGGTGACCAAGTGGGTCAATGGTGATCACAACAAGCATTGAGATGGATAGTCAAAATCTCTGGCTAATATATTATCAGCTTAGCGTCTACATGATTGGTAACGAGGTGAGTTACTCCTTGATTTTATTCTTAGTACTAATCTAATACTGTGGGCAAAACATATTAAGACTTTGTTCATAATTTTAAAATTCTTTATTTATTTCTCCAATTCTATTTCGTCCCCCTTAAAGTAATCCCCCTTGGCCTCAATACACTTATGCCAACGTTTTTTCCAATCCTCGAAACAGTTGTTAAAGTCAATTTCCGGAATAGCCTCCAATGCGCATAGCGATTCACGTTTAATGTCTTCAATTGACTCAAAACGGTTTCCCCGGAGTGGTCATTTGAGTTTACTGATCAGCCAGAAGTCACACGGAGCTAAATCAGGCAAATACGGTGGTTGCGGAACGATATGGAAGGAACTTTTGGCAAAAAAATCACGTAAAACCAATGCAGTATGAGAAGGTGCATTATAACACTCAAATAGTATTCCTTGTTGGCTGTTTGGCCGGTCGGAAGGAATTCGGAGTGCACCACACCTCGATAATCGAAGAAAACTGTCAACATCACCTTGATTTTTGACTTGCTTTGACGTGGTTTTTTCGTCTTCGGCTCACCTTTGGCACGATATTCGGCCGACTGATCATCTGTTTCTGGTCGTAAGCATAGATTCAAAACTCATCGCCAGTTATAATACGTTTCATGACATCCTGGTAGTCGAAAAGCATTGTTTCACAGACGTCAACCAATCGTGCTTTCACTTTTCTTAGGCCCAAATGATCTTTCAAAATGGTTTTTACTGATCCTTCCGATATTTCAACGATGCCAGTAAGGTCTCTGACTGTTAATCGTCGATTCTCGAGCACCAATTCCTTGAGTTTATTAACGTGTTGATCATCAGTTGATGTTGATGACCGTCCTAGACGTGGTTCGTCGTCAGCACGTTCACGACCCTCTTTGAACAATTTGTACCAATCAAAAACACTTGCTCGCGACATACAATTATCACCGAAGGCCTTTTGCAACATTCTAAACGTTTCGTCACCACAAAATTGATTCCGCACACAAAATTTAATGGAACTTCTTTGTTGAATAATTTCACTCATTGTAAAACTCGCCGAATGCACTTTTTGTACTTCAGAAAGGCAAGCGTATATTAAACATGATTATTTTGACAGTCATACCAACATAGAAAAAAAAATATTTCGACGAATGGTTTTCCGCGCGAAATTTAAATTAAAATGCCTTAATACTTTTTACCCACAGCAGTATGTATAGGTAATATTGGCTGTAAGCTAACGTTTTTAATCAGAAATAGACAAAAAGGACTACACATTACTTTGATCTCAGATACTATTATTTGAAAGTTTAGTGAATTGCAAGATGTCGGAGGATCATTCGTTTTTTTGATCATTGTTAGCTCAAATTTAAATTGGAGACAAAACCCATCAAAAGACTTAGCATAGAAACAGGAGGAAATAATTCACCATATCCATATCGGTTCCAAACCTCTTGATTCAACACGTTCAAGAGCTTGAAGTACTAATGCACCAGCTATCTGACGCCTTTGACAAGGCTTTATTAGATGCGTGTCCTACTAGTAGACCTCTGCTCTGGATAAAGCTCGACCACCGTAGTGGTCAAAAGGACTTCAAAACGTGCGAAACAAGGAAGTCCTCAAGACATACAAAAACGAATTAAAAAATGCTAAAATAAATGCCTAGAGGCTATACTCTAGTAAAATACAGGTGTTCTCTGAGACATAGGCTGTGTAAAGTTCTATTTTAGTAAAATAGCCTCACCACTCCGAATTTTTTTTGCAACGTCCGGATTGTCGGCATTGCAAGCCATGTTATAAGCAGGAGAAAAATTGTGTGTTTATGATAACTTTTTGGGTGTAGCAGTGGGTGTTTAACAACGTCAGACCAGAGTCGATCACTCAGGCACTCTACTCTCTATGCGTGGACGAGTCACTTTGGGCTGGATAACTCAAATGATTCGAATATGGATCGGCCTGCGTGGGTGTGCCCTCCAATAGAAGATTTGTGAGAAGAGGCACACCGCAAGTGGAGTATTATCCCACCTTCTTTGGCACAAACATAAATGACCTGTTATTAACACTGGGCTGGCTTTAAGGTGGGTTGCTGCATCTCTAGATATGCTAAGTAATTAAATAACAGCGAGCTCAGCTAGTATACCGACTATACCATCCCGTCACCATCTTTTTGATCAAAAAATTTAGGACTGATAATTCTAACAGAGGGGCCCGGTTGAAAAAACCATTTCTGAATTCTTAAGGTGAAAATTTCTTCACTAATTGTTCAAAAATGGATGGAAAGCTTGGAGTGGGGTTTTGTGTGACGAATTAAATGTAAATCCCTATTTTCTTCTCCCGGACAGTTGCAGCGTTCCTCAAGCTTTAATAATCGCGATAAGGGAAGTCATTCACTGGTTGAGGTATATTGTATTATCTGCAAGAGATATTCGCATTCTTACGGACATTCAGACTTCATTTAAAATGCTCAAATCATATTTCCTTACGTCGAAAGTAGATCACAATTGTCTCTTATCTCTTAACGAGATAAAAGATCAGTTCAACATTTAACGGATGTGGGTGCCAGAGCGTTTCAATATTACGGAGAATAAAAGCAGGGCGAATGTTGATATACCGCTCGCTACGTACAGGGTGTCCGCCGGGAAGGTATACTACTTTGTTTTGCCGCCATTTAGGCGAATATTAGTATTGCCAGTTCATACTTGACAGTCGTGAAGTAGACACGTGGAAAATTCTTCCACAAGACCATTTACGCCGCCTTACATATGCCAATAGGATGTTACAGCTCGCCCATGACAACCCCGATTTTCATGAAAAAATCATAATGAGTGACGAGGCACATTTTCATTTAAATGGATATGTGAATAAACAGAATAGTCGGTTCTGGGCAATGGAAAACCCTCACATTAGTCATCAGTCACCTTTACATCCATTAAAAGTGACAGTCTGTGCAATTTGGTCAGGAGGAATCATTGGACCTTACTTCTTTGAAAATGAAAACGGCGTAACGGTAACTGTGAATGGGGAGCGATATCGTGATATGATTGAAAACTTTTTAACGCCAAAACTGCATACTTTGGGCTTGATTAACATGTGGTATCAACAAGACGGTGCCACATCGCATACAGCTAGGATTACAATGGAATTACTGCGAGAACTCTTTCCACAACAAGTTATTTCAAAAAATGGTGATGTTGATTGGCCTCCACGGTCGCCTGATTTGACTGCTCCGGACTTCTTTTTGTGGGGATATCTAAAAAGCAAGGCTTATGCAAACAAACCAGAAACGCTTGAGCAACTCAAACAAAATATTCTTAATGAAATTAATGAAATACCGCGTGAAATAGGTGAGAATGTAATGAAAAATGTACTCAAAAGGGCTCGCATTTGTGAGGCTAACAGAGGCGGACATTTATCTGATATTGTATTCCATACATAATTGCCGACATTAAATAAAACATTTATCAATATAAGATCCATTCTCTTTCATTTAATCAAAAATCATAAACAAACAAAGTAGTATACCTTCCCGGCGGACACCCTGTACAATTGCGAGAATGCTTGAAGATCAACGAACGGCAGATAGTTCGATAATACTTAATAACTAGACAGATCTGGCCAAAACTAAACCTGTTAAGAGGATTGCTGGTATTGCTGCGGTGGCGGCATGTCAATATGGTAATGTGTGAGGGCCCCCTTACATAATTACTCTCGTAGTTGCACAGATGAAGAGGAGGAAAAAACGTCCCGTAACCTCAGTAAAATGAACGTTAATCAAACGCTTCGTTGAGAACTCAAGATAGTTCGATGAGCAGGTGAGGAGAGAACACAGCGTGGCAAGGCTTCAAACCTGATTGTGTATACAGAACTGTAGGACAACTACCCTAAACTAATCTAATCTAGGTAATTTGTCTTTTAACTTAATTTCGGAGGCTTATGATTCCTAATGTCTAAAAGTCGGAAAGACGCATTAATATAGACTTACTTCTCTAAATTTGTTATAATCGTAAAATCAAGGAATAAAATAAGAATTGAGACATTAAAAAGTTGTATATTTGACCACCTGTGGTTAAGAATTGGTTTTATTGTCCATAACCACTTGCATTTAATTCGAAAGACAATAAATATAATTCAATAAAATGTTGAATAATAAAATTAAATTTATTAATCCAATTTTAATTAGCGCAAATAATACGATAAAGATAATTATAAATAGTTTAAGTTGACGAGGTGAGGTCATCATAACGTTTTGGAAGTTAGTTTTCGAACTAAAGAAACATTCAACTCTTTAACTTAAAATATTCGGTCGTCTCATTAGACGGCAATGAACAAACTACCAATAAATAGGGGCTACATGCTCTCCATGTTGACGACTGTTGCATCGTACCCGACAAATGCCTTCACCGACATCGGATTCACCATCCAATATGAAGAAAATGGTAGCAACAGGTACGGACCACTTCAGATCCGTCTTATGAGAGTGGATGACAACATCATCAATAAATGGTTCAGTAAATTAGTAAACAGATTTAGCTAATCGACTTTTTGTTCTGACATTCACATCAACATCGCCTAAAGAAAAACTGCATACTCAGAAGGATCATTATTAAATGTAAAATAAAACCCACAATGACTTATATACCAGTTAGTTGACACGGAGACTTCCCGCACCTTTACTGTACATCATTTTTCATCTACATTAATAAACAAATCGAGAGCAAAATTTCAAAAATCGTTCAAAAACCCGCGAAGAAACTTGAACACTTCATATATGGAAATACAAAATCCAGAAGTGACAACTTAGGAAAGCATTTTGTTGTGTACAGAAATGATTGTCTCGGATGTGCGAATATAGGACCATGAACATGACTGCCTCCAGCTAACAATAAATCTATCTTTCTTTTACCATTCGCCGAAGTAAAAAAAATACTTTTTATAAAACTCTGTGTGACCGTGGTTTGTGTGTATGTGCGGGCAGACTAAATGTCTGTGCCCTCTCTACAGCTCACTCAGTTTGTCTTAGAGAAGTGAAACTTAATAGACAAACAGTTTTCGTAAATTGGAAGATCCTAGTGATGAGTCTTGGATCTATGCTTACGACCAGAAACAGGCGATCAGTCGGCCGAATATCGTGCCAAAGGTGAGCCGAAGCCGAAAAAACCACGTCAAAGCAAGTCAAAAATCATGGTGATGTTGACAATTTTCTTCGATTATCGATGTGTGGTGCACTCCGAATTCCTTCCGACCGGCCAAACTGTCAACAAGGAATACTATTTGAGTGTTATGCGTCGTTTGCGCGATGCTATTCGTAAAAAGACGCCGGAACTATGGGTCGACAACTCTTGGCTTTTGCACCACGATAATGCACCTTCTCATACTGCATTGGTTTTACGTGATTTTTTCGCCAAACCGTATTTGCCTGATTTAGCTCCGTATGACTTCTGGCTCTTCAGCAAACTCAAATTACCGCTCCGGGGAAACCGTTTTGAGTCAATTGAAGACATAAAACGTGAATCGTTACGCGCATTGGAGGCTGTTCCGGAAATTGACTTTAACAACTGTTTCGAGAATTGGAAAAACGTTGGCACAAGTGTATTGAGGCCGAGGGGGATTACTTTAAGGGGGACGAAATAGATTTGGAGAAATAAATAAAGAATTTTAAAATTATGAACAAAATTATGACAAAATTACGAACTTACTATTTTTTGCCCACTGTATTATGAGCTTTTTTTTCGTTTGTCGCAAATATTTTGAAAAGTAAATCATTTACGAGAAAACCAGATCAGTTTTCCAAAATTTAAGCGGAAATGACGATTTTTGTTTTTTTGGGCAAAACCAGTAAAAACTCAAGGACCAAATTTACAGCACATACGAATTAATTGATCGGGATGAAACTTCATACTTAAGCTTTTTCCATTTGAAATTAAGTGTTGTGCATTCAAGGTCTATGTACACTTGTCGTAAAAATAAGTTGGGTCTCCATATTTTGTATAGCAGGTAATCATACAAATTTTAGGTTTCGAGTTTTGTTTATTAAAGGAAACTGGAGATCGGAGTGACTTTGGGGTGAAATCGGCCAACCGGAAGTGGCAACTTCAATAAGAGCTAGTAGTATTTCGAAAACTATAGCATTTATGAGAAAAACCTTTATAATCTAACAGAATCTAAATTTAATTTGCAACAATCACGGCTCAGCTAATTTTTCCAAAATTTAACCGAATATGACGATTTGTGACATAAAAAAACCGTTTTTCAACAAAAATTTGGCTCTGTACAGCCCAACATCACACTTAAGCTTTTTCTACAACTTGGGAGATCCCAGTGATTTTTGGCCGAAGTCGGTCTACCGAAAGTGGCAGCTTCCATAGAAATAACTTGAAAGAAATATTTTGAAAGTAACTTACAAAAATTCGGCCACTTTGCAGTCCAGACGATTTGATTGATCGTAATGAAATTTAAGGAAAGGCAGCTTTTGTCAAAATAAACTGTTTTTTGCTATGAAAATTTTTGACCTCGAGCATTTTGACTAAATGTGAAAATTTTGACTAAACGTCTCTACAGCTCAGATGGATTAACTGATTGGGATGAAACTTAAGTATTAAGCTTTTTCCAGAAATCGGAAAATCCTAGTGATTTTTTGCAAAAATCGGTCGATCGGAAGTGCGGTAGCTTACGTAGCACGTTTTTAATTGTATTCTTAACTAAGACTAAAATTTTATTTTTGTACTATTTAAGAATACAGTTTTTAGCACAAATCCGGTAGATTAAATTTTTTCGCTTTAGAAATTAAGTGTTTTGAGGGTGTTGGCCACAACAATTACACACCTCCATTTGTACACTGGTGTAGAAAGCTTCATTATATCGTGGTGTAAATGTGTATAAAGGAAAATTTGACCGGGATTCAGCATTGATAATAATTTCGTGGAAGTGGATAAGGCAATTGTATACCGGGGTAAAATAACTATCCTAAAAATTTGGGGAACATGTGGCGAACTCATATTTTGGATAAAACGTATGAATCCCTATCGGCAACACAAAGTCAGCTCGAGCTGGTTGTTTTTTGTTACAAAACCGGCCTTAGAATTATTAAGTACATCAAGGTAACCACGTTATCCCGTAAAGCTCCTTAAAATTTTAATTACGACATTTACGGATGATTTACATTTACAGTTCGATTTTTTCTTTCTTTCGAAAGTTTAGCATTTCTCTTGATAGTACGGCTGCTAATGCAATAGCTGCTCTTGAATTAACGAAGGCTAATTATGAGGTAGCGCGAGAGCTTCTTAGAACCTGTCTGAAAATCAAATGTTTCCAGCCAGGGCAATTGATAGCCCGAAAGCGCCAAAGCTTAGATTGGGATTGCTGATTGATTCTTTTAATTCTAGTTTAACATTACTTAACTCATTAGCCAGACCTACGAAATATTGAGATGACCTCGTAATTGAAACAATAAAATCAAAATAAGATGTAGAGACTAAATAACCACGATTCCAATGTGAGTTTTGCTCAAATACAGGTCATCGCATTTTCCGGTGTCGAAAATTTCTGACTGTTAAGAGGCCAGATCGCTTACGTGATATTCAACGTTTAAACTTGTGTATTCTATGCTTGTCATCTACCCATCGGAACTAACCTTATCATTGTACAATAATGATAATGTAAGCAATTAAAATAAGAAACATGGCTTTAATCACTGCAAGTGACGTTAATGGTGTCCTAAGCGTCAGTATTACAAAACCTAATTAGGCGGAATCGGAAATGTAACTCTGAATTTGAAATTCAAGATTCACTTCAAGATCAGAACCAGAATAAAGGACTCACTCTCCCCCGAGCTGGGTTGTATAACAAATTATTATCTGTAGACCAAATTACGGTGGCTGACAACTTGCCGCTTCTCCAAAATACACTACGCGGTGAGTTTGCTGTTGGAAATTCCGTTTCAAAATCTAATGAGAATACAATACGAGTTTCAACATTCTGTCGCAATTTTATCACGTTTGCGACCATCATGAAGGCTGTTACTTAAGTCATCAGCTCGAGAATTCTTTCAAATTGAAGACGTTGAAAAGGCAACGCAAAATTATTCGATCGACATATAGAGCTCGTTACACCTGGTATGGTTCCATAAAATTAGTATTTTCCTCCTCATCGCTGCATGAAAAAGTAACACGGACCAACAATCCAACTCCGAGTCGTCTTTGATGGTTCCGTAAAGGCACCATGGTATCATTGGATGACATCCTATTGGTTGGGCCAGCATACAGCAGGACCTATTTTCGATGTTGATGCACTGTCACACATACGAGTACTAGTTTCTAGCCATTTTTGAGCTCCGATATAAAGCAAATGTATCGCCAAATTGTAGTATATCCTTCTGACACTAATTTACATTGTATTATATGGTGAAACGCATGCTCTTCTGAGCATTAATTGGCCCAGGCCCTAAACCTTCTTAGGACAAGGCAAAAACAAAACACTAAAATATGAGGAATGAGAGGCAAGGAAGCCGGGGTGGGGACTGCAATCACAAAATCATGAATTTCAAGAACTTAATCGACAATGTACCAGATATGTCGACTTTGTTACCAACAGTTGAGCAATCATAATCGGCATTGACTATTAACCCTTAATTCTAAACAGTAACATCATTAGAGAAGGCCCACAAAATCCAATCGCCCAAGAAACTGAACTTGGTTGGATCATAATGGGAAGCACAGGCTATGGCCAGAAAGTCGAAAGGTTGTCAATGGTAACCACAAATACAATTGGCCATCAATAAGATTTAGTGATAGAAAATGATGACATTCCACAGGGAAAAATATGCACTCAGTAAGAGGCAGTCACAGAAAAATTATTAACGGAAACAACAATGTGACTACCAGATGCAAAATACATGGTACACTTATCTTTGAAGGAAGAACCACTTGTGCTGGGAGAGTCCAGAAAAAGGCAGTAGCACGATTATTGCGGATCGAGAGAAATTTCAAAAAGATAAACCATTCGCAAAACTCTATTGCGAGTTGATGGAAGATTATCTAAGATAAGGTCAAATGCATGGCAGGTTCAACTTACTACATACCACATCATGGAGTGATTCACATCAAAAACACTACCACAAAACTGAAGGTAGTTTTCGACGCATCAAGCAAAACTTCTTCGGGACTATCCCTGAATGACATAATGATGAACGGTCCTAAAATTCAAAATCACCTATTTGATATCATCTTGAGGTGGTGAACACTCAAATTTGTGCTAACAGCAAATGCAGAAAAAATTTTCAGGTAAGTCTGGATGCATCATAATCACCTGAACCTACAACGAATATTGTGGCGAACAAATCCGTCACAACATAACTATCACTAACTACAAGAACAACTATCCAAATGCAACAAAGAGATTTTTACGTGAATGATCTACTGACTGGGAGTGACAGCGTTAAAGAGGTTGTAACTATTCAACAACAAATGGCAAAACTGGCACAGAGCGGAGGATTTCCACTGCACAAATGGGCGTCAAAATCAGCTCAAATCTTAACTAACGTTCCTGAGCAACTAAGAGCAAAAGGGATGATTAATTTAAAAATCAACCACATAATAAAAGTACTAGGGATTCTCTACAATCCGGGAGATGACACCTTTGAATTTGACATTTCCAGGTTGAATATTTCAAAGGAGGAACCAACGAAACGTCGACTATTGTCCGATTCTTCAAATTGATCCCATCGGCTGGTCAGCACCAATCACAATAACAGCGAAGATGGGTTAAAACAACGTCCGCGTAAAAATTGAGGCTACATGTATTTGCTGGTTTATGTAAAAACTACGAATACAGCCGACCAAATTACAACCAGCTTGTTGGTGGCGAAAACCATAATTGCCCCAACAAAAACAAAACTTACAGTTCCAGGACTATAACTAAATGCGCATGTGTTATCCAGACTTCTAGTGTATGCCAGAAACCCATGAACTACCAATATGTACAGATGTTCGTTTTGACGGACTCCACTATAGTTTTGGGCTGGATAAAAACTGACGCCACAAACTTAGAAACCTTTGTAGCCAATCGAGTATCTCATATCAGAGATAATTTACCAGGGCTACAATGAAATTGCGTGCCAATAGATAAAACCTCAGCTGATCTAGCAACAAGAGGATCAAAAACATCCACCATCATGCCACATAACACGATTTGGTGGACAGGACCAACCTTTTTGCAGGAAAATTCAATACTCTCATAGCAGGGTAGGCCATCAATACCCTCATAGCAGGGTCTGAAAACTCAATTTGACAATGAGCTTACAGTGTGGAAGATATCATTTGTCTCACAACAACTATTGCGGACAAACCAAAGACACTACATGAATTAATTGACAAAATTCAAAGGTTTATAAACCTTCATGTTCATGAACGTCGAACGAAGTGACAGTACCAGAACTGAAGTTTGCGGATGCCCAAATAATTAGAACTTCATGCATTGAGAAAAGAAAAAACATTAGATATGAAATCTAAAATATTGGCTTTAAACGCAGTTGGGGGGATATTACGATTACACGGACGATTGCAAAAATCACAACTACCTACCTACCGAAGGAAAGCGCAGTCAGCAACTGAATAATTGAAGATGCGCATAACACAAAAACACTTCATAAAGGCATACAAATAACATTGGCAAACGTTCGCAATAAGCTCTGGATGGTAGAAATCTGTCACGACAAATCGTACAGAAATGTGTTACGTGTTTCAGATTCAAACAAACAACCCTCAATCAACTGATGGGTGATCTACCGGGCTGCAGAATAACTCCTGCATTGAACGGCCATGCAAAGTGGGTATTGATTATACCGAACCGATTCAACTAAAGAATAAAATATGAATAGGTCAAACCACGTACAAAGAGTACATTGCAGTATTTGTGTGCATGGCCACCAAGGCCATACAAGTGGAAGTAGTAAGCGTTAAACCGTTTACAGAGGCATGTATAGCAGCCTACCGCAGATTCACGTCACGCAAAAGGTTATGCACAGATATCTATTCGGACAATCGGGTGTTTAAACAACAAAGCAAGAGGATTGCAACTCTAGAACCAGAAATTGCAAGGTTACAGGATGAAATAACCTGGCACTTTATTCCGCCTGCTCCACCACATTTTGGTGGAATATGGAGGACGTTGTAACTCTCGACCATTGACGATCCCGTACGACAATCCGGAAAAGTTGGTGTTTTTAACATCTGCGAATTTTTTAATAGGTGGGCCAATAAAAGCTGAATAAAAGCTCTCTTCCTGAGAGTAATGAAAATATTTACTCGCTAAGAACAAACACGCTGGCATTTAGTACAAAAAATTGTAAATGATTTTTGGAAAAGATGGTCAAAAGACTATCTGCAGTTATAACAATGTACAAAGTGGGAAAGAGCTCAACCCAATTCAACTGTAGAGGATGTCGTTCTGATAATGGAATAAACACTGTCACCTGCGCGTTTGAAAATGGGGAGAGTACAGGTGGTGCATACTGCCTCAGATGGCTTGCTTCGGATTGCGTCAATAACGTGCAACCGAGAATATCTATAAACGGCCAGTCACCAAACTGTGCAAGCTGCCAAATGAAGAAGATAACTCTTGATCGCAACATGTAAGCAACACAAACAAAAGTTCAGGTGCAAAACTAACAACATCTAAAAACAACAACAACTCATTAGACGTTAACCAGGGAGATCAGCGAAAGGAGGGATCAAAATTCAGATGGCTCTGCTGGCCTTGCTGAGCATCTGCTGTCCCAGGCATACATCTTGAGGAAATCAGTAAGATGGAGCTAATTGCAATGAGATGGACCTTGGTTGTACGATACAACTTGTATAGAGAATTTTAATTATCTTCTAGTGATTCAGCTGTTACGATCTCAAATGGGCAAACTATATGAGCGGAATCAATTACTGTTGTCCTCCAATAAAGAAGTGATTCAACAGGGCTAGTGTTAGGTGACATGTCATTCATCAATCGCAGTCGGGGTCTTCCTCTACGACGCGCTCCGGCTGGTTGTTAGTGAAACACTTTATTGATCATCCGTTGTTGTGTGGACCTTGTAACGTGGCCGAGCCATCTCACTCGATTGAATATGATAAATCCGATGATATCGCTACCTCAAAGAAGTTGATTTATTTCGTGGTTCATACGAATCCGGTATTCGAAATAATCTTTCTTTCGAAGGTAGATAACAATCTACAATCGTTAGAGATCATGGTCCAGCTCTCGCTTCCGAAAGGCAGCCGAAAATATATAAACATATAAAGTACAAGCTTGCACGACTGCGATAGATATTTTGATCGCAACAATTTTGATTGGGCGTAGAAAACTCTTTGTCCGGCAGCGATTCGGGCTTTTATTTCTGCCTGCATATCATTCAACGATGTGATAACTAACCCGAGGTATTTAAAGTTTTTGACGCTATCAAAATTTTGTTCGCCAGTTCCGAGATTTGCCACGGAGATGTTCCTGGGTGTTGCTAAAAATTTGGTTTCATTACTGTTCACCTCCAAACCAAGTCTTCTTGCGCAGCGATCGAGCGGTATGAAACTGTCGTTGATATCGCTAGGTCTTCGGCCAACAAGCACGAGATCATCTGCATACCCAAGAATTTGGCCTGATTTATTAAATACACAGGCGCGAGTGCATTGAACACCAGATGTTATTTCAAAGGAGTCTAATACAATTCCTCCAATTACGATGGCATATGTGCGCGGCCCATAAGTTCTCGCGGTTTATCCTGTCATATGCCTGTCGGAGGTCTATATGTAGTTGATGTATAGTTATGTTCTACTCCCAACATTTTTCCAAGATCATTCTCATGGTAAAACACTGGTCATTGGTCGATCGATTGGGGTGAAAACCACATTGATAGTTGCCATTGATGTTTTCGGCGAACACTTTGCAAGCAGTGTTCAATAGAGCTATATCACGATAATTTCCACATTTAAGAAGGTCGCCTTTATTTGTGCAACGGACATCTCTCTTGGTACTAAATAGAGACGATGAGATTGTATAGATTTGTTGTAGGAGTAAAGAATCAAACCTCAATATTTGATAATATAGCAAAACATAGCCAAAATGCCAAAGCAATTAATAACATCCAGAGGCAGTTGCAGTACATAGACGGAACAACATACATTAACCATTTTGATGCCGTCGCTATTAGAAATCTACGAGACGTACAGGAAGCTCAACAATTCCTGGTCAATTCCTGGTCATAGATTATTCAAGCTGGACCACTTGTTTAAAAGTATGACAACCAGGGCACGAGTAACGAAGTTTTTCAACACAAGTCTAATTTAAAAAGGGATGCAACGGTGACTGTATATGTGGATCAGTCACTAATCATCAGCAGTTATTTGGATCAGGAATAATTAAGTTAGACTCAGGATGTGCCTTAAGAGATGACTTCGTGTAAGATAGATTCGAAACCACCATAGGGAACTTCAGGAATTGCACCATACTTAAAGGGGATGCACTTAAAAGATTTTTAAATTGAGGTATAAAAAAGAAACTACGAAAGAAATGAGCTGTTAACACACGGGTTTTAGAAGAACAAGTCGCTAGTCCTCATGTGCACCATTATGCTGCCACACATCTTATGCTATGAGTGTCAATAGAGGTTGCGATATATTTCATGATCCGCCACCTACGAAGAAGATGATGGAATCAGCAATCGACCCGAACTACTATTTCTACTCGTCAGAAACCACTGTTCAAGACAAATATGCCATCAAGCACTGATGTTTGAATTAATCTTTAACTATACGATATCTGTATGATTCGATAATTGAGACTCCCCACTTAATTAATCAATACTTGATACATAAATTGGATGAATTATGATGATTGATGAGATGCAAAAGAGGAAGAAAATATTATTTATAACTTCATGAAATCTTCGAATTAAGAAGTCTTTTGAAAACTCCGATGTTAGAAGAGATATCAATTATTTTTGTTCGTGATTAATAATTAATCTTATATACGTAGTAAGTTTGAAGGTTGATTGTCTATAAATATGTACGTCTATATGTCTGTTAATATTATTGTTAAGATTTAGTTATGATGCATTTCCGTAATTAATGAAATAAATTTGAACGGTTGCATAACGTTGCAATTCAAAATGCTTTTTTCTTAAAGTGATTTATGCACTTTGGATGATGAACGCTTAAATTTGGGATGTAATCAATTACAATGGGCGCCAGTCTAATGGGTTTTAGTTTATTCTGACACACCTCTTAATACTCGTAGATGTATATCAAGTCTTTGTTCTCGCGCGATAATGAAAATGTTTCTCATGTTTTTTTGGCAAGATCTTATGTGATTGCAGTAAGTTTCATATATAAATTTACATTGGGTGCATACACAGTGCGCCAATTTATACACAATTCCAAAATTTATGCAGCGCAAAGGCCATTTTAACATTATAAAAAGCTACCAACGCATATTTTGCATTCACTAATTAATATTGGCCATAAATAACAGTTCCATTTTTAATTTATTGACATCTGTGATATGCAACCACAAAAATACCAAACAGCGCAAACACATTAATTTACTTTATTTTTTCTCTCGTTTTGTAAGATTCATTCATTCAAAGTCTTTTGAACTTAATTCGATTTTATACAAAAATAAAAATTATAAGAAATTAAACAGAATACAAATAAAAACAAGAAGAAACCAAAAAAAAAAATTAACAATTTGAATAAATCTCTAATTAATCAGACAGGAATGTCATCCGCCAGCCAAGTTTATTGTATTTCATTTGTTGACTAGACTTTTATACAACGAGCCACACAAAACAATTTAACAAAAAAAAAAACTAAAACAGTCAAGCAGCAAACTGGCAGCAAAAAACCAGCAAAAATTGTAAATTTTTGTGGTCACATTTTAAATGAAGCAAGAACACCAACAAACACTTTGCCATAAAACTCCGCTTCGAATTGAATGTAAATGTTAAACTATTTTATGCTAAACGTTTTATACAAATTGATACACTGTATCGCTTTAGCGTTCATCACCATCAACATCGTCAATGAATGAATGGACACAAAAAAAAAGCTGTGAAAGCTATAAAAATTAAAATTATACATCGACGCTTTATACGTTTTGTGGTATTCTGGGATCCAATGGTTTGGGTAAACTAATTGGGACTAATAAAAATTATCTAATTCGATTTTTTAGATGAACATTAAAATTATAAAACTTAATTAAGTTTTTTGCCATATTTAAGTATACGAAACGAACTTGTTAGGGGACGAGAAGTGCAATTAGTTTGTTCTGCAATTCTGCATTTAAACTCCGGACAACTTATCATTACACTGTTGTGCCGTATTGTCTACACCGCGTAGGTAATTAATATTCTATATGTGTTGCAGAATGGATGTTAGGGTGCGATTCAATAGGGTTGGAGTTGACCGTCTATTGCCAAGTAAGTCATCGTGGACTATATGTAGAGACCACCAAATGTGTCTAGTATACGTCCATGTGGTAACACTCGGGCAACGTAAATATGAATAAATATACAATATCCAATGAGTAAAACAGGTGGCTCTAAGGATTCTGTGGAGGGCCGACACTTGCAAACACGAAATAACAAGAATATTAAAATAATAAGCAGCCAGGCATATGAAGTTAGCCCAGTTCTTCATCCCAGAAAAAAATAAAATTTCTTTAAACAATACATTTCATCTCATCCCAGTTTTTTCTATTTAAACTTGTATAAGACGGAATATTGTTTTAAGTTGAGTAAAAAACAACAAAAATCCATCCCAGATTTTTTCATTTAATTGTTGTTTATGTACTCGACGTATGAAAAAATCATTGTAAATAGCTTTACTAAGTAATATGATTTATAGGTAATAATTGTTTGTTTTGGTTAAAGATAGCGATTGATACTATTTTAAAATATTAATAGTACGAGCTTAATATGACTACGACAGTACCAGCCGTATGGTAGTATTGGCGCAAATGGCCAAGTTCCAAATGGGTCCATATAAGAATTTGAGAAAATCGTGCCATTTTCCTAGAAATATGATTTGCCGGAAATGATTCTTCATGTTTTGAATAACTTAGGCAATTCCAGCCGTATGGTAGGATTGGCGCAATCGGCCAGATTCCATGAGGCCCAATACAAAAATTAATAATTGCCATTCTCGCAATATGATTTGCCGGAAATGATTGATACAGTTTTGAGTTGGTTATAGTAAGAGCTTACAATGACTAAGAATGCAGTACGAGCCGTATGGTAGCATTTCGAACTACAGTGGAGTCTTAAATTCGCTTGTGCCTATACTAGAGATATTTATGTGTAGTGGCATATACGGCCGGATAGGCCTTGGTCATATGAAGATCTCTTGATAACCACTGCGTTATTCCGTCCTGTAAGTTGTTCAAAACATAAAGAATCATTTCCGGTAAATCATATTTCTAGGAAAATGGCACGATTTTCTCAAATTCTTATATGGACCCATTTGGAACTTGGCCATTTGCGCCAATACTACCATACGGCTGCTACTGCCCTCTTAGTCATTGTATTATCGTACTAATAATATTTTAAAATAGTATCAATCGCTATCTTTAATCAAAACAAACAATTATTACCTATAAATCAGATTACTTAGTAAAGCTATTTATAATCATTTTTTCATACGTCGAGTACAAAAACAACAATTAAATGAAATAATCTGGGATGGATTTTTGTGTTTTTACTCAATTTAAAATATATTCCGTCTTCTACAAGTTTTTTTTTTATTTTTTATTTTTTAATATATCTCTGCAATCTGTTCTGGGGCCAAGGCTCTCCCAACTCTTTCGCGGTTAGCTTTTTCCGTCCTTACTTTTACGCCAGTGTGTTGGTCAATTCGAGGACTTACGGTCAGCCTATACTGGCATGGAAGATGAGTCGGCCCATGAGTTTTACACTCCGACAGGGGGTCATAGATGTGTTCCATTCCATCACAGATCGTAATCTGTTGATGAAAATTCCCTTTTGCATCCTACCTCTATCGGGGTTCGAACCCGGTACCTCCCGATCCAAACGCCAAAGCTTCAACCACTGTGCCATTTGGTCGGTGCTTATACAAGTTTAAATAGAAAAAACTGGGATGAGATGAAATGTATTGTTTAAGAAAATTTTATTTGTTTCTGGGATGACTTGGGGGCTAACTTCATATGTCTTAAGCAGCCCGTTCCAAAGGCGAGGGAGTGTTACTAGATTTCCTGAGGAAACTTTTAATTTTTCATTTGAAAATCTTAATATGGAGCAACTCCAAAATAATATGGGCGCAACAACGGCACCCCAACAAACAGGTGTAACAACCTCATATAATGATGGTGAAACATCTGTTCTTGAAAGTTGTGCCGCAGAGAAGGGGCGAATGTTATACACACAATGGCAAAAAGTAACTGATGAGAAAAATTAGCAAAGCATTATTATTCTCAATCGACAGCAACAAATTGACGAACTAAGAAAGAAAAGATGCAATTAAAGCAGCATAAAACCCAAGCTGGTAAATGTCACACCGAATTTCCAATGGTACAGAACCAAAACACCAATTATAAGTAGACTTAGCTAAAGAACAGAATGGATTCGTACTAAGTCTAGGAAAATTAAAAAGAGAAGATTAACCCAATATGCAATGCCGACGGAATTCCGTTTACATTCGCGCTTAAAAACCACACTCTTTCTATGGAAAGAAACATGATAATACACGGAAATCCTTACTACTCGCCAAAGTGTCACAAAAATTCCAGTGTGGATGTGAATCCCGACTAAAAAGAGAAAAAATAAAATTGGAAAGAAGATGGGATTTCATCGGAAACTCGGGTTCTAATTGCACACACTTTTCTGTATGCTACTAGAGCAGATTTTCAGAGTACTTTTAAGTAAATTAAAGAAATTGTGCATGCATGTTTTTGCATTGTAAAATTTAATGTAATAAATCGACATCGTAAATTTGTACATGATGATCGAAATTCAATTGTATTACCTATTTAGACCAATGTTGTTAGACTGTAATTAGACTTAAAATTAATAAAATTTTACTCTCATACTTAAAGCACATTTTAAAAAATAAAACAATAAAAAAAAACGCGTACTTGTTCACTTGTCGACATGTCTCACGAAACTGAAGATACAAAACAAATCTAATAAAACATCAAAACAAAATTGCAACTCAGAAAGGGAAAGAAAATTATTTTTACTCAAAATCGAGTTTTTTGTGTCTTTGATAATTTGTAGTATGGAATTTAGTGTGGAATTGGAGCTGTTTTTTCCACACACTGGCAAAATTGCATACTGGGAAATGATACACCGCCACCACCACAAAACCCACAAACATTGCATCAAAATACTTAGCCTCAAAAGGTTGAGACAAACGTCAAAAAAGATAAAAAATACCTCCCCCACCACCTATCATGGTAGATGATGTTAAAAATTATCACGCGTTCTATGATATAAGGCGAGTGTTTTAGAAGATTCATTCATCACTAAATTGATGAATCAAAATAAAATAAGCATCAACGTAAATAGCGGAGATGCATGTAGAAACGTAGTGAATAGTTTGAGCGAAGGCTCATTTATCTTTCACACGTATGAAAATAAACAAGAAAGGCCAATCAGAGTCATGGCAAGGAACTTACATCATACATGTAGCCCAGAACAAATAAAAGATGAATTCTCATCTGGAGAATAATTTGGTTTGTACTAACATTCAGTTGTGACGAAAATATAACTAAAATTTATAAGATCACTAGTTTATTGGGTTGCAAAGTGGAAATCCAACCAATTAGAAAGTCTGAACTAATCCCGCAATGCAAAAGATGTGAAGCATATGGACACTTGTTTTGAGTAAGTCATGATCTACTCTAACAGAAATTAAGTAACTTTTGTAAACTTCTTTGGTCTCAGGCACTTAGGATTGACGATTTTTGAATAATTTTTAAGATTTTTAAAATTTCTGTTGAGAATTCAGGCAAACACGACGTACGATTATTCTTTTAACTTGCAACTTTTAATAAGCATGTGAAGTAGACATAACTGGAAAAGCTAATTTTAGGACCAGTTTAGCACAAATTGCACATGCTTGTATGTGTGTTTGAAGTTGGAACAATGACAATGACATTTAGGTGAATTAACAATGGACAGTTTAGATAATATTTAAGGATTTTATTTGAGATTTTCTTCAGGGGTTGAATGCCTCGCGAGTGTTGTTGTATTTTCTGACGGGTCTAGATTGGGACTATCTATGTTCCGGGCCGTTCGGGAGGCTAGTGGTTTTTGCGCGATCAAATTAATTTTTTTGGTAGTCCTTACTAACCTGAGAAGTTAACAAGGTACCTTTGCCAGGAACGTTATTATGTTTTTCTGATGGATCTGGATGTGTACTATCTACATTTCAGGCCGTTTGAAAAGCTAATAATTGGATTGTGCAAAAATTGTTGGCATTTCGAATGGCTTGGAGTATGGGTGGTCCTGGTCTGGACCTATCGGAAAGCATAGTAGTATTCTTCATAAACATGTTGGATCTCGGGGGTATTCGATTTCTTGAGAGAATCCTATATTCTTGTATGACATCCTAATAAATGTTGGACTTGGAAATTGGAATTAGTTAACAAACTCAATATTTCGTCTAAACGACATTCTATTTATTTTTAACCAATACAAACAAATTTTCGTTCGTTTTAGGTTAAGGGTTGTTATAGGATTGGGTTACGTCTAACTTCAAAGACATCTTTTAATTCGATTATTTTTGTTCAAAATGGTTTTGCAAAAGATTTAGGAAAAACAGAAAATTTCCCTTTAGAGCTGCCACATCTGGTCTCAGATCAGATGTCCACCACATCACTAGAATCATTGAATGTATGGAAAAAATTTATTTATGAAGTTTCATCCTGATCAGTCAAGAAGTTAATCAGTCTGGGCTGTAGAAAGACCGAATTTTAGTGTGAAACAGTTTTTGGTAAAAATCGACATTTCCGCTTAATTGTTGAAAAAATATTGTAGAACAATGTTGGTTCAAATTTAATATACAATCTTTTTAAAATGATGTAACGAAGCTCGGATGTCGTCTTTCAAAAAGCTTTTCAAAATAAAAATTAAAAAAATTCTCTTTATTCAAATACTGGGACATATTTGAGGAAAAGAACAAATACTTGAACCACCCTGACCATGAATAGAAAAAAAAAATTAGGAAAAAATATGAAAGACGGCTGGCGAACAAGAACAGTCAGTTCTGTTGTTACTTTTTATTCACATTGAAGTGACAATCATTGCGTTTGCAATGAAAGCTAATAAATTTTAGAAAGTACCAAAGAATCCTTGTTTCAGAAAATCAATACACGCAAAAATGTTTGTGATTGGTAACAAAAATACTTGGTCTCTCGGGCAGTAACCGTGCGATTCTGACGTAAGTCACACAGTAAAAACCCTCGAAATATTTTTGGAGACCTGTCAATTGTGATTTTTATTAATGCGAGCCATTGAAATTATTTTTGTGAAAAATAATGTTTTAATATTCAAATATTAATTTAGAATTATATTTCAGGAAATTTCCAGATGTAAGTGAAATAATAATATTTTGTTCTCAGGTTGCTGATTTAGAGATGCAATTGTTGAAGACCAGTACCATCGTTATCCATTAAATCTATTAAGCCTTTTTTCCTTCCTCTAGTAGATTAGAACTAGATTAGAATTGTGTTGTGCCATACGATCGCTAGGTGTCTAAAACCGGAACGTTCCGTCCCCAAAAAAAAACCTTTCCTATCATTCCTATTGTTATGTGTAAACAGGCTGTAGGAATAGAAACACGTTTTACTAAGCAATCCTATATAACATTTTGAAGAAGCAAAGTATGAAAAAGAAGAATTTCAGGCCACAGAGTAAAAGTAAAAACAGTAAAAACAAACAATACTCAAAGTTCTTCAAGCGTCTGGGAAAATGGTTCATAATAGGTGGTGAGTTAAATTAACTACAACTAAAGGGAAAGGACTGGGGAAGTTTCAAAGTACACCTTGAACAAAGAAGTCCTTTGAAAGTTCCTTTAAAAACTATGGATCAACTGGACAAAGAAGTAGTAAAGTTCATTACGGATATTCAACAATCAGCATGGAAAAGTACTTCAGAAATCAAATCAAGGCTTAACCGACCAAATGGCATAGTGGTTAAAGCTTTGGCGTTTGGATCGGGAGGTACCGGGTTCGAATCCCGATAGGGGCAGGATGCAAAAGGAAATTTTCATCAACAGATTGTAATCTGTGATTAAAAGGAACACAACCACGACCCCTATCGGCGTGCAAAACTCATGGGCCGACCCATCTTCCATGTCCAGTACTATAGGCTGGCATGGAGCTATGCAATGCGCAGATGGTAACTTAAATCGGTCCTATAGCCGTACGTCCTCGATTTGGCAGGGATGCGTAAAGTAAGACGGGAAAATCAACCGCGAAAGAGCAGGAAGTGCTTCGGCCCCAGAAAAGATTGCATGGATTAAAAAAAAAAAAAAAAATCAAGGCTAAACGGAATAACTATCCAATAGAAATTAGAAATCTCCTTAGGGATAAACGAAAATCCAGAAAAAAGTGGCACAAAGCTAGAGCTCCACCAGGCAAAAAAGGACTACTAAACAATTTTACTCAGCAATTAACAAGTGAAATTCGGAAACTAAAAATTGAGTGAGTTGACGAATGACAGTAATACGGATTATTCGCTCTGCAAAGCAACTAAATCTCTGAAAAGGCCAATAATGCCGATTCATCCAATCAGGAAAATGGATAGAACACGGGCATGGAAAAACAAAGAAAAAGCTGAAGGATTTGCTAATCATCTTGAAAATATATGATCGGATTGGGTATGTTGGATGGAAATGGGATTCCTAAATGATTTTGGGAGAAGTTCTGGAACATGGCCACCTAGGATGGAACCAGCCATTATTCTCTTAACCAATTATAATCGGATTGGGTATGTTTGATGGCAATGGGATTCTTAAATGATTTGTTTAAGAAATTCTGCGATATGGCCACGCAACTCGGTATTAAGCAGGCGTTTTTCTAGAAGCAAGCGGCACGTACTGCTAACAAGTTTCTGGTAATGCTGAACATCTACCACCAGTATGTAACCAATCGAACACCCACCACTCATGAAATTTTTTGGTTGAGGGGCAGGCCAACTTCCTACTCTCACATAAAATTACGTTATGAACCCTATTCAAAGGGCTCGGATAAATTTGTAGTATTCTTATCAACAACGACCTCGAAAACTTTTCACGGGAACAAGGAATATGATGCCTTCTAAGACCATGAAATACTTGCAATACAAGAACTTAACCCATATGGCCATATTCCAGAACTTTTCCAAAAATTATTTAGTAATCTCATTTCACCCACAATGTCCAAGTGCTGTCCTAGTTTGTAATATTCCAGAACTTCTCCCCAAAATCATTTAAGAATCTAATTTCCATCAAACATACCCAATTCCATCATAATCGGTTAAAAAACGGCTGAGTTCCTTCCCAGATAGCCATAATCCAGAATTTCTTCCCAAAATTAATTAAGAATCCCATTTCCATCCAGCATACTCAATATCATTACAATCGGTTAAGAATTGATCGAGTTCCGTCCCAGGTAGCCATACTCCAGAATTTCTTCACAAAATCATTTAAGAATCCCACTCCCATCCAACATACCCAATCCGATCATAATCGGTTAAGAAATAGCTGAGTTTCGTTCCAGGTGGCCATATTCTAGAATTTCTTCCCAAAATTCTTTAAGAATCCCATATCCATCCAACATACCCAATCCGATCATAATCGGTTAAGAAATGGCTGAGTTCCGTCGCTGGTGGCCATATTCCAGAATTTTTTCTTAAAATCATTTTAGAAATCTATTTCCATCCAACATACCCAATCCCACCATAATTGGTTAAGAAATGGCTGAGTTCCTTCCCAGGTGGCCATATTCCAAAATTCCTTCCAAAAATCATTTAAGAATCCCATTTTCATCCAGCATACCCAATCCGATCATAATCGGTTAAGAAATGGCTGATTCCATCACAGATTAAATTCGATCGAATCGATTAAATTAAAAAACATTCGGATTTAACGGACATTCGGATTTAACGGTCGCCCCCAATTAGTTCGTTAAATCGAGGTTTTACTGTATAATAATTTCGCCTAAATGTTTGTTCTGTCATGATATATTTTTTACCAATTCAGTGATAATAATTATAAAGGTAGTACAATTTTAGTTAAAACGTCATTACCTTATATAGGCGAATGAAGTTTGTCCTAAATATAATGACGTTATTTAGAACAAAGTTAAGACACACTTTATTGGCACATTTAATGATAAAACCCGATCACAGCACTATAGACTACCACCAGTACTCGGAACATCCTTTTTTTGCTAACCTACTACTCAGTTTGCGTAAACTGCCTTCAACTGTTTGGCAGTTTCATTTAGCACTATATTTACTATAAAACAATAACAAAGGAATCTCATGTGTGGGTAACTGCAACAGGGAAACTTTCGAATGGCCAATTTGTGCTAATTAGTGCTCACGGGAAAAAAGTAATGCTAGTCCAGGAGCCGAAAAACGGGAAAATAAAACTTCAAATTTCGCCTGAAAGACGAAACAAATAATACCTGATTTTTGGAAAAACCAGAAATAATTATGTCTAATTTTAAATTTTCCTAACGGCGGCTAAACTGATGAAATTTGTGCTTATCATAAAAGTATGATTTTCATAAATTTTCATTCATAAATCAAGGAAAACAAACTTGCCCCTAAAAGATACTATAGTTATACCCATCTTCCATGTCCAGTACTATAGGCTGGCATGGAGCTATGCAATGCGCAGATGGTAACTTAAATCGGTCCTATAGCCGTACGTCCTCGATTTGGCAGGGATGCGTAAAGTAAGACGGGAAAATCAACCGCGAAAGAGCAGGGAGTGCTTCGGCCCCAGAAAAGATTGCATGGATTAAAAAAAAAAAAAAAAATCAAGGCTAAACGGAATAACTATCCAATAGAAATTAGAAATCTCCTTAGGGATAAACGAAAATCCAGAAAAAAGTGGCACAAAGCTAGAGCTCCACCAGGCAAAAAAGGACTACTAAACAATTTTACTCAGCAATTAACAAGTGAAATTCGGAAACTAAAAATTGAGTGAGTTGACGAATGACAGTAATACGGATTATTCGCTCTGCAAAGCAACTAAATCTCTGAAAAGGCCAATAATGCCGATTCATCCAATCAGGAAAATGGATAGAACACAATAATTCAATAATTTTTGTGTTGTAAAACAATTTAAACAATAGAAATAAAATGTTCAAACTCCAAATCATAAGCAATTCAGATAGTATATTCCTGTCAGGTATATTCATTGTCATCCGAAAAATATAGTGGCTGAATTTGTGCTAATCCAGAAGTGGCCCAATTCCATTGTACAACAACGACCGTTAAATGAACAATTGTGACAATTGTTGATTCAACGGTCGTTGATGTTCAATGGAAATATTTTTCGGATGCTAATGAACATACCTGACAGGACTATACGAGTACTATCTGAATTGCTTATGATTTAGATTTTACAACATTTTATTTCTATTGTATAATTTGTTGATCAATACAAATATTATTGATCGATATACCTCTGTTTTTTTAAAATATAGTATCTTTCAGGGGCTAGTTTGGTTTTCCTCGATTTATGAATGAAAATTTATGAAAATCATATTTCTATGATAAGCACAAATTTCATCAGTTTAGCTGCCTTTAGAAAGTTTTAAAATTAGGCTTAAATTATTTCTTTTTTGTTTTCAGAAATCAGGTTTTATTTATTCCGTCTTTCAGGCGAAATTAGAATTTTGTTTTCCCATTTTTTCGGCTCCTGGACTAGCACTAATTTTTCCCTGTGAGTACTAATTAGCATAAATTGGGCTTAATCGATATGCAAAGTTTCATTTTGAACTTCGAAAGCTTCCCTGCTGCTGTTTTCCACACGAACATAATGTAAGTTACAATTTTCATGAATTAAAGAATTAGATTGCCGCTTTTCTGTTATTTTAATGTTGGTTGCACTAGTATGAAAACAATTGTTTTAACAACGACTATAAATACCAAAATATAATCCTTGTTGAAACAGTTGATTTTGTGGTGACTATAAATACTAAAAAAATCAATTCAGAAATTGTTTTTCGAAAACAGTGACTACTGCTATAGTTGAAGTTTGGTCTATAAATAAATATGGTCCTAATAGCGCTAAATCTAGCCTCAAATGGGCTAAATTGGCAACGCTGTTGCATATACAATTGTCATACACGAGTCATTACGCAATGCAAAAACAAAATATAACACAACTCAAAGTTGATCTTGGTTACAAATCGACGTGTTTGTGCATTTCCTCACATTAAAATTATGGTAAAGCATTGTTAAAATGTATAAACGTCTTTTAATCATTTTTATTAATTTGTATTTTAAGTAAAATGGGGGCAGCTATGTTAAATTATTTTAAATATGCACATTTCTTTATAAAATATAATCTGAACATTATTCTTAAGTAAAATTTATTAAAATTTTAAAATACTAATAAATCGTAAGACGAAACGTACTAACAATACGATCATATGTACCGTTTTATTACAGGGTGGCTGAGACCAAATGTTACTGACTTCACTCTGCTGTCATTTGTGTAGTTGTCATTTTCGCGCGTCAATTTTTGACAGATTGAAGTTTGGTTAGTTGTTTACATGTGGTCAACAAATAATTGTTCTAAATTAATATCTTCATAAAACAATCGTAATGGAATTCAAACGTAATAGTGTAATTGCAATGTATTTGGGTGGAAATTCACAAACAGCAATAGTTCGTCAGCTCCCGCATTTGAATGTGAATAAAATGTTTGTGTATCGAACCATAACTCGATACAGCGAAACTGGTAGCATCGCTAAACGCAACAGAGGCGGTCCTAAAAAGACAGCAACATCAAAAGAAATGATACGAAATGTGAAGAAACGAATCCAACGAAATCCTCGTCCCAAGTGCCAATAAATTAGCCGCACGTCTACATGTTTCACGATACAGCATTCAAACCATATTGAAAAATGAACTACACTTGAAGCCCTAAGAAATACAAAAAGTTCAAGATCTTACGGAGGCACAAAAAAAAGTTAGGCATGAAAGAACACGAGCATTGAAGGCCTTGGCCGAACGTGATGAGATTCCAAAAATTGTCTTTTTTGATGAGAAAATTTTCACCATTCAACAGTATGTGAATAAACAAAATGATCGTGTTTGGTTAGAGCACAAGTCCAACGATAATCTGGACACAAGGCCATGCGCATGTATGTTATGGTTTGGGCTGCAGTGACTGCAGATGGACGCACCCCTCTGGTTTTCATCGAACATGGAGTCAAGGTAAACCAAGAGGTGTACCGCCAAAAGATCCTAAACGATGCTTTGCTACCTTGGGCACGTAAACACTTTAGTATGAACCGTTGGACATTCCAACAGGACTCGGCACCGTCACACAAAGCTCGAGCGACACAGCAGTTTTTACAAAATTGCGTTCCGCGGCTGATTTCGTCGAAAGAATTGCCACCATATTCACCAGACTTGAATCCCATGGATTTCTCCATATGGTCCATTTTGGAGAGTAAGGTGTCCACTAAAAAATACGAAAGTGTTGATGCATTGAAGTCAGCTCTTGTTCGAGAATGGAATAAAATTCCGCAAGCTCACGTTCGGTCAGCATGCAATGCTTTCTATGGAAGACTGAATCAAATAATCAGAGCCAAAGGAGGTCATATCGAGCAGTAACATGTTTTTCATAAAATGTAATATGTTTTCAACATATTCCACGAAGTTTCAATAAAAAATAATCAAAATTAAAAACATTACAGCGTTTTCATTTGGTAACACTTGGTCTCAGCCACCCTGTATATATTTTTTGTTTTAAAATTCCGTGCATTGAAATGGGATGACCTGTTTTATTCATTTTCAAGCAACCTGTGCGTTTTGCGTAATTAGAATGAGAAAACTACTTATCGGACCGAATAATTATTCCAAGGGATTGCAATTTTAAAATTTTTATTTTTGTTTGTCACTTTAGTTTTGGTTTTCGATTAATTCTGTTGGTTACTTAAAATAATTTAATTTGTGACAAGAGTGTCTAATGCCGTTATTGCCAATTTTTGTGAAGTGTTGGTGTTGCATTATGTGTTTTTTGTATTTTTGTTTGTGTAGTTTATGTAGAGTTAACTGCTTATCTAGTTTAAATAGTTAAATAGTAAATATGAACAGTGAAAGTGAAATAATTTAAGATTAATTTAATTTTCGTTTGTTTCTTTGATTAAATTAAATTTGTGAAATAATTGACAGTGTACAAAAGTGTTAACATAGTTTAGAATTGTGTTCTTAATTGTTTTTGGAGGAAATAACGGTGTTATCCAACCCGTTAACAGATATTCTCATCTCGTGTATTTGTTTACACGGGATGGGATTTGTGATCAAATTTATTTTATCATAATTATATAAGATGTAAATTTAAAATTAAAATTTGATCAAAAATGTTCTACAGTTAACATTTTCTGTTTGTCTCGCTCTTGTTTGATCAAGCAAAAGTTAGTGTTTTTCAACGATCGCGTATTCTTTTACAGTAGGGAAGTTATTTGGGTTCAGGTTAAATTTGCTGTTCAAGTTTGATTATTTTGTATATGCAATACTTTTGCAATGAGGGGCGTGCGATTTTCCGGTTTGAAGGATCATTTTTCAGAACTTCACTCGCAAACCTAGGCAAATCGTTATTTATAGCAACTAGGTAATTTTTTGGTCCATTTTAATCGCATTTCATTCAAAATTAGATAAACTTCCATAATTGACCAACTATTTCAAGAACTGAGTCTCATAAATTTGTTCGTATTTTTCACTCAAAATCTAACTAAGAAATAATGAGCAATTTTTTTGTGAGACGTGTGGTATTCCGATTTGTAGGTGGATCATTTTTGAGAACTTCTTTCGTTGATCGTTGCAAATCTGGGCAGGCAGATCGTTAATTATAGCTAGACTAAGCAATGTTTCGATCCATTTTAAGCGCCATGTCATTCAAAATTAGATAAACTTCCATAATTGACCAACTATTTCAAGAAGTGAGTCTCATAAATTTGTTCGTATTTTTCACTCAAAAAAACATCAAGTCCTTAGTAAATTTGCACAAAATAATTAAATTTTTTTTGTTGGCGGAATTCGATGGCACATGTTTTCCTTCATTTAGACGGACAGTCTAACTGAGAAATAATGAGCAATTTATTTGTGGGGCGTGTGGTATTCCGATTTGTAGGTGGATCAGCTTTCAGAACTTCAGTCGTATTGTTGCAAACCTGAGCAGATCGTTGATTATAGCAAAACTATTTGTATAGGAATACAAGTATGTATATGATGTTATCCGAGGATTTCATCCCAGTAAAATTTAAAATGTTCATCAGGCAATACTCTCATCAGGATACGCGATAACATAAAACCCAAAAACAACAACTGTGATGATAGATTAGTGATTTAAACATGTTTGCGAGTTGGTTCCAACTCTGGAACCAATTCACGCGATATAGTCGTATTCTATCATCAGTTTAATTTGCAGAGGAAACCTATGATTGGGATTACCGCAATGGGTACATATGTGTATTGCCCAGTATAAAAAAAGCATTTTTTTCCTCCTGGTTCTTTCGAACTAAGAGTGCCGGAAACATCTCCTTATGTTATCATCGTATCATGATAAGATAAGATAATGCTTTGGTTGATAAATCAAGGCTATCTTATGATTGATATGGCGTTAGAGAATCCTGGGATGGTGCCCGGATGCATTTCTAGATTTTATGTTTGTGTGCAGTAACCATGAATGTCTGGAATCAATTCATGTGATATTTATTCTCATCCGCTCGAGCTATTGTGAAATTTACAGAGATAACCTATGATTGACATTGGCGCAATGGGTATACATATGTGTATGGCCCAGCATATAAAATCCAATTTTATCTTTCCGGTTCTTAGAAACTAAGAGTGTTTGGAACATCTTATGTTATCATCAATCATGATAAGATAAAGTTTTGATTAAAATTTCAAGGCTATTCTATGATTGAGATTGGCGCTAGATCCTGGGTTAGTGGTCGTATGCATTTATTAGTTTTGTGTTTGCGAGCAGAAACCATGAGTGTCTGCAACCAATTCACGTGATATAGTCTTCCACCACATCAACTGGAATAATAGTGAAATTTACAGAGAACCTCAAATTTTACTAGTGTTCCAATATCTGGTTTCAGACACTCGTGGTTCCCGCTCGCAAATATAAAAACAAGAAATGCATTTTGCCTCCAGTGATGATAAGAAAGGAAATGTTCTCGACACTTTTAGTTCCAAAGAACCAGGAGGAAAAAATTGAATATTATGTACTGGGCCATACACTTATTGCGCTAATCTCGATCATAGTTTGTTCTGTAAATTTCACTAGTGTTCAAGCGGTTATATCTCAATCATATGATGGCCTTGAAATTTTTTCCAAAACTTTGTCTCTCTTTTTAATTTATTATACGACATTTTGGGTTATTCTTGGTGATAGCCAGATATTAGTGTTACCTCCATGTAAACCTAATATTTGGCTATCACCCAGAATAACCCACATATATGTGTAGCGGGACATAATAATTCGCTAAGACATTGTGAATATACTTTGTATCTAAGTTCAATACAAAGCTTCCCATATTTTTGCAGTTCGGTCACTGCAGTCTGCTTCATTAATTCGGAACCAAACCTCCAACGTCTTGGTAACCTCAGCTCTATTTTAATTTATTCCAATTCAAAGATGTTTTAGTTTTGGCGTATATCAGAAATTTTTCGGCCGGTAGTTTCAAAATTGAATTCAGATCTAAAAACTTTGCACTCCGCCCCTCCCTCCACTTTGGCTGCTTGAGACAGGTGACCTCTTTTATGTTTGATGCAGTGGTCTAAGACACAGTTGAAACATTTTTGTTGTTAACTGATTGTTGTGATGACAACACTGTTGATGACTGACCAACGATATTCCTTAAGCTCCGCGCCCCAACCCAATTTCGCAACCCCATGCAGCTATTAATAATTGTAGGTGTTAGTGAACCCTATAGAATATAGGGTTGGTACTTATAACAAAACCAGTTCAATCCAAACTTAGACATCGTCTTCGGCTTATGAAAAGCGTAATCGGTTAATGTACGTTTACCATTATTTTCTTAAATAACATAATCTTTATGACTTAAAATTAAACTTTTTGCAATGTCGATGAAATAACTATTGGAGACAAAACCAAATTGGGGCGAGATTTTGAATTGGTCTGGTAAAAGTTCCAACCAATCCAGTGCTAAATATCGCAGTTATATGTTGCAAATGGCTCAATCGGCCAGCTTACAAATTTATGTACTATCATTTATTGAAAGGTGAACTGAAAAGAGTTCGTATAAAGGGTATGTATTAGTTTTTCGTAAACCGAAGAACCGGAAGTGGCAAATGGTGTCTACATGGTCTACATGGTGTAGTTAATTAAATTTCTACATGTGCAGTCAATGTATGTAGATAATTGTAGATAGTTAAAAGAATGGCGTCGACAATGTAGGGAATGTCGATAATGTCGAAAATTATTGTTATCGTTAGCAATCAGCATATGTACATATATGATTAATTTGTTAAAAGAACTATTTCAAACTTGTTTACCTCACATTTGAAAATTGTTAACCAAAGTTATAATTACCTGTAAACTTATTCATAGAACGACTAATCAGTAACCACAACTATCACATTGTAATAAAATTTATTCTGAATATACCACGCAACTACCCCAATATTTATCTGATGCTAATTTACACTACAGTGAGCAAAAGAGTATAGGCTTTACTAAATCTTGTCGTGTGGCCAGAGGTCACCATTTGGGAATAAAGGTGGATACAGTATTCGTTTTGAAGAAGTACGTGACAGATGGCACATTGCACATCGAATTTCTTTCATAGCCGGATTTAGCCAAATACGATTCTAATGAAAATTAAAATAATTAACTCCTAAAGAACAACACCGGATGCTGAAAAATTCTGGATGCCTGGCCTGTGTTTAGTATCGATAGTACAAAGGTGCTGCACCGGTCTACACCGATTTACCGATTGCTACGCAAATCACGTGAGTCGCTTATTCTACCGATGTACGCTAATTTACCGCGTGATACAGGAGTAATTTTCGAACCAATACCAACGAGTCCGCAAAAAATTATGTTAATCCAAACATTGAATAATATGTTAACTAATTAATTTAATTTAGATAATATAATTTAATTTGTTGATCCTGGATTAAAATTACGAAATAGTGACAATTTTCTTTTACCATAAAAATTTAATTTTTATGTTAAGGGAAAAACGTTACCCATTTGTCCACTACGTAATGTGGCGTTAGAGTTTGTGAATGACAAATACCGTAAAAAGCCATATTAATAGTTCACAATGCAGTTTAATTAAACAAATTAATTAAATAAACATAAATTAATCAATTCAATTACCTATTTGTAAAATGTTATAGTAAGTTAAAGTTCAGAAATGAAAAAAATTTTAGAGGGCTTTAGGAAAGCGCAGTAAACGCAGGATCTAATGTTAGTGTATAACTATCCTGAAACCGAAAATGTTAAATTCTTATTTTGAACTGTTTGTAACGATCGATAGCGATTAAATAAATAAACAAATAATTATTTTCAGCTTCAAAATATCTATCTTCATCATCTTTAGAAGGTCGCATCCCTCATCACAATTGATTCATGAGTTTCGTAGCCAAACTCAAAACTGATTTTATTGGATTGAAATGCTTGCTCAGCAATTCATTTTATTGCAGCCTAGTCGAAATTTCTCATTGGATTCAAATCTTTTAAAGCATTAGTCTATTAGAATTTTTGATTAAAATAATTATGGTTGACGGATACGGTTAGGACTGTAAATATCCGCGTACACCGGTTACTAATATATCGGGTTCTGAAATTCTACTTTGGATATATCTTAAAGTATTTTAAATGTACAAATCTCATGCTACTGAAGTTAGCAGGAAAACTCAGCATAACAACTGCATTATCGACCTAATTTATATACATTGGTGGAAAAGGTCAGCAGCATTTATTTGTTGTTTTTGACCGTTTTCTGTAGAAAACTATATTATCGATGCATTTAAAAGATTTGAAAGTAGAAAAAAGGAGAAAAATTCTCCAGCCTTATGGTTTAAAAGGACCGCAAATATGTTGGTTAAGATAAGTTCTGGACTCTTATCTCTATATACCGAGCGACACAGTTCTTCTGCTTATGTGAATGCATTTTTATAGTAAACAATTGAAATTTACTCGAATTTTTACTCGAATATTTTAAATGCGTCGATAATACAGATTTCTACAGAAAACGATCAAAAACAACAAAAAATGCGTGCTGACTTTTTCTACCAATCTATATAAAGGAGGTCAATAATGCAGCTTTTTCTGCTGAATTTTTCTGCTAACTTCAGTACTTCAGTAACATACAAATCTCACTTATTTAGCTTGTAAAATTGTATTTTAAATTCCAAAATTATTGAAAAGACCCACTTTGGACTGGAAAACTATCTCGTATTGAAAATCCATGCGACAACCAGCAAAAAATATATACTCTACATTGTCTACCAATTATTTACCTACTATAACAATTTTCGACATTTTCTACGCACAAATCAAGTTAATATGAAATCGTTGTAGTGTTGAATTTTACAAGTGAGCTTCTTGTGAACCACACAATTTTTTAGCTTTGTTTTACTTACCTTATAGTAATCTCGTGCGATATTCTTGGTTTATGTATATTCGTGGTAAAGTGAAGTCAATTGTTGCCCTGGTGGTACAATTTTAAAAAAGCATTGGATTATCTACTATTAATGGAAAATTCTTTATTATTAATTAATTTCTTTTTTACCTAATAACTAATATTGTTATGTATGTGAGACGGTTTAGAAATGGCCGAATCAATCCCTGGTAAACATATTCCAGAACATCGTTCAAAAAGTATTTTACAATCGCATTTCCATCGAACATACATAACATAAACATAATCTATTAAGAAATGACCAAGGACGGTCCAAAGTGGTTATTTTCCAGAATCGGTTAAGAAATGGCCGAGTTCCGTGTGAGAAAAATATATTCCAGAGCTTCTTCCATTCAACGTACCATAATTACACTTCCAACAAAATACCAAAGATCATCATGATCGGTTGAGAAACGTCCTCGTTCTTTCCCAGGTAGCCATATTTCAGATCTTTCCAACCAACATACCCAATCCCATCATAATCGGTTATGAAACGGCCGAATTCCACTCTGGCAGGCCATATTCCAGAAATCAATATAGAATTTTTTTTCCGTTCAATATAACTAATTTCATCATAGTTGATTAAGAAATGACCTAGTTCCGTCCCAGGAGGCCGTATTATAGAACATCTTTCAAAAATTATTTTAGAATCTCATTCCCATTCAACTTATCAAATCGAGTCTTGATCAATTAAGAAATGGCCGTGTTCAGTCCAGATATGCCATTGGCGAGTTCAATCTCAGGTAGCCGTATTATAGAACTTTATTGAAAATTCAATTTATAATCATATTTTATTTCTGGGATTTTGATTTCCGGGATTTAATTTCCCAGATTTTGATTTCCGAAATTTTTTTAATTTCGGTATCTTGATAATCCGTTATTTACTTTTCCGGGAATTCAAGCGTCGCCCGAGTACGATTGATGCTGGTAAACGTTCGGATAAGGTAGTAACACCAATCTCAATCATTAGGAAGGATGGTTTATTCCACCAATCTTAACATACAATATTGTTGGGGAGCTCGATAACCGATGTGAAACTAGCACGTATGGCAATATTTTTATCACAGATCTTAACGAATTATTTTCCCCGCCTTGAACGGATGGTTCAAACTCTGACGTCTCGATTGGCAACGGACAGTTTTTGGCGATTGTACGTTTCAAAAATCCAGTAGCAGCCTTAAGAGTCACCACTCTTACTAGTCCGTACATTGTCATCACGAATGATTACGATTTCACCAACCTCAATGTTTCGCGATTTGCACGTCCATTTTCGTCTATGCTGGAACGATTGCAAATAGTTTTTGGACCATATATCCCAGAAATACTGCTTTAATTGAACAGGCATTTCCCGTCGTTGTTTTAGAGGCACCTTCTTCTCCCTTATGTCAGTTTCTGGAATGATCACAAGTGGACGACCAGTTAAAAAGTGACCTGGTGTGAGTATGAATATTCCATCAGTATTGGATGTTTGTTTTGCACACAGAGGACGTGAATTGAGCCCCGTCTCGACCTGTTTTACGAGGGTGTTCAATTCTTCATATGTTAAACTGGCTGCTGTCATCACTCTGCGAAGATGAAATGAGCAGCACCTGGAGGATAGAAGTGTCAGTTGATATGGTCATCACTTCACATTGTTTTAATTTCCTGTTCAATTTCATTGGACTGTAGCATCTTGTATATTGCGTTCAACGTACCTGTATCTCGATCGGTGAAAACGTGTTTGCAAAGTCCCCTGGTGCTTGTAAATCTTGAGAAGACGTTGAGAAATTGCACTTGAAGAGAGGTCTGCAACTAGTTCCATGTGAGCCGCGTTGGCGCCAAGACTAACAAATATGCATATATATGTCTTGGTTGCGGTCTATCCCAAATCTTATGATGAACGAAAACGGGACCACAAAAATCCATTGTTGTATTGTAGAATTTCGATGCAATTTTTTCACGATCAGAAGGTAAATCTCCCATTAACTGCGACACAGTGCGTGGTTGAAGTATAGCGCAACGTGTATTGATCATAAATTTTCTTCGCTACCTGTATACCATTTATTGAACAAAACTGATCACGTACAATTGACAGTAATGCCTGAGGCCTATACGCAGATGTTTTCTATGTAGATGTGTGAGTAGTGATTCTGTCATAAAATCCCTGGGCAGGAGCAGAAGGGGATTTTTCGCTGTATAAGCCAGTGATGAAAATTGAAGTCGGCCTCCAATCCGAATGATACCATCTTGATCTAGAAAGAGCGATAGAGAGTTTAAGTTTACTTCCTTGATTGAGTGACCCTTGCGTAGCTCCTTGAAAACATCCTCGTAGCACTCATGTTGAACCAAATATACAATGAGTTGAACACTGGTGAGTGTAGAAATGAAGGACCCATAAACGACAGTTCGCAGTTTAATAATTGAGCAGCCTTCATGCTCCTGGAGACAATATCCGCATAAATTTTGAATGGTGCTGACTCGATTGTTCCAATTTGTTGGTGTACCGTGAACCCAATATAGCGCAATTATCGAAACAGACCAATAAAATACCTTTTCCACGGCGAAAATTATGTTGTCTAAAACCTTGCGCATTAGTTGTGCAAGGAATGTGAACGGCTAATCCCCGTAAATGTTGCAACTCAGCTAATGCTGGTAATGCTTGATCCAAATCGTCTTTTAGTTGCTACAATTTTTGAATGAATTGTTTTTCAAGTACAACTACCGGATACAAAAGACCGATTGGATTGAAGATGCGTGCTACTTCCGAAAGCACAGTACGTTTGGTTATGCGTCCGTCTGAAGAAATTTGAACGTTAAATTTGAAGACATCCTTCTCAGGTTTCCGTAATAGTCCCAAGTGAATTTCAAATTTATCATACACAATGACTAGAGCTGTAGCAAGTATGATGTATGACGGCCTTCGTGATGGCAATATTACGGTTGATGAAACTGAAGTCGTTGCTGTCATCGATTTTGTGAGTTATGGCACCATCTAAATGAAGCTTAGTACGGTACATGCGTTGGCACACGTGACATGTGCTGCTGGAGGGACACTTGCTGTTTATATGTGATTTTTATAGGCAATTAAAATATAATTTCGATTGTTCAACAGCCTCGTGCCTCTTGGGATCTTCTAGCGCCTTGAATAGTTTACACTTGTATATGTAGTGACTATTAGCCTTGCAAAATGTGCAGGTCGGTGACGACATTTTGGGCCCATGCTGACTCTGCAATTTAATGCATCTTGTAATGATGAATTTTTTGACGACATCATATGAAGCAGTAGTTGAGGTTGGTGAGTGGTCAATCCATTTTGACCTCGTATCTGCATCAAATTTCGTGACAATTAAATATACAAAAAAGTCGTCGCAATTCTCTATAGGCCTCTTAAGATGGGCTAGAGACCGAATATTCGAATTAAAATGGTTGACAAGCTCCATCAACCGCTTAGGGCACGCCTTATTCAAAGGTTTATATGTGAGCTTTCATATGTCCTTCAAGATTCTTTTGGAGTTTTCAAATTGATCGAAAAGCAATTGTCGCGCCACCTAATAATTTTCACCAACAAAGTCCAAATTGTTTAGGATGGCGGTCCCTGATAGTGAGGTGTAGATATTGGAATTTAGTGATGTCGGCCAAATTATGATTTTTGTGTACGAGACCAACAAAAGAATTTATGAAATTAGTCCATTTAATCAAATCACTAGAAAAGATATCCAGAACAATTTCAGGAAGCCTAGGTGCTTGAATCAGAAGAGCAGAATTTACTGATCCTTGAGTTTCAGGTTTGATCTACGGCGCCGTTATATTCCTTTCTCCTCGAACTGCGTTTTGTTGATCTGTATTTCAATACAACCTTTTACTCGACCATCACCAGCCATGATTTTATAATTTCTTTGTAGAATAATGATGTTCCGTTGCCAGACAAACCTCACATGCACGTTCCACAACATAATTCGCAACACAAAGTATCACGAAATTTCTGGACAAATGTGTAGCTTCTGTGAAATAGATGCACAATTTCTGCCAGAAAGCTTACGTGAATCGATATTTATTTCAGAATCGTCACTGGAAGATCCGTATGGCACTTAGAAAGCGTGGCCAGCCGGAAAACAGCAACCTTTTGTTTGTAGCAAATCTTTCTCAAAGATTTTAAAATGGTTCATATATAGATCCCCACTTCTGACGATGAGTAAAATTGTTTGTGTTGTCCGATGCGACACGGTGTAGTACAACATTTTTATGTGTCGTTAACACAAGCATTCGTCGGACATGAATTTAATTTTGTATTGTAGAACAATCTTTAATGAACTTATTAAACAAATTTCATAGCAATCGTTTGGGTCAGCCGTTTGTAATATTGGTTCGAGCTGGCCTCTTTCAAACGATACCATACGATTGCTTTAAAATTGTCCTAAGAAGTTCATAGAAAATTAAATTCAAGTCCGACAAATGCTTAGAAAACGCCAGCTCGAACCATTAGTGCTACCGTCTGACCCAAGCTATTGCATTGAAATTTGTCTAGGAAGTTCGTCAAAGATTTTAGTTCAATTACTACTTACTACTACTGACTTTTATAAATTCATATGATACTTTACAATTTTTCGTGCTATCTTGTACTACGAATGCAATATTCAAGATTCAAGCCAAGAGTCTTACCATCGCAAATATCGTGCTAACTCTACGTGCTAGCTTTACAGACATAGCTCGATATGCTAATTTTTATATAACTTTATGTAGGTTTTGAAAAGCGACCAATGTTTGTTCAAATTTGGCCATACGGTTAAGGCTGGCTATGTGGCCTGCATTCATTCAAAGAGCGACCATTTCCTTTAAACATTTTTCTTGTTAAATTTTGTTTGATCAATTTTTGCTCCCTCTAAAAAAGAAAAATTTTATTTTATGTTGGAGGTAGAGGAGGTACAGCAAGTGTAACCAACAATTAGCTTGGATTTAAAGGGCATTGATTTTTCTTAACGTTGCGTAAATTAACCTTGAACTACACATGAAATCAGCTGGTCCCAATGTTATATGTGTTGTATATTTTCGTTTTTAATTTCCGGATCCCAAATAAACATTTTGCTTTTCCAATTTCTGCCTTTATCTTATCTCATTTTGGTCAAATTGAATGAATTATATTGTCTATCCGTTGAGGTTGGTTATGAGATTTTTTCCTTTCTTTTAAAGGATTTTTATTTTCCTTTTTTCATCTCTTAGGTTTTTCTTGTTCTTGATTATTATGTGATTGTACATGGGTTTCATGGGTTTTTTTTTTTTTGGCAAGCGAAATAAAAAAAAAAAAATAACTTGTGGAGATATAAAAAAGGGTATAAAACCTTTTTTCGAGTAAAAAAAGGGTACAAAAGGTGGAGTTCAATTGTTGTGTTAATTGATAATAATATTTCTCTTCTTGGTTTTCGGTTTTATTTCCTTTTTTTCTGTTTTGTTTTCCTGGCTGGCGGTTGTCTAGTCACTCTCTAGAAAGCACACCCAAAATAATAATAATAATAAAAATAAAAATCTGAAGACGAGAGAAAATAAAAATAATGCTGGAGTGTTGAAAGGAACAATAAAACCAACCAGAATAAAATAAAAAAACGTTAAGTAAATCAACGTAAATCCCAAAACCATCATGACTCATCAAATTATTAGTCGAATGACCTCTTTGGTAAATAAAAGTTTTTTTTTTTTATTATTTGGATCATTCATCGTCCCTTTTTTTGGTTGGTTGGTTGGCTGGCTGAATTTCGGTGTGTTATCATCAAGAGAACCGTTTGTTTAATTTTTATTTTATTTTATTGAGTCGCGAGTTCGCTTTCACTGCGGATATCTTGTTTTGATTGTTAATTCCTCTGTATTTGTATATTTTGGTTTTCGGGTTTATTATAATTTCGGTTTGGTTCTTTAATTTTTTTTTTTTTTTTGGAAGAGATTTTGGGTCAATGATCCAATATAAATGGTTGTGTTAAAGGAAATAAACTAGGTCAGTAGTAGTAAAGCTCTTTTTGTTTTGTTTTTGGGTTTTAGGGTCGACTTTGGGTTGTATATGGTTGATTGAATGATAAAAACAAACCGAATAAAAAAGGTTTATATTTTCTTAAGCTAGGTTAGGGAACTCCAAATAAGATGAATTATTGTTTTGTCTAGAACAAATTGTCATAATACCCAAAAACCGGAATTGTAGGTCAAGTCTGTTTATTTTGTTCGCGAATCAATACCCTTTGTGTGTGTGATACATCTGGATGGCTTTTATACGGCTACTGATATATGTGTGTGTCATTTTAAAATAATTTATTCAAATCGCAAAATTAATTAATAGTTTTTAAAATACAAGGCCGACGGAAGTGGGCGTCATTATTTTAATGGAAAAACTATTTTTGATTTAATGGATCATATCTTGATTACTTGTGTGTGCTGACTAGGCCAGTCCGCAAGTGTTGAAATTGGCATCACTGCCTAATTTAATTTAATCTAAACAATTTGATTCGAAATATCTAAGCATTAACTACGAAATCTTATCGTCTAACAATGAAAAAAAAACACTTAGTCTGTATAAAATATAAGCACGCAGCATAATAACTAAATCTAACAATAATAGCAAGAAACGCTTAAGACATTAAAATAATTAACCTTGAGAATATTTATAAGACGCGAATAAAAAAAAATGCAGAAATCTTTGTGATGCTGATAGTGTTTGTGAATTCTCAGGCTTTGTGTCTGCTCGGCACATATACATACAGACACACATTCGTGTTATAAGATGTTTTTTATAATTAAAAAAAAAAACTTTGTGTCTCAATGTTTTGAGATAATTTAAAGGTTTTTCGTCTTATCTAAATCTTAAACTATTAATTAGTTTTGATACATTGTCTTAATATGTAAATTTATTGATTATAAGATCGGAATGATTATCTGCTCGTATGTCGTTTAAATATGAGATTTTGTGTTGTCACGTGCTTTTTATTGTAAAGATTGTTTTGGTACCCATGGAGAGAAGAGGCGTTATATAGCTGATTAGCTGCTGTGGTGGAACGCTATAAAACCAAATTATACTTAGCTTTCAACAAGCTTTGAGAAATATGTACGTGTGTGTAGATATAAATAAAAATGCTTGCCTTGCATTTTACAAGTCTTGTGTATTTGCCTCTTGAAGAGTGTTCTATCGATTTTATGATATTAAATGTTTTAATATTCGGCACGAAATGTTCATAAATAACGAAATCGTTTGGAAAGAATTTTATGTTTCTATCTAATGTTTACGTTTAAGGCTGTAGATATTATGTCACAGTGTAATTCAATCCAATTTATCAAAGTACATTGTGAGTGTTTAGCTAGGTAATTTTGTGCGGCTTGATCACCATTTCTAGCTAAATGATGAGGTGAGAACAAAACTAACTTCGGCATTCGTTCATTTTCTTTCTTTAAATTGGAAACGATTTACTAATATCGTTAGACGCTGTACCGATAGTGATGATGCGGAGATATTCGTCTCTTAGCGTACAACCAGCGTTTATATAGACACTAACCCAGATCCCTGAAAATTGTATGAGTCGGTGTTGGATCCACATATGATATCAACTGTTGTTTCGATCGTTTGGAGCGTGAAGCTTTATCCAGTGGTTGGTTAAATTTATTGACTCAACATTTCGCTGTAGGATTGCAATTTCGCACTAGCTTTGAAAATTAGTGATACCTCGCATAAAAACTGTGTTGGTTGAAGAAATACTTGGCAATGGTTCACTTCTTCTGTTGTTAGGGATGCAAAATGCTCTCGATGATTGTCTACTGCTAGGTACCTTGTTGATATAAAAATGCTTGATTGAGTGTTGTTATGATTAATATCAGGAACTGGAATTACGGCTAGCAGATTATAATCCATTGCAAAGGACAACGTCGTGTTACTCTGCTACGTATATTCATGCTTTGATATATAATACTGTGGGCAAAAAACAGTAAGACATTGTTCATAATTTTAAAATTCTTTATTTATTTCTCCAAAACTATTTCGTTCCCCTCAAAGTAATCCCCCCGACCTCAATACACTTGTGACAACGTTTTTTCCAATCCTCGAAACAGTTGTTAAAGTCAATTTCCGGAATAGCCTCCAATGTGCGTAGCGATTCACGTTTCATGTCTTCAATTGACTCAAAACGGTTTCCCCGGAGCGGTCGTTTGAGTTTTGCCAGAAGTCACACGGAGCTAAATCAGGCGAATACGGTGGTTGCGGAACGAGATGGGTGGTATTTTTGGCGAAAAAATCACGTAAAACCAATGCAGTATGAGAAGGTGCATTATCGTGGTGCAAGCACCAATACTTGTCGACCCATAATTCCGGCCTCTTTTTACGAATAGCTTCGCGCAAACGACGCATAACACTCAAATAGTATTCCTTGTTGACAGTTTGGCCGGTCGGAAGGAATTCGGAGTGCACCACACCTCGATAATCGAAGAAAACTGTCAACATCACCTTGATTTGTGACTTGCTTTGACGTGGTTTTTTCGGCTTCAGACGTCAGCGCGACGCTGTTTTTCCAAAAAATTGAGTGATTTTGGAACCAATCGTGCTTTCACTTTTCTTAGGCCCAAATGGTCACTCAAAATGGTTTTCACTGATCCTTCCGATATTTCAACGATGCCAGTAAGGTCTCTGACTGTTAATCGTCGATCCTTGAGCACCAATTCCTTGATTTTATTAACGTGTTGATCATCAGTTGATGTTGATGGCCGTCCTAGACATGGTTCGTCGTCAACACGTTCTCGACCCTCTTTGAACAATTTGTTCCAATCAAAAACACTTGCTCGCGACATACAATTATCACCAAAGGCCTTTTGCAACATTCTGAACGTTTCGGCACCACAAAATTGATTCCGCACACAAAATTTAATGGAACTTCTTTGTTGAATAATTTCACTCATTGTAAAAATCGCTGAATTCACTTTTTGTACTTCAGAAAGACAATGTTTGGCTATGAACGATAGCGACGTATATGAATAAGGTTATGAATATTGTGTCCCGGTATGGTTATTGAAGCCGGTATGTGCTGACGAATAAATTGTAGTTGGTCCTCTAGCTGTGACGGGGAGAGTATCGATAGATGCAGGATGCTGTCATGTTCATCATAAACAACATCAAGCAACCTCGGTTGTGTATGCTCTAGGTTTTTTAGTATTATAGTCAATTCTATCATGCTATCTTCGTATGTTCGATACTCGTTCAACCGCTCCATTTCTAATCTTAGTTTCTGTTGCTCTTTGATTAGATTATTCAACGATGTCGCTGTTATATTAGAAGTGTGTTTTACCAACTTGATTGTGTTGTCTATTATTGATGGTTGGTTTGTCATCAGTGCCATTAGATGATTTTTGTTGTTGTTAATATTCTCAAATTTGACTTCATATCGGTCAGCTTCACGTTGGGTGAGCAGCTGAAGATTCAACGCTGCATCAACGAAATTCAGCTAAAATGCAAAATAGTCGTGAAAAATTTCGTCAAAAGAGTTCGTATGTGACAACAAAGCCGTGGAGGCCATTTGTCCGAACCCAATCCTATGTTCTTTATGTTTCAATAAAAATAAATTGAATTGACAAAAAAAAACTGTGTTTTCTATTTAATTCAAATCTTGTGTAAATTTTAAACAATCCTCATATAAACTTTAGTTGTGTTAGTGCAATTTTAAAAATATTCTAAATAAGTCGACGTATCGACATTTGATTGGGTCTCGTTAAAATACATCTTAATGAACCCGATTCCGACAAGAATCTTTAAATTCTTTAACAACTCGAAGTGGATTACATCAACAATTGTGCATGTTAAACACCGATATCAAAATCACGGGAGCTGCTGATTCTAAGGCTTACTTAGCTTACTTACACTAGAAATTAAATAATTGTTGGAAGTGGTGCCACTTATTAAACCTTACTAAAACAATTGAAAGATTAGGAATAAGAAAATTCCAAAAATTCTAAGTAGATACATCTAAGCCAAACAGATCTAATCTACATTGTCTACGACTATTCTACATAACCTACGAATTGTCCACATTATCTACGCCAACATGAATTATCTACGCTATTTTCACACAACACTGCCTTCAGTGTTTGTTTAATGATTCCATTGTGAGAACTAGTAGCATGATTCCTTACCAGTGCGTCCAATTGATGCTGATAGTTGTTTATGGCTTCAAATTGAGTTTCACGTTCCCTTACTTCACGTTCTGTGAAGATCCCAATCATATAACCTCAAAACGTTTATTGCGTCGCCTAAGCCTCGTTTTGATCTGCATACTTCCTTATTGCTAATTTGTTGAAGTATTAATTTACAATTTATTTCTACAATTTCACTACTGGTCGTTTAAAGATATTGTTCGCGGATTTTAATGTATAGCTATACCCAAACTAAGTAATCGCTTCCGGCATGCGTCTTGATAACTCTTCCCAACTTCCACCGCGTGCGTCGGTTGTTGGTCGTTCCTTAATAATACCAAATCGTTGACCCCAAACATTCGATTAGCTACATTTCCATTTAGTCCGTTATTGTAGTTGGTGGAACCATTTTCTGTACAACATGTCATCTTAGTTTTATTGATATGTGGTCTATATCTGTGGCTGGCAGTGTCTTGAGAGAATCTCATATAAAAATGCCCCGGTATTAATGCTGACAGATCTATTGAATAACTGGTCAACGAAGTTAGCGAAAATTTAGGCATGCTACTATCTGGGTAGTCACTGCATAAAGCTCCTAAAATTTGATTGTTGCTTCCCCTATTAAATTTTATTGTTGCCAACGTTTCAACGTTGGCTTTCACAGTCAGTAGATATTCCTGCAAAATTCTCTCGTGGGTGTCTATCGAATCGGCCTAGTCAGATTGGTGTCCATGATGCAATATCTCGAATGATGGACGATTTTATCATCAGAAGAAGGGAAAATATAAAAATGTCACCCCTATAACCTCATCAGACTCATCCGTAACCTAATATAAATCTAGACAAATTGGTGCTCATGATGCAAAAACTCGAACGATGGACAATTTTATCGTCAGAAGAAGGAAAAAATTAAAATGTCACCCCTATAACCCCATCAGACTGACCCCTAACCCATAATTAAAGTCTACCTGTGGTGATGGGCTATCGAATCGGTCTAATCAGATTGGTGTTCATGATGCAAAATCTCGAATGATGAACGATTTTATCGTTAGAAGAAGGGAAAATAAAAATCTCACCCGTATAACCCCATCAGACTGACCCCTAGCCTATAACCAAAATCTACCTACGGTGATGGGCTATCGAATCGGCCTAATAAGATTTGTGTCCATGTGGAAAAATCTCGAATGATGAACGATTTTATCGTCAGAAGAAGGGAAAATAAAAATCTCACCCCTATAACCCCATCAAACTGACCCCTAACCTATAATCAAAATCTACCAATGGTCATGGTCTATCGAATCGGCCTAGTTAGTTTGGTGCCCATGATGGAATATCTCGAATGATGGACGGTTTTATCGTTAGAAGAAGGGAAAATAAAAATTTCACCTCTATAACCCCATCAGACTGACCCCTAGCCTATAACCAAAATCTACCTACGGTGATGGGCTATCGAATCGGCCTAATAAGATTTGTGTCCATGTGGCAAAATCTCGAATGATGAACGATTTTATCGTCAGAAGAAGGTAAAATAAAAATCTCACCCCTATAACCTCATCAGACTGACCCCTAACCTATAATCAAAATCTACCAATGGTCATGGTCTATCGAATCGGCCTAGTCAGTTTGGTGCTCATGATGGAATATCTCGAATGATGGACGGTTTTATCGTTAGAAGAAGGGAAAATAAAAATTTCACCTCTTTAACCCCATCAGACTGACCCCTAACCTATAACCAAAATCTACCTACGGTGATGGGCTATCGAATCGGCCTAATAAGATTTGTGTCCATGTGGCAAAACCTCGAATGATGAACGATTTTATCGTCAGAAGAAGGGAAACATAAAAATCACCAACCTCATCAGGCTCACCCCTAACCTATAATCAAAATCTATGACGACTGCGAACAAGGGAAAAATTACAATTTCTTCTCTATAACCTCATTAGAAAACATTATTTAAGCCTATATTTAAAATCTGCCTACGATCACGGCCCATCGAATTGACGTAGTAGTGTATGTCTGGCATAGTCTTGAATTGCAAACCACTTTAACGACAATTATAAACCATTTAAAGCTTGATAATTTTTAAATTTCTTTAACGGCAATTTTCGGCTGTATGAAACAGATAAGGCATTCTTTTATTAGTATACTTCAGCTGAAGTAGTCAAGACACTATCTGCGTTATCGATTATTTTCACTTTCGTCTTGCAGCTTTCGGCTAAGTTTAACAAGGCCATAGTAGGCATTGACAAAAATGACATTGCCATGTTAGATTTTCAGAGTTGACAGAACAGAAAAAATTTGTTCCCACCAACCATATATGACAATAAAAAAAACAAAAATCTCAAAGAAAACTAGATCTGTGTAGCAAATGTTATTAGTGACTGGAATCTCCATTTTTTGTTTGTAGGGCATTTCAGCCGTATGCTTACATATAGTTGTGATTCATGGTTAGCATGCCTAAACATTTCAACGAATTCACGGTTAACTCGAAACCTGTAGTCGGTAAAATGGTTTATATAAAGTTATTGCTCTTTAAATTTGAATTTGTTAACGTAATTTTATTTCCTTAAATTACACGTCCTCCTACAATAATTCCTCAATGAACTCTCGTATTTTGGATCATAAAGCCGACAAACCAATGAATCAAAAAAATTAAAAACAAAAACCCTCGATACTTAACAACAAACATAATAATAAAGAAATTACACCGTACACAGGAAAAGGACACCTTTTTAATCTGCCTAATATTTTGGGAGCAGGTTCCTTGTCCTTAATAAAATAAAACACACACAAAAAAATCTTTTAATATGCAGACGAATTTTTTATGTGTTGTTTTGGTTGTTTATTTTGAAAAAGGTTAGCGACATCAAAATGTTTTGGGATAGTGCCGGGTAATATGAAAAGCAGAGAGATGCAAAAAGATCATGTAAATAAAAAATATAAAAGGAAAATGGGTATACCCTAGAATGGCATAAGGTCTTGGGATAATGTCCCAAAAAAAAAAACAACAACAACGCAAAATAATAATAATTCACAAATTGGATAATACGAATATTTTGGGTTTCGCCCGTTTTTCCTTTAAATTTACTTGTGTGGTGTTTTTTTTTTTGGTTTCAAACGGAGATTGAGAAAGGTTGATGGATTTGTTTCCGGTTTGCATTTATTATCAAATTGTCCGGAAAAATAAAAATTTTAACAAGTGGTTCTTTGACTTTTTGTCTTTTTATTGCTTCTTTTTCGGCGCTGCTCCCGAAATCAGATGTAAGTGAGTGTTCATATAGCATATGGTCAATTGATTTGGATCTAATTTGGGCGTGCAATGAAAATTCACTGTGACGTAACATTCATGAGATGTAGCCAAATATGCGGTCGAATTTCTAAGAAAACAAAATAGCACACCACCACCAAATTAAAGAGATACAAACCACAAAATGTTAATTTAATGATTTAAATTGGTCTGATATTGTAGACAATAAAATACTTGGTGGTGATTCATTTAAAATCACATTTGAGTGTAGTATCATTGATGGACCGAACGATTAGGTATCGTTTAAACATGCATTCTAGTAGTTAAGGTAAATTATATCGTGTCCCATTTCAAATTTACAAGAATCTAGCACATTTCAGTTTTATTGTTATCAACCACCCACTCGAATACAACCGTGCGATAATATAAACTTCATAATATTAGATATTAAGTGGGTTTAGCATCCCATTATACAACGATCTTTTGGTGTGTGTGTGTATGTCTATTAAAATTCTATTTCTCTAAACAAAATAAAACAATTTTAAGAATATACAAAAAAACTACTTGAGATGATAAATTTATCGCGTGTATCTGAATTTATTACAAAGATTATGATATGAAACGAGATGGGAACAAAAAAAAATTTGTAATAAAAAATCGCAAAGCTGAAAAGTTCTCGTGATGTGTGGCATTCAAAAGTTTTTGATTTGGTTTTGATTGATATTTTGGTATACAGAATTAACCTAGTTTCTAATAAATCAAATCGGGATACAGGAGGGCATAATATATACACTCATATCCTGGCAATCATACCTTTTTTAAATGTCCTTTGTTTCGGTTCATCCTGATTTTTATTATTTTATGATGTATATAGAGGCGAGGACTTTGTATATTATCCCAAAATATGTTTATGTAAAAATGCTGTATATCTCATCTAATTCTTACACCCTAAGACACCATCACAAAAAGGACAAAAAAGGAATTCCGGTCTTGACACACTTTTTGGGTTGTTTTAATTCTCGTTACGATTATTATTTTTTTTTTTTGTATGTGCTTTCAATGTCCCAAATTACGTTGATGAGGAATATCTGCTGAATATTTAAATGAATCGGTAATTAAATTAAATGTGGTATTAATTATTAAGTTGGGATGACTTTTGTTTGCCCCGGGATATGGGATATATTCTGAAAAGTTGTTATAGAGGACAATATAATAGTTGATAAGGTGTGGAATGGTCTACGATACAAAATCAAAGGAAAAGTAAATAATTGCCATTCCTTGGACGGGACTCACCAAACTCTTGAATTTAATAAAAAGAATTCGTAAAGGTCAGGACTTTTATTTTAATAAACTTAAAAATGAAAGTAAACAAAGCATATGGAAATGTTCCTTGGGTTCAGCGAGAACTTGCCGATACTTTAATTGTAAAGCTTTTTTCAATAAGACGTTTCATTTTAAATAGCCTGTTATTTGGGCAGTTGTCAATTTTAAGCTGTCATCTTTTAACATTTGACAAGTAAAATCTCGCCATTCACTACAAAAATGGTGAAAATTTTGCAGTCACAGTTCGCAAAACTAAAGCACTTTTGGGTCGTCGTGAAGCAGTCGCTCAAGAATAACTGAGAACATTGCTGCTGTAGCCCGTAGTGTTAACGAAAACCCAGGTTTATCGATTCCTCGTCGATCTTTGGAATTAGACATTCCACAAACGACATTACACCGTAGTTTGCATAAAGTCTTAGGTCTGAACGCTTTTAAAGTTCAGTTAACACAAGAACTCAAGCCGGTCGATCTCCATAAACGTCTTATCTTCGCTAATTGGGTTCTGCAAATGCATCAAAATGATCCGGATTTTCATCGAAAAATCATCTTCTGTGATGAGGTCCATTTTCATCTCGGAGGCTACGTTAATAAGCAGAATTGTCGCATTTGGGGCTCAGAAAATTGCTCAGTGCAACTGCTACGGCGAATGGATTGCGCGGAAGATATTGATGTGAATGATGTTTACTTTCAGCAAGACGGCACTACGTGCCACACAAGCAACGAAACAATCGCAATTTTGTAAGAAAAATTTCCGTGTTATTTCTCGAAGAGGTGATCACAATTGGCCACCGAGATCTTGTGATTTGACACCTTTAGGCTTTTTTCTTTGAGACCACGTGAAATATAAGGTCTATGCCAATGCTCCACAATCGATTCAAGACCTTAAAGATGGAATTCGTGAAGTCATCGAGGACATACAGTCGCAAATATGCGAATTGGTCATAGAGAATTTCGTGCAAAGGATATGGTGCTGCAAGCGTAGCCACTCGTTTTTTTTAATATCAAAATGAAACCTCTTATCGGAAAACCTTTTAGCTCTTGAAATTGTTCTAGTTTTTTTTTCCTTTATTAATTTCCACTGAGACTGTGCTCATCTAGCAATTTATCTTTAAAATTTTTACAAATGTTACATTTTTTAAACAATTCTGATTTGTTGGGCAGAAACTCAATGGTTAGTCCCAAAATTAATTAAACCTATTTAAAATATTAATTTTAATTTGGTAAAAAGTTTGGCAACCTAGTAAATAGGTTAAGTGACTTCGTTCTTTCGTCTTCTTTCAACGACAATATCGGGGTTTCCATGACCCTGGAGCCTTATTTCGTGTTTGGCGTATTCCATCTGTAAGTCCCTGTGAAGCTCTTCATTTCTTGTGTACCACGGAGCATTTACGATGCTACGGAGAACCTGGTTTTGAAACGTCTGTAACATTTTGGCGTTTGTTTGCTTAGTACATCCCCAGAGTTGAATACGGTAGGTCCATATCGGCTTCAGTATTTGCCGATATAGCAGCAGCTTGTTGTGTATTGTAAGCTCAGAGCCTCTACCCATGAGCTAATACATTTTTCTGAACTTAATATTTAATTCTTCTTTTTTCCGTTGACATGCTCTCTCCACTTGAGCTTGGCATCGAGTGTCATGCCAAGATATTTAGCTTTGTTTGCATATGGCACCGATCGTGAGTTAATTTCTATCGGTAGATGAGAAGTCTCAATAAGCTTGATTCTCCAGCGCTTAGTCCAGTTACAAACCGCATTGGTAATCTTCTGGAGTTTGCTCGATGCATTAGCAACATTACGTACAATCGCCATGGTTGCTGTGTCACCTGCAAAGATGGCTATAAATCCTTCATCTGTTGTTGGAATATCCCTTGTATATAATAAATACAGGATTGGTCCTAAGACACTCCCCTGTGGGACACGGGCAGAGATTTTCTTTAGTTCGGAGTATTCATCCTCATATTTCACACGAAAATGTCTATTGGATAAATAAGATCTTAGTATGGCATAGAATTGCCTCGGCAGATCTCTATGCAGCTTGAATTCCAGTCCACTGTGCCAGACTTTATCGAATGCTTGGACGACGTCCAGAAATATGGTGGAGCATACTTTTTGACGTTCTAACGTTCTTTCAATAATGTTGGTGATTCTATGCACCTGTTCATTTGTGGGGTGCTTTTCTCTGAATCCAAATTGATGTGGAGGAATTAGATGTCAGTCCTCAATTATTGGTTTAAGTCTTTTTAGTAATAATTTTTCAAACAGTTTTGACATAATTGGCCGCAATGAAATTGGCCTCTATGATTTTTTTATCGTTAGGCGGTTTATCAGGCTTTGCTATCATGATTACTTTTGCTACTTCCCATTGCTATGGAACAATAGCTTACGAAATAATTTACCTGGTATTTGGCAAGTAGTCTAGTCAAACCCTTTGGGCTTTTTTAACATTCATGTTGCTTCTTACTTCTTCTTCTAGCTCGTGGATTGACATTATATTTTCATTGGCCATTTGCCTTTTTAGTGGTTGGATGGTATCCTCGAGATACTTCGCAAACAGATCAGCCTTCTCTTTAGAATTTCTTGCCCAGGTTCCATCCTCCTTTTTAAGTGGACATACTTGCATTTTGGGTCTTTTGAGTCCCTTCTTCGCCTTCCATACTGTATAATCAGAATTTTTTCTTCGATTAGGCTAGCCAGATAGCTGTTGATTGATGCATTTTTAACTTCTTTAAGAAGAGATTTGAGACTGTTACCTAAATTGTTAAGAAATATTTAGTTCTCCGGTGTTCTAGTTATTTGCCAGGTTTTACGTGTCCGTAGTTTTTCTCTTACCAACTCTCTAACTTCCATTGGGTAGGGTATGTTAAGTTTCTTCTTATTTTGTATAATGGGGGTACTTGCCAAACCAGCATAATGAATTGTTTCATTGAGTTGTTCTAATTCATCTTCTAACTCGGTGAGAATTTCTTATCGGTACCTGAAGATTGATTTCTTCCTCTATTAGTTCATGAACGAGTTCTCAGTTTGTTTTTGAATTTGGTATTCTGGGTGCACCCTTCCTTTGAGTTACCATTTCACTGACAGTCATGATAACCGGGGAATGATCATATACTGTCTTCAATGTGAATGTAGTTCTGGGATATACCTCTTGCTACATAAAAATCTATTAGGTCAAGTATCTTCGTTCCGTCACTGGGTCAGTATGTTGGAGAACCACCAGAGTAAAATTCACATTTTGATGTCTGCCCTGCTTCAAGTAATTCTTTGCTTTTTGACGACGTAAGCCTAGATCTCCAATAGGTGTTTTTCGCATGAAAGTCACCTCCAATAATAAAATCACGTCCAAGCGATTTAGGAGGACAATACATTGCAGATACATTAAGCAGTCTGTATTTAATTTGGATCCTTACAGTAGTGACTTGCATTGTTTCTTCTTCGATATTTGATTCTAAATGGTGTCTTATGTTTTCTTTTATTAGTAATGCCGAACCACCTCTTGCTCTTTCCGCTGGATGAATTTAGTGATATAAGTTATAACCCCGTATTTTAACAAACGAAGATCTAACTAGATGGCCGTCAGATGTTAAGAAATTATATTTGTGATTCTCCTCATTGGTTCGATTTTCACCTGTATGTGAAGGATTCGGTCTTTTTTACAATATTCACAGCATCTAGTATTTCAAGACCTTTATTTTGTAAGTCTTCCATTATTTCATTGCTCGAGCAAGTGTGATGCAAACCTCTTGCCATGACTTTTATAGGTCGGATCTGTTTGTTCTGGTAAGTTAACCACTGATATTTTCCAGCATTCAATTTCATAGATAAGGTTCTATAAGTATCTGAGCCCAGAGTATTAATTTTCCAAAAGTCATTATTTAGCGCTGTTACCTTATAGTCTTTGTCAGTTCATCAGTGACTGAAAATCTGGGTAACTGGTTACACCCACAATATTTATTGCTGGGAGTGATTTTTCTTTCGGTCACACCAAATTTGGTGTAATGTTCTTGGTACTACCTTTTGGTTGATTGGCTTTGGGTAGAATATCTTTTGAATCTGGACTAGATTTTCCCCTACTATTTAATTGCTCAGCCTCAGGTTACGATTCAGCTTTTCTTTTGTTACACTTTCTTTACTGTTTTTTCTTCTGTAGGATCCAGTCCGTCTCTCTTTGTAATTCATCTTCATCAGTGGAATAGATAAGTTTGTCTGGTTCAATGCTTTCTATATCGCAATTTTCTTTTGAATCCCGATTCATTTTTAGGTTTTCATTTTCTCGCTTTAGATACTCAATTTCTTCACTTAGCTTGGCAAATAATTGCTCCATATGCTCTAGTCTCGCCAAGAGATCCATATTCTCCTTTTCTAGGTCAATAGTGGTTTTACTAGATTCTAATGTGTGTCCTGTACATCTAGTTATAACGTTAGAAAAATCATCGGCTTGATCTTCTCTGGAATGGATTGATGTTCCCTGATAATGCAATAGATGGCAATCCCCAGAATCCATTGGGCCAGTCTCCACAGAGAGTGGATTTACCAATGTTAATATTGGTGTACCACCTGTGCTATTATTTCCTTTTGTTGGTACCATTGAATAGTTTTGATTGACTAATTAGCTATTCTGCTTCACTACTACGGAGGGAGTGGGTACCACAACCGTTCGTTCTACAGAACGTTGCCCAGAGTACGCCCATATCCATTTATGAATACTTCGTGGAGGATGTCAATCCCATAGCATTTTCCAGCAATTGATCATTGGCAATGGTTTAAATGTTTGTGCGCAAGAAGAAATGTTTGAATGTATTGCAGTGGTTAGATTTTTCCAGAAATGTCGTATGTTTCAAATTATTTTACTAGATTAATGGTCATCTCACAATTTCCAAAACTCCATCAGCTTATGGTTGATTTCTACCGTATAGATTTGGTTGTTATGTGCAAAATGTGGGCCAGATATCGTAGCTCCTCGTAAGAAAACTGTAACGTTTTGTGTGCTGATTTCCACAAGAAATCACTATGGAGCCTAAACTCAAGAACTCAGGGCCTTTTATACTACTCGTTTATTTTTCTCCTGTTCGTACCTTTTTACATCTACACCCTTTGTTTCTTCTTCGTTGATTTTTTTTTTGTTACAGGGTATTCCCGTTTCAGTCGGCCATCCTGCAACCAGAGATGTGCTTATCGCTGTCATCGATATTTCCTACTTCTTCTAGGTCTTCTAACGTACACCATGGTTTAATTCGATCTGAACTGCACCAACCATCAAATTTTTGCTGAGTTTGTTCGGCTCCTGGAACGTCGATAATGTAATATATATCGTGACTAAGCGCTTTATCAATTAAATATGGTCCCCAATGTTTTGGAATTAGTTTTCATGATGTACCACTTAGAGCGCCGTCTTCCCACTTGACAAATACCATATCGCCTTCGTTGTACTTATGAGGGGCACGGTGTGCTTTATCAAAATGTTGGTCCTGGCGTATGCCAGCTGCTTTTGTTCTCGCATAAGCTAGCCTGTTAATAGTAGCCAGCAACAATTTATTTTTTAATATACTTCGGTTCATATGTTAAGATTAGCATTTGAGGTGACAGTTTTGGTGGATATTTGTGTCCCATTTCTTATCGTCTTCTCCAACCATTGCTCGTAACACTCCCAAGATAGTTCTGTTGTACCTTTCACATTGGCCGTTAGCTCTAAATCTGTTTGATATTGTTATCCGAACAGTATGTTTCGAATGACCGTGCTGTAAATGTGGTGTCACGAAGAATTCCGAAATGAGTAGTCCAATCATCCATGAACGGTATAACTGGAGCTATATCTTTGTTGATTTTGCTCCTTTGATAACTACGTATTTTGAAAACGCATCTATTATAACTATCCAATGAGCTTTACTTTTGGACGTTTTCGGGAAAGAACCCAAGTGGTAGGATACATTTCACCTTCGTTTTTGTATAACCACATTCCAGACACGACTAAATATATATATTTGTTTATATAGTCCCTTATTCGAGAGAACCAAAAGTGTCCACGAATAACTTCAACCTTCTTTTCAGCGCCCGGGTGTCCCATATCGTCGTGATTCATTTTAGCTATACGCCACTATAATGTTTTGGGCACAACCCACATTCGTTTATCATGTACAAGTCGGTACAATTGTTCGTTATATACCGTATAATCTGCATGCATCTGTCGTTCATCAGATTTAATTGGTTTTCGACTCATAACTTCGATGATTTTTTGAATATCATCCTCTAAGCATTGCATACCGATAAGCCAATCATCTTGCTGTGATACTAGAAACACATCAATCGTTGCTGGTTCAAGATCCACTCCGTCGTCAATAGTGTTCCCGCTAAGTGCGTCGACATGTTGCATCTTCTGTCCAATTCGCAACCACCACCTTCCTATTCTTGGAATTAAATCCTTTTTCGTAGCGCAAGTTGTCAACGCATCACAATCCGTGACCAAAGTAAATGGCTTGCCGATTAAATAAATACAGAATCTGTGAAGCGCTTCAACGACCTCCAAAGCCTCCAATTCATATGAATGATATTTACATTCGTTATCCGATGTCCGGCGACTAAAATATGACACAGGTTTCGTTTCACCTTTTTCGTCTCTTTAGAATTGGATACCGGCGAGACGTTTAGAACTTGCATCGGTGCACACCTCATGTTCCAACTCCGGATTATACAACGTCAAAATATCGCGACTTCCCAACTTGCTTTTTAATAACTCGAACGACGTTGTTTGCTCGTTTGTGCAGTTAAATTATTCATTAGTTTTAGTTAGCCGCGTTATCGGTTCAGCGATAATTTAAAAATTCTTAACGAAGTTTCTGAAATAATTTGCTAATCCGATAAATTATCGTACCTCATGCTTATCTGTAGGCCTTGGAAATGTTAAAATTGCATGAAAATCAATTTCGTGACCAAGAAATTCAGCTTTCTCCTTGGAAAACTGGCATTTGAACTGAAACTTGACACTTCTTTAATTTTAAAGTTAATCCTCGTTGTTGTAATACTTTCAATAATCGTTCCAGCTTTTCGGTACCTTCCTGGATTTTCGTGCTTGGTATGATAATATCATCCAAATAAACGGTTACATCATCGTTAACCGAGCAATGGCGTTCATCAATTTTTGGCAAACAGCAAATTTGTTAGCCCAAAGGGCATCCTCAAAAACTCGAAATGCCCTTCTGGCGTCACGAAAGCTGAACGAGGTATTGATACATGGGACATTGTAATCTGATAATAACCGGATGCTAAATCCAGTACCTTTACTAATACCTTAGTAAATTGCCTCTTCACTTCACATCCTCTCAGCAAGATTATTGCCAGCCAATTGGCGTACAAAAAGTTAGAAATCATGTCTCTATACCGTTCATCATTGACTGTAACATTCCAATGATTCAGCCGGCTAATAAAGCGCACCAAGAGTGCAGTTCGCCAATTCTGTTTATTAACCTACCCATTCAACCAAAAGTGAGCTTCATCGCTGAACAAAATTCTGTTTGAAAAATCACCATCAATATCTAGTTGTGCTTCAGCCCATTGGCCGAATTGGTGGCGTGGGCGATGGTCGAATGGCTTTGATTCTTGCATAAATTTAATTTAGTAAGCACGTAAATCAAGATCCTTAGATAAAATCTTCCATAAAGTGGATGGACACATCTCCAGTTGCTGAGAACAACGTCGAATTGATTAATTGGGGTCTTCTTCAATGCTACGCTGTCCAGTGTCTATCGCTTGTTCGGTACGCTTTGTTTGACGTCTTACTAGATGCTTATTATACGTGGCGCGAAAACGATCCATAGTTAACCGAATTACCCACGCTGATGGACAATTATGACGATCGTAAAATGGACGTAATGCACGATGAGTTTGTCGTACAGAACCATTACACCACTGACGTGAGTCTGTTCATTATGGAATCAACCTAATGACAAACAAAACAGTATTGCCAACTTAAAGATGTGAACCTCCTTAAAAAAGATCCTTTACAAATTTTTTATTTTGGTATAAAAAATTTCTTTCGGCTGAAAAATATCGGCTGAGAAATGTCGGCTGAGATATGCCGCCTGATGACTTTCGGCCGAAGCATATTAATATTTGACGTAACATATTATATTTTCGGCTGATATAGCACTTTCGGCTAGAAACTATCGTCTAACTTTAACAGGGTTGTTACGACATCTTGAGGGATCATAACATCATTTTATTTGAATTTAATTTTTGAATTTTGAATTTCATTGCAATCGAATTATTGAGGCATTTTACTGATGGCATTACCATCTACCCTTTGGCATTAACACTAAAGTGTTGTTTTATTGCGAATTAGCCTTCATCTTCTGTATCCATCTGCATTGTATCACGTAGACTTCGAATAATTGTGAGAGCGGGACCAATGTGTAGACCTTGTGTGCGTGTGCGACCAGTAAGAATACAGAAGAGTATTTTTGTGGTACGTTTTCGTTTTGGCGTGTGGATTGATGTGGGCGAGTGACGCGCACGAAAAAACGAAAAATATTCTTCTAGATGTTTTTTGGTGCGAGAATTTGAGTTAGTTAAGTTTTGAACTTCAAAAAAATATTTTAACTTAAAATATATATAATTTATCGTTTAATGGTTTATAGTTTTAATTATATCATTAAAACCTTAAAATTTGAATATTCAAGTAAAGAATACAGTCAACGGTACAGACCGATTTGTGGCCGCTTAAAATTTTGGTAATCGGTGAGAAGACACCACATGAGGGCAACCACGAGGCCATTCATAAATTTGAATAACGGCGAAAGTGCTGCAATTGTAGCGGGTGGCCAATAAATAACGAGATCATTCGCTTTTTGATTAAAGGCGGAAAGACGCCCAACACATTTACGGTTGTCCATGGCAAACAACGTGGCCAGCCACATCTTAACGGCGGGAAGACAGCCAACTATTATTGCGGCCTGTCGAGGCCAAATTAATTGAAGGCGGGAAGACGCCCAACTATTACGGCGGCCTATCGAGACCAAATCTAATAACGACGAGAAGACGCCCAACGATATATACGATTTACCGCGAAAAAACTCCCAACGATATTTTACGGTTTACGGCGGGAAGACGCCCAACGATATCTATGGTTTACAGGTGGCCGAACACCTGACCATTTGTAATTTTTTTGGGGATTAATGGTGAGGAGACGCCACAACCCCTTTTGACGGAACCTTTCTGAAAGTCAAAAAGGTATCATTTTTAAATTTTTTTTTTCTATTCAATTTAAATTCATTTTTTTCCAATTTTCAAATTTCCCTTTTAGTTTGATTCCCGTTCGTAGTTTCGTTCAGTATCTCTCTATCGCCTCTGTTTTTGTGTTTTTTCTTGAAAAATTTATTTAAATAAAAAACAGCACGGCGTAGGATTTCGGGCATTCGGCTTTATTTTTTGTCTCCCTCATCGGTCTCGATTTATTTTTCCGATATTGTCCTGGTCATGTTACCTATTTTTTGTGATAAAACGAATTACAATGTTTTTCGGATTGGTATGATGGGAAGAAGTTGTCTCATTTCATGTCGGTTCCATCCTTCATCCCCTTGGCAGGACATCCACAAAATCGGAGTGGTCAGTCCAGCATATGTATCGTCCATTCGGGGATTCTCCACGGTCTCCTCGTGGCACACTGGCAGTCTCAAGCTGTCGGAGTGTGTAATGTGGGAGATGACCTAGAGGTCTCTCCGGTTGAAGAGAAACTTTGCCTGTTGGGGAAACGTTCCTACCCTCTAATAATGCTTCGCATCGACCTCTAGGGGTCGTTGGGTCATTCGGGGGATCTCTTCAGCAGACATTGTACTTGTCATTCGGTGAGGTCCGGTCGTTCCTGAGTGAACATACCCGATTATTATTGTATTTATCATTGTTCCTCAAATTTCGGCCGACTTAATTCTGGTGTAAGTTCAATTTAGTTTCAGCCTTTTTTTGTTCTGTTCCGCAGTGTAGGTCAGGAATATGCAAGGCTCAACTTCCCCACGACCCAAAACCCTAAGACCAAGTCAGCAAAATCATCGTGAAAGAGACATCTGCATATTTCGATGAATCTGTGGGTTGGCTTCGTGCCATCCCGTAACAGAGTATCTGGTGATCGATTAATTTGCCAAATGCATAATAAGTATCTTATTAAAGTTAGCCGAAAGATATATTACTTGATATACCTAGTTCTACTGTAGCCTCCAAATAATCAGAATACAGCTACATAATTTTACCAAACTGGTTAAATTTCTATGACGTGTAATCACAATAAATTTGGAAATTTTCGAAACAAAATTAATAAAATGTTATGTAACTTTGGTTTCTGCTACATTATAACAAATTACACCCCCATCTCCTTCAGACTTAACCCAAATATCGCGTGGGCTTACCTAGGATTATGACCTATCTAATAAACATAGTATGATCGATGGTTGTAGCGTTGATGTACATCTTGAACTTCAACCAGTTAGTGTAGGTGTTAGCACTTCTTGTAACTTAGAAAATTCTGTTCCCGAACAAGTTCCCTAATTGTTACACTAATGAATGAGAAAAATATCAATACAATTATTAAAGAGTATCACCATGGGCCTCTTGAAACACAACAAGGTATTTACAGAACCTTTTAAAGATTGCGATTGTTTTTACTATTTTCCCAAAATTGAAAACTATATTAGATATTGTTCATGTTGTCAAAGAAATAAAAGCGATGGAAATCATTAGCACGTTGTCCAAATTTCAAAGTGATTTGTCGAAATTTTCTTGTGCTTATCATTACCCAATCAGGAAACTGAAACTAGTATCTCCGCCTTTGTCCAAAATTTTATTTGTATTTTTATTTTCCCAACTTCAACTTTAACAGATCAAGGGTCTAATTGTATGGCAAAATTATTTAAACAAATTTGTAAGATGTTGGAGATCCGCGAATTAAACACAGGTGCGTACACCCTCAAACGAATGAGGCTCTTGAGCGAAGTCATAATATTTGGGTCGAGTATAGGCATGACTATATTGAAAATGATTCTTTGGATTGGGATTTGTGGTTACAAAAAGCAACATTTTCTACCTTTGTGAACATAGTCCAAATTTGTATCCCCGAAAATCGAAAAATAATAAATAACAGTATTATGAGTTTAATAAAGACAACAAAAAGTTGTGATATAACGTGTAAATAAACAAAAAACCAAAAATCTACTCTCGTAAAAATACTCCCCAAATCGCCATTTAAACAGTATAAATGACAACCTTAAAAATATCATGTCGCTGAAAAAAAAAATTATTAGGAGTTAAGTCGAAGAATAATTTTGAGATATATTCCTTAAAACTCAGCAACTATTCGTTGCCGGTCTATCAGCTTATGTCTGGTGATGAAGGAATATTCTAAAGTTGTTGGTGAAGGAAGATTCTATAATTGAGTCTAAAGAATCTTCCTTCATCACAAGACAAAATCATTTAAATTACTTTAAATCTACCTCCATCACTATACGTAAGCCGATAGTCCGGCCAACGAATACTGAAAGAGGAAGGAAGTAATTTTTCGGCGATGGAATTTGGGATATCTTCACATACATCGCCCCAGACCCGAAAATTTGCCCGTCGTCATATTTCATGAAAATGCAATATTTCTACTCTCAGCCCCGAAAATTTCAATTGTCATGACAGTTTTAACTATCGGGATAGCAAGTATTTTCGCGGCTGAGAGTAAAAATGCGGAGATTTTTTGGGCTGGGAGTAAAAAATGTCATGATAGCAATTATTAGTGTTGCCGCATTTTTCGGGGATGTAATTTGAAAACCCGAAATTTTTTCCTTCGTCATGATTTTCCTCCGTGCTTTGCATGAAAATGCAATATTTTTACTCTCAGCCCCGGAAATTTCAACTGTCATGACAGTGTTTAACTATCATTATAGCAAGTATTTTCGAGGTTGACAGTAAAAATGTGGAAATTTTTTTGGGCTGAGAGTAAAAAATGGCATAGTAGCAATAATTAGTGTTGCCATCGCAATTTTCAGGGTTATGATTTAAAAATTCGAAAATTTTACCGTCGTCATATTATCACGAAAATACAAAATTTCTACTCTCAGCCCGAAAATGTAAACTGTCATGACAGTTTTAACTATCGTGGTAGCAAGTATTTTCGGGGCTGAGAGTAACAATGTGGAGATTTTTTTGGGCTGAGAGTTAAAATAATCATGATAGCAATAATTAGTGTTGCCACCGCATTTTTCGGGTATGTAATTTGTGAATCCGAAAAAATTTTCGTCGTCATATTCTCATGAAAATGCAATATTTCTACTCTCAGCCCAGAAAATTTCAACTATCATGACTGTTTTTAACTATTGTGATAGCAAGTATATTGGCGGTTGACAGTACAAATGTGGAGATTTTCTTGGGCTGAAAGTAAAAATTATCATGATAGCAATAATTAGTGTTGACAACGCATTTTTCGGGGATGTAATTTGAAAATCCGAAAATTTTTTCGTCGTCATATTATCATGAAAATGCAATATTTGTACTCTCAGCCCAGAAAATTTCAATTATCATGACAGTTTTTAACTATCATGATAGCAAGTATTTTCGCGGTTGAGAGCAAAATGTGGAGTTTTTTTGGGCTGAGAGTAAAAATTATCATCATAACAAAAATTATTGTTGCCACTGCATTTTTCGGGGATGTAATTTGAAAATCCGAAATATTTTCCGTCGTTATATTATATATCTTGAAAAGGTATTGTAATATTTCTACTATCAGCTCCCAAAGCTTCAACTGTCATGACAGTTTCTAACTATCGTGATAGCAAGTATTTTCGAGGCTGAAAGTGAAAACGTGGAGATTTTTTTGGGGTGAGAGTAAAAAATATCATGATAACAATAATTAGTGTTGCCATCGCATTTTTCGGGGATGTAATTTGAAAATCCGAAAATTTTCCGTCGTCATATTATCATGAAAATGCAATATTTCTACTCTCAGTCCCGAAAACTTCAATTATCATGACAGTTATTAACTATCGTGATAGCAAGTATTTTCGGGGTTGAGAGTACAAATGTGGAGATTTTTTTGGGCTGAGAGTAAAAAATGTCATGATAGCAATAATTTGTGTTGCCATCGCATTTTTGGTGAATGCAATTTGAAAATCCGAAAAATTTTCCGTCATATCATGAAAAAGTAATATTTATATTATCAGCTCCGAAAATTTCAATTATTATGACAGTTTTTAACTATCGTGATAGCAAGTACTTTCAGGGCTGGAAGAAAAATGTGGAGTTTTTTTGGGCTGCGAGTAAAAATTATCATGATAGCAATAATTAGTGTTGACATCGCATTTTTCGGGAATGCAATTTGAAAATTTGAACAATTTTCCGTCGTCATATTATCATGAAAAAGTAATATTTCTACTCTCATGTCCCAAAGCTTCAACTGTCATGACAGTTTCTAACTATCGTGATAGCAAGTATTTTCGAGGCTGAGAGTGAAAACGTGGAGATTTTTTTGGGGTGAGAGTAAAAAATATCAAGATAACAATAATTAGTGTTGCCACCGAATTTTTCAGGGATGTAATTTGAAAATCCAAAATTTTTTCCTTCGTCATGATTTTCCTTCTCAGCCCCGAAAATTTCAACTGTCCTGGCAGTTTTTAACTATCGTGTTAGCAAGTATTTTCGGGGCTGAGAGTAAAAATGTGCAGATTTTTTTGAGCTGAGAGTAAAAAATGTCAGAATAGCAATAATTAGTGTTGTCATCGCATTCTTCGGGGATGGAAGTTGGGTCATCTTCACATACACCGTCCCAGCCCCGAAAACTTTTCCTATTATCATCAAAATGCAATATATCCACTCTCAGCCCCGAAAATTTCAACTTTGATGACAGTTTTAATTAGATCAGCAATAATTATTGTTGCGTATTTTTCGGGAATGGAATTTGGGCCATTTTCACATACATCCCCAGGATTGCCTTTTTTAGAATTAAGAAGGAGTGTTGTAATGTACCACTCAACCCTGTTATCCCTTATAATTTATATCTTTAATAAATATTAATATCTGGCCCTATGTGTGTATTTGTATCGGGTAAAGAATGTTTCTTGTAATTAGAGTTAAAATAATAATTTTTTTTGCTGTTCGGCTTTGGACGTGTTGGTTAGGTTATTGTAAATAAATCAAAAACCAAATTAATTTCCTTGGATTTATAAATGCTAAAATAAATCGTATAATTTCCTAATTAATGATTCCTGTGTAATTAAACTTAAGTATTTAAATGAAGTTAAAATAAAAAACTTTAATAGTTTAAAATAATAAACAAACTTAAATAAAGTGAATTAAATCGTTCATTAAATAATTAACGAATGTATAAAAATTCCAGTCCAATCAATTTTTCCCAGCATTATGTCCTTGAATTGAACACAATCTAACCAATATCAGAAGTGTTTGAGTGTACATTTGAATTTTATAGAACCGCATGCAGAGTTTATTGTTTTTTTTTATCAATTAACCATCACTCAAAAACTATTATTAACTATATTTCCATTTTATTATTTCTTTTTTTTAATTTGAAAAGTCTACAATTTTAATTTAAAAAAATTAAAACGACAATCAAATAAAAATAAGTTTTTTTTTATTTTTTAAGTTTTGATCACGAACATTTTGAGATAAGAGTCGATGGCTGTCAGATTTCTTATATATAAATATTTTTTTCTTATTATTTAATATTTTATTTATTTAATGTTAAACGAAATAAAAAAAAAAAAGTTGTTGTCAATCAAAGTGATTGTTAATTTTGACAACAAACGGAATAACATCACACGAAAATACTTGAGTCGAAAAATTCGAGTTGAACGATATCTAGTCTATAGACCAAATCAAAAAAAAAATTATGATCTGTATTATGATGCTGTAGGGGTTTTATGTTGGTACACCCGTTTATACACTAAACTAAACTATAACAAATGAATGTACAGTACTTTTAAAACTAAACTAAACTAGACAAAAATAATCAATATTTTAATTATTATCGTTGAACATCTTTTGGTTACCACCCTTTGTATTCAATATGAAACAAAATCGTTAACGAATTTTTGACATAAATCCTTATTTTTTGAAATCGTCCTGTCATGGCTCGATGAAAATTAATTAAAAATAATATACAACCTTAAAAAAATAAAATCTAACATAAATCTAATCCACCATACACCTGAAATTGTTATTGTAAATTGCATATAACAGTTACAATACGCATACGCCGTATAGATTTCTTAAGCAGCCAGTTGATTGTGTATTCGCTCGCACACAAAAATGTAAGAAAAGGAAAAATTTAAAGTGAAATAATTTTTTTTTAATGTATTGTAGAACCCCCCGTGGTCATTTCGTATTATTATTGTTATTATGGTTGTTGTCTTTAGGACCGATGGCGCCTTAATTTACGAAATGGTAGATAAGAATTATTAGAAAATAAAAGTAAATCCTTTTTTTTCGGCAGGTACGATGTTCTCGAGAAAATGTATTACGAATCAAGATTTTTTCAATAATCTGCTAAATATATTGGATTTGGTATCAAATTGTATAAGGATATCATTATCGTATTCGATACACGGTATTTCAAGCGAATAGGTGATCTCTATAACATCAAAGAAAATTAAAATATTACATTTCCAATGTGATCAAAATGGGAGGTGAATTTTACCTTACACTGGTCGAGCCAAATTTGGTTAGGTTCTTAGGGATTATTCAACCCGGCAAACCTAGTCTTCCGACCAACAATTGGGAGGTCGTCTAACAACGGGAGACTAATGGGAAAATATTTATTTCACCGCAGTGATAAATAGAGTCGGTAAAACCAAAATTCTGTCCCAACTCTTCTGGACATGCGCTATCTGAAATGGGTAATAATAATTAGTCCAATGTAGAGACACTATCCGAACTATTGCGGCCTTTCGGAGATTCGGTAGGCCTATTTCGGCTGCTTCATGGAATATTACATCCTGCACCGGTGGTAATAGCAATACAACCATATTTCTGCATCCACAGTATAGCGACTGCATCATAGTCACCTCCGCTCTAAATGAACGTGAATACAAATTAAAATTGGCATCAGCATATTTAGGCAGGGAAAAGAAGCCAACACTTTTTACGAGAAATATTGGGTTGTTCGAAAAGTAATTCCGTTTTTTCCCAACAGAGGACTAAAATGTAAGGTTTCATAGCCAACTTCAAACTTAAGCCGCATTGTTATTATAAATTTTGACAGCTGATCAGTGTTTTGCGTCTACGCGTATTCCTGAATTGGCTACGTGTTGGTGTCGAAAATAGCGTAGACAATTGATTTTTGAGTAGACAATGTCGAGCATTGGTAGAGTATGTGGACAATGCAGATAACTGATTTTTTGTTGCTTTCTTCATTGTTTTTCTGCACGAATTAGTCATCTTATATAGTTTTCCAGTTTAAATATGAATTTACTTATATTTTAGATGCTAAAATTCAATTTTTATAAAACAATAAGGTGAGATTGAAATATCTTGATCAATCGATGTCTTCGATATTGGTACAACCATAAGCGATTTTATTTTCGTTCGTGGAATAAACGAATAAATTCTTTAGCATTCACCGGTAGCTCCAGTAACTTTCATATCGTTTATAGTATCCCTTCTATAATGGCGTCGATATAATCCTTCCATAAGGAATCCGAAAAGTGGAAGAATCTTCTAAGATTTTTTCTGTATCCAGCGGGCTTTATTGAAATGAATAATTTTCATTCTGGTTGAAATCGAGTTAATTTTGTAACGAGATCGAATAAAATGTCAGTGTGTAATGTACTTTCCTGAGCTTAATCGATTATCACAACGCTGTACGAGGCTAAATTCGGTTATGGTTTAAAAGATATTCACTGTGCCAAATGTGCCGTCTGTCATGACCATTTTCGAAAATCGTTCGTTCGTCATCTTCATTTCTGATTTTAGTATCAGTTTCTTGGGCAACGTAGTTGGGGTTACTACAAAACTTTTCGGATAAATGAGTTTTTTTGGTTGATTTTACTGTTTTTGGATGTGTTTCGACCAAATTACACAAAAGTAAGAAAAAATGTGGCGTACACCACAAAATGTGGCATGGGGATTTTTTAATGTAAGCAGTACCCATTTTGTTCAGGATTACATTTGTCCGAGAGATTCACAAATGGATTATCAATCGATTATTATTTTTCCCGGCCCTTTTTCATCGGAGTTATCTTGCTTGAAATGGCGGGCGAGTGTCAGATGTCAAAAAAAACTTCATCAATAAAGTCAAGCAACCATTGCTTGGGTTACTAAAAATTTGGGTGACCTTTGAGAACATCGTATAAGGAATTGAATAATAATAGAGTGGAACGAAAACTCGATCGCGCCGGCATGCCTGTATCATCGCTTCCCCTCCCCCTGCATTCATTACTCCAAAATCGAAATAATTACAGAAACAGCTTATCTTACGCGAGCACGTATCGATATTTGAAATTGCGGAACTCTAACAGAAAACAACAAAACTAGCAAAAGAAATAAAATGTATTTATAGACGCGATGAATAAAAGACGCGTCGCCATATTATCAAACCGCTAAAGCAAAGCAGGTACTAGTGAAATAAGAAATAACAGAATAATCGTAGAATCGTAAGAAAATTCCATTACACACTGACCCACTAAAAGACGCTGCTATATCAACAAACCAGAGAGAGGTGTTTGGGTCCTTATGAGAAACAACCAAACAACAGAAGCCACACACTAACAATAAGCAAGGAGTTTTTTCAATTCAAAAATTGGAGGAAGAACAGAGATAAAATTATAAATAATACACTGACCTGATAAAAAAAAACATTTTCATAAACAAGCATTTAGACACTACGACCAATCGACTTCTGCGTCACAAACCAGCAGTAAACTCATAAGAAGCAGTCAAATAAATCAGTCCACACAGAACAAAATTCACCCATAAATATTACACAGTTAGACCTTGACTGGCACAACGAACCAAATTCGCGACCATAGACCACCCCCCCACAAAAACCATCACAATTCAAAATTAGGTAGGCGGCTGTTTGTAAAACGCATCAAAACAAATTGGAAGAAATTTTAACACTGACAGAATTATTAAAAGATGCCGCAGACACAAGGAAAATCACATTCTGCGAAGCGCTCAAGCTCTCCGCCTAGCCTCCAAACGAATGAAGAAGCATCCAAAAGTTTAGAAGCAATATTGAATCGAAGAAGCCTCCTATATCGAAACCGCTACCAAAACACGCTCCGGGTGCCAAGAACAAAAAAATGGCGCAGCCACTATGCCAACTAACACTGAAAACATTTCAAGGCAGCAGAAGAGTCAAAACTTCGACATTCGAGTTTTGTTGGATTCGGGATCCCAACGGTTCCCCGTTAATTGGGTTGCTTTAGAAGTATGATTGTATCAATGGCATTAACGGTTCACCATTCGCACGAAATACAAAAATTGGTCTCATCTTCTTCTGCAAGATGGACCGCAGAACGACTAACCAGCCGTGTAGTTTAACGGCAACCATTAAGAACTATGAGACCATCTACAACACGCTTGTACTATTGTGGAAAATTGAGGATGTTAGTTCATCTCGAGAATTAACGCATGATGAATGTGACCGGCACCACCAAAAATACACCGTATCCCTGCCATTCAATGAAAACTCATCATCCATTGGAAGTTCACGAGAGGATGCAGTTCTGCGGATTGTTGACAATAATTTCATGCACGATTGGAATCGGGTCACTTAGAAGAAGTGTCAGATGATCGCACATCGCAGACGTTTCCCCTAGAACCCCTGAAGACGAAACAATCCTATACAACTTGTGCAACAAACTTAAACTAGTTATAAAGGATATTAAGAATGATTCGGTTGCTGCTTCCTAAGTAGCCTGACAGGTAACTCTGATATGGACTATTCCCTATAGAAAGCCATCAAAAGTTTAAAAAGGCCTAGAATACAAGTGTCATCCATAAAAATGGTTGATGGAACCTTGGCTTGCAGCAAAAAGCAAAAAGCAAATCTGTTTGCCGAACACCTACAAAATACCTTCAAACCGCCAACTGAACTAGCGGATAATGAATATTTAACACCTATAAGCAAAATAGACGAGGTATCTGTGCTACCAGTTACTCTGAAATAAATCAAACAAGAAGTAAAATATCTCAAAAATAAAACAGCCCCTGGATACGACTTGACAACGGGGCAAATAATCAAAGCGCTACCCGAAAAAGCACTAAGGAAACTACAGCACATAATTAATGCTATCTTGAATAAATTTTGTTCCGAGAAAGTGGAAAGTAGGGAAAATCATAATGATTCCAAAGCCTAATAAACCGCTAAACGACAAAACATCGTACAGGCCAATTTCTTTACTAGCAACAACGTCAAAGATTTTCAAAGAGAGATTCTCAAGAGAGTAACACCAATTATAGAGAACAGAAATCTTATACCAGTACATTAATTTGGGTTCCGAGAAACGATACAACAAGTACATAGGATAACAATTGATACAATTGAGAGGCGCTGGAAAAAAAGAAAGTATGTTGAGCAATATTCTTAGCCGTAACCTAAGCATTTGATACGGTTTGGCATCGTGGTTTGGAATTTAAGTTCCAACGAGATTTGCCAACACAATATTTTGAATTACTTAAGTCTTACATCAACAACTGTTCCTTCCGAGTGAGACAGGAAGGGGAATACTCAAAACTAAAGAAAAGGGTTCTACTAGGTCGCATCTCTACGATGCCTTGTCATTGACCTTCGAACCTCCACTACACTTTTTACTATAGCAAAATTTTAAAATGAAAAAATCTATGACTGCCCCATCGCATAAATATGTTGACTTCTAAAAAACATTAAAAAATACCTAATTAACATGACCCTATATACTGTTAAGCGTAGACATCTCTACGATGCCTCGTCATTGACCTTCGAACCGCCACTACACTTTTTGCTATAGCAAAATTTTAGAATGAAAAAAATCTATGACTGCACCACCGCATAAATATGTTGACTTCTATAAAACATTAAGAATTGCCTAATTAACATGATTTCGTATACCGTTAAGCGTAGACATCTCTACGATGCCTTGTCATTGACCTTCGAACCTCCACTACACTTTTTACCATAGCAAAATTTTAAAATGAAAAAAATCTATGACTGCCTCACCGCATAAATATGTTGGCTTCTAGAAAACATTAAGAATTGCCTATTTAACACAATCCCATATATTGTTAAGCGTAGACATCTCTACGATGCCTTGTCATTGACCTTCGAACCTCCACTTCACTTTTTACTATAGCAAAATTTTAAAATGAAAAAATCTATGACTGCCCCATCGCATAAATATGTTGACTTCTAAAAAAACATTAAAAAATACCTAATTAACATGACCCTATATACTGTTAAGCGTAGACATCTCTACGATGCCTCGTCATTGACCTTCGAACCGCCACTACACTTTTTGCTATAGCAAAATTTTAGAATGAAAAAAATCTATGACTGCACCACCGCATAAATATGTTGACTTCTATAAAACATTAAGAATTGTCTAATTAGCATAATTTCATATACCGTTAAGCGTAGACATCTCCTCTACGATGCCTTTTCATTGACCTTCGAACCGCCACTACACTTTTTGCTATAGCAAAATTTTAGAATGAAAAAAATCTATGACTGCTCCACCGCATAAATATGTTGACTTCTAGAAAACATAAAGAATTGTCTAATTAGCACAATTTCATATACCGTTAAGCGTAGACATCTCTACGATGCCTCGTCATTGACCTTCGAACCTCCATTACACTTTTTACTATAGCAAAATTTTCAAATTAAACAAATCAAATTGCCTAATTAACATGATTCTATATACTGTCAAGCGTAGGCATCTCTACGATGCCTTGGCATTGACCTTCGAACCTCCACTACACTTTTTACTAAAGCAAAATTTTAAAATTTAAATAATCTAGAACTACCCACCGCATAAACAGACCCCACCACATAGATAGAACTACCCACCCCATAATTCTAGAAAATATATTGTAAGGTTATGGCTAGTTGTTGTGGCTAAATTACCTTGCCATTGTGAATTTATTTTTATTAGCATTTTATTTCATTTTACAAAATAAGTTTTTTTTGAAAGTGTAGGTTTGCACTTTGTGGGCTGTTGTAAAGTTTTTTGTCATTTTTAGTTTGTCGGAAACTTCACTATAGTAAAAAATCAAAAACTTTTGCTGCAACTAACATGGTGCTTTGCAGAACTAGAAATCTTCACGAAAGTTTGCTAAAAAGCCACTAAAAGAACGTGTACAAGAGAAATCTTAAAATTATAAATAGAAAATTGAGGAAGTCACAATGGATGGATTGGAGGCTGTGATAAAATGTAAAAAGTCTATGGGACTTTTCGCCTTAAGATTATTTTGAATTGAAGTCATTTTATCACTGCTACACAGAAGGGGTATCGTTGACAAAAGTCAAATCATGAGGACGTTAAATGGCTCTTATATCTGAAAGTGGTGAAAATTCCTCAATTGATCCGGATCAGTTCAAATTTTATATGGAAAACCTAATCCAAGTTTTGTTGTACATCACAAACTTTGATTTCAAATCTACTAAGCTTTATATGAAGCATAACTAAATCGGATCAGTTCAAGCATCAAGAATCACAGCTGTTGTCTCAGTCGCCTCGCATTTTATATTTATTGCTTTCCTAGTTTCTTCGGAGGCGTTTGGCACTCGATACTCTCTTTGACAACTGTAACGTCTTATAGCGCGACGGTGTGAACTTTTTCCAAGAGGTTTCAATATTTCGACCAAATTGATATTGTCCCATGAGAGAGAGAGAGAATAGTATCGATCCCAAAATATTGCAAATTTAGTCATACAAGTAAATTTAATATACCATAAAATTAATTCATCAACTCGATGGATAATGACACCAGTACAATGAGCATGATATTGGAATAATATAGCCGATCATATAAACAAAAATCGTTTCATCGTTAACCAATATTATATTACCTAATAATCTCACTCCCATTATGATAGCAAAAAATAAACCCACAGCTTATAGTTCATTTCCCAGAACGTATGTCAAATTTAACCACCACATTACATTTGACACTTAATTTCGTGTCAATAAAATAAACACGGACAAAACAATCTTACAACGTTTTTTTTTGTTGTTTCGTTTGTCCATCCCGAACCTACGGCAACAACACAAAAACCAAATTACACCAATAAATAAGATGAATTAATTTTCAATCTTCCCATCACCGCACACTGAATGATTTCGATTTCCCGGTACTCGTATAATACGAAAACACATACATATACATATGCACACCACACCAAAACGTTTCCAAATGTGTCATTTCATTTTAATTTCCATTTCATTAACTAAATTCACATGGACAGATTAAGTAAAGATCTCGGTTGGTATTTCATTTGTTCATCTACGCTAAACACATTACGTTTGAGGTCTTAAAATTTTTTGTGGTCTGTGTCTGTGTGGTGTCCATTGTTTTGAAATCTAAATGTAACAATAAATTTAAATTGAATTTTATGATTTGGGTACATAAAATAATGTTCATATGAGACGAGTGCGATATAATGTACTCTCGTACAATTATTAATCCCAAGAAAACGATTTAATTGCAATTTATTTTGTACGAGCGCGGCGATTAACATAAATCTGATGTGACAAATAATTATGCATTAGGACAATCTCTTTTTATTGCTTTTACAAAACTAATGTCTTGCGTTCAGCTGCAGCCGTAGGTCAAGTGTAGAAAGTAGTTTTTTTTTGATCTTGCGGTTAAAAATTGTGAATGGAATACAGATTAAAGAATAAACACCGTACGGTACAATATACTCGTGCATACCAGCCGGCCAGTCCTTGTGTCGCCAAAATATAATTTATTTCTCGTTAAGGCATTTTGAATGAATTTAAGCCGGTCGTCACCAAGTCGCGCGCAAAATTTAAACCGACCAAATACACTCTACAATAATTACTCGAATATATATTGTTCACCAATCGATGGAATTAATATTGCATTCTAATTATATATTCTCGAAAAAAGCACCAACAACAATCCACAAAGCACAACACAAAGTCATAAATCTTAAGTCACATAGACGAAAAAATAAATAAAAGACGCCATACTTATTGTTAATCCACTTAAGTGAAACGTGTTTTATATTATTTCCTGGTATACTGCTTATTGTATGTAGAATTCGAACATTTAGGTTTTTGAAAAAAAAAAAAAAATTTGAGAAATATTTCTCCAAACAACAGCTAATCGTTAATTTAATTTATTAATTCTAATGATAGATTCTGTGACTTAATACACAAAAAAAAAATTTTTGTAGAAAGATGAAAAATTAATGATTTTCTGAGGGCGTATTTTTATTGCCTCTAATAATATAGGAAATGCAATTAGCGAGCGAGCGATAAAGACGAAGCCATTTTTCGAATTGGAGTTTACATGAAAATAAAAATTAAAACTTTAAATATTTCCATAATAAGGCAGGGTTCGTTAATTATAAAAATTACGGTTCAATCATTTAAACTAGTTCTGCACGGTTTATTGCACAAGATTTGGTTGGGCCATGCGTAACGCTTCATAGTTCTCAAAATTTGTTGCAGGTCTTATAGGCAAGAAGCAGATGTTTCGTTCGCCTCAAATATTAGTAATTTCAGTGCTGTGAATTTCGCAGAATATTGAGTTTGAATCTGTAACAAAAAATCATACTCCAGACTTAAATCTCCACCTTACCGAAAGCGGAATCGATTGCTGTTTCTTTCAGCATTCATAAAATCCTTTAAAAGACATTGATAAAAGTTGTCCTAATTCTGTTCTAAAACGAAAATATAACCAAAAATGTGTAAATCTGATTGTAGAATGTCTCGGTATAAAGTATTTTCGCACAATGGCCAATATAACGACATCAAAATTGCAATAATCTTCAGTAAATTACATGTACGGTTTTCGTAAATTTCCAGGGAAAATACGTCCACGTCTCTAAGTAACTTTATTTAGAGATGTCACTAGGTCCTGTCTAATAGAAACACACGTTTATTTTGGCAAATTTGCTATTTCATACGTTTTCCTGTTTAGGACAGTCAAATTTGTATTGACCATATGTAAATCACATGTGTGGTTTTCTAAATTTCCCGGGAAAATACTGTAATCCGTGGCTCTTAGTGGCGTTTATTTAGAGATGTCACTAGGTCCTGTATAATAGAAAACACGTTTATTTTGTCAACATTGGTATTTCAGGGTGGTTAAGGCAGTCAAATTTGCATTGGCTATTTGTAAATCACATGTGCGATTTTCTTAAACTTCCCGGGAAAATACGTCCATGACTCTAAGTAACTTTATTTTGAGATGTCACTAGGTCCTGTCTAATAGGAAATCACGTTTTTTTGGCAAATTGCGATTTCACGGTGTTTAGGACAGTCAAACTTGCATTGGCCAACTGTAAATCATATGTACGATTTTCCTAAACTTCCCGGGAAAATCCTATAGTCCACGTCTCTAAGTGGCGTTTATTTTGAGATGTCACTAGGTCCTATAAAGAGTTTTCCAAGAAGAGGTTTCATTTTGAATAGCCTGCTATTTGCGCAGCTGTCAATTTTGAAGCTGTCATCTTTTGACATTTGACAAGTAAAAACTACGCCATTACTAAAAAAGGTACACGCTTCAATAACGCACTGAAATGGTGAAAATTTTGCAGTCACCGTTCGCAAAACTAAAACACTTTTGGGTCGTCGTGAAGCACCTTCTCGGCCGGCAATAGTCAAACTGGTGGAAAAATTTGAGCTGTTGGGTGAAGTTAGTGATGTGACGAATCGAAACCGTGTGCGTCGCTGTGTGTTGACGTAACCCAGGTTTGTCGATTCCTCGTCGATCTTTGGAATTAGACATCCCACAAACGACATTACATCGTATTTTGCATAAAGACTTAGGTCTTAAGGCTTTTAAAGTTCAGTTAACACAAGAACTCAAGCCAGTCGATCACCATAAACGTCATATCTTCGCTGATTGGGTCCTTCAAATACATCAAATTGATCCGGATTTTCATCGAAAAATCATATTCAGTGATGAGGTCCATTTTCACCTCGGAGGCGATGTTAATAAGCAAAATTGTCGCATTTGGGGCTCAGAAAATCCAAGAATGATTGTTGAAAAGCCTCTCCATCCTCAATGTATCTCTGTTTCTTGCGGTTTTTGGGCTGGCGGTATGATTGGACCTTACTTATTCGAAAATGAGGCTGGTGCAATTGTTACGAAGATATTGATGTGGAAAACTTTCCTGGTCGTGTTATTTCTCGAAGAGGTGATCACAATTGGCCATCGAGATCTTGTGATTTAACACCTTTAGACTTTTTTATTTGGAGCCACGTTAAAGATAAGGTCCATGACAATGTTCCACAATCGATTCAAGACCTTGGAACGCCATAATCGAGACCTAAAAACTCAAATGGGAATTTTAGTTAAAGATTTTCATACTGGGTGGTCGAAGTTTTTATCAAGCAATTTATGGTCGAAGAGTTTATAAATTGGGTTTGCGATATTATTCAACAGGAGACTGCGTGCCACAAATTTCTTCGTATTTGTGGAAGTTTCAAGGCATGATGAAGGATACTCGTGAGATCAATGAACGAGAGCAAACTCGGCGAAAGGAATTTGCAGACACACGACATCAACATCAAAGTCAAAGTCAAATTTAACTTTTGTCCAGCTCCAACAATATCTTTAAACGGTCGAAACTTGATAAATGTCAAAGCTATCAATTATTGACTTAGATGAACGTATGTGAGTAATTTCTCACGTTCTAAGAGTCTGTGAAAAAGCTAAGAAACTATTCCATTTTCCGCCGAGAGTGCCAAGAGTGGGAGAGACTGAGTCACAAAACACTAGTAATAATTTGCAAATGTGTGGTGGAGGCGCTGTTGTATGTCGCATTGTCCGAGGAATATCCTACTACGAGTAACATAGGCTTGTCGAACAGTTTCAAAAGATGCTGCTGGGGTTATAGCCGGTGTACTTCCAGTGGATATTTTAATCAAAAAGAGAGCACATTTGTACCACCTACCACTAACGAAATTTTATTTTGAGTGAAAATGATCATCGTCTCAATACGTTGATGGTCAAGGAGATGCATCATCAGATATTGCTCGGGGCTATTCTATTGGTGCTTGTAAGACAGAGATTCTGGCTAACCGGAGGATGTAGCTGTATAAAACAGTGTATTAGAAGTGGTTTATTGTTTATAGAGAGGACGAATGTGAAGAAAATGCTAATCTTTTGCTAGTTTCATTAATTATGTTTATGTTAGTGATATTACCTGGGTAAGACGGAACTTATCGAAAATTGAAGTTTTCTTGGACTGTGTCCGAATTGTGTGATAAATATTTTTTAGTACAAACATTGTGAAAATACTGAAGACACCCGAATTATTATAGTCTTTAGGCATAATAATTTTTGACAGATAAGTGATAATTTAATCGGATGGTAATTGTTTAGGGCATTGATTATGATTAGAAGCTGCGTAATATGTAAAAGAAATGGACTTAAGGATAAATATTCAGCAATATCATTGTATTTCGATGTTTAAATAATTCAATCAAAATTAAAATTAAATCAAAAAAATTATCACAGAATTGGGGCAGCAACTTGAAAAAAAAGTGAAAATTTTCACACAATTAGGACACAATCTCGGATGTAATTATGAAACCCTATTAAAATTAATTGAATAATATAAAACCGCTTTATTTCGACTAATTACATGAATGTTTAATTTGAGTCAAATAATTAAAGTTCTCCAAAATCGTACATTACACTGAAAAAAAGATTGTTACATTTACCACTAAGGGAAAGATACTAACGTTCAGACAGTAAACATAGATAGTGTTCATAATTCAGATTTGACAGATCGTTATTCTGGCTCTGGCAACACTGATGGCATTCTTTCTTGGAATTCGTGTCATTGGAAGTCATCGAGGACAGCCGCAAATGTGCGAATTGGTGAAAGAAAATTTCATGAAAAGGTATGGTGCTGCAAGCGTAGCCGTGGCGGCCATTTAGCTGATATCGTTTTCAAATGTTAATGAAATACCTTTGAATGAAAAATTACTAGTTTTTTAATATCAAAATGACACCTCTTTTTGGAAAACCCTTTAAAATAGAAAAAAAAAGTTTATTTTGGAAAAATTGGTATTTCACGTTGTTTAGGACAGTCAAATTTGCAATGACCACCTGAAAATCACAAGTACGGTTTTCCTAAATTTCCCAGGAAAATACGTCGACGTCTCTAAGTAACTCTATTTAGAGATGTCACTAGGTCCTATATAATGGAAAAACACGTCTATTTTGGAAAAATTGGGATTTCAGAGTCTTTAAGACAGTGAAATTTGCATTGACAATTTGTAAATTACATGTGCGGTTTTCTTTAATTTCCCGGGAAAATTCTATAGTCCACGAGTCTAAGTGGCGTTTATTTAAAGATGGCACAAAGTCCTCTTTAACTCTTTGAGGACGGAGCTTCAAATTTCTAGATCATTTAATTTTTTTTTTTGGAAATATTAATAAAAATAGGATAAATCCCACATACCATGCAATGTTCCATTTTTTTTACTTTGCTTTCTATTTACGTGAGTTAATTCTTCGGAATTATGGAAATTATCCAGAAAGAATACCGGCCGTTTATCAATCCATTTCAAATAAACAATTCCATCTTGACACACTCTTCAATCAGGGGATCCCCGCGTCATTGCTCTATCCGATGTCAAACCTTTCGGCATATGTGTTCTTCCTTTTCGAGCTGTGCCAAAACTATAAATGCGTAGGCCCAATAAATCCCGTTGTAGACTTACGAAATTAAAATAATTGTCGAAGAACTCTTGGTGGTGTTTTCCAACAAGCGTTACTGTTAAATATTTTATTACGCGTGCCCCCATTGATTTTTCTGTAATATCCAATAATTTTCCAGAATATAACTGAAATTGGCAAACATAACCTGTTTGGTAGGCCCTAACCCAAATCTTGTAACGTCGCTTGATTGGTTTCACTGGCGTGTATTGCTTTATTGAACTTCGACTGATTGATACACGCTAGGTTTATAACATTTAGGCATTACCAAATTATCGTTTAAATGTACAATTGATAGCATCGACATTAGGGATGAAATATACGCATCTCGCAGCAAAGGGAAGAATGACCAAAAAACTTTAGAACTTGGCATCTTCTTTACACCCATTAGCATGTTTATTGTCAGAAACATTTTGATTTCGGCCACCGTTGTATGTTTGAAGGCGCTCATTGTATTTAAAGATTTCTGAGTTGCGTATAAATTTGTTTGCGAGCAAATATGTTCGATCAAGTGTTCAGGAAATGATTGCAAAAATATATCAGTCGGTGACTCGACATTATCAGGAATGTTTGGTCCATAATCTTCTGAAAAATTCATGGCAATATTGCAATGCACCAACTCGTCTGACCAAACGTATTTATCTTTCTGCCATATTTTTTCTAACTCAGATTCAGGTAAATTATCACTAGTACGTTTCCCTAAATTTCTCAGAAAAATCCTGTAATCCACGTCTCTAAGTTGCTTTATTTAAAGCTGCCACTAGGTCCTTTACAAGAGAAAAACACGTTTATTTTGGCAAATTTGCGATTTCAGGGTGTTTAGGACAGTCAAATTTGCATTGACCGTAAATCACATGTACGGTTTTCCTAAATTTCACGGGATAATACTATGATCCACGTCTGTAAGTGGCGTTTATTTAGAGATGTCACTAGGTCCTGTATAATCGAAAAACACGTTTATTTTGTCAAAATTGCGATTTCCGGGTCTTTTGGACAATCAAATTTGCATTGGCCATAGGTAAATCACATGTACGGTTTTCCTAAATTTCCCGGGGAAATACTATTTATTTATTTATTTACATTGAAATAAGTCTACAAATTTGACTTGAAAAAAATACAAAATATAATAAATCCGCGTTGTATTTGAAAATTTAAAATATCAAACAAAAATAAAGTCACTGAGGGGCATAGAATTGGCTTAATCTACTTTTAAAATTATCTTTACTTACACAAAAATCAAATAAATAGTTAACTCTATTGAAACTCTTACACATCATCTTCACTGGTTCATTATTGCTATAGTTGGTTCTATATCGGTCTAAGTGGAGGAAGTCATGATCTCTTAGCTGTCTACCAAGAACCTTTATTTTAATTGACTTTAGCACATCCGGTGCGTCGATTAGGCCTCGTAGGAGGTTTCCAATAAATGTACTTTTTAGCAATTCGCGCCTACTTTCTAGAGTTGTTAAGTCCAGTTCAAGTAGCGTACAAACTTTTTTTGAATTTTCTCAATACTTTGGATACGATCTTCGTAGAGCGGACACCATACATTTACAGCATATTCCAGCTGGGATCGAACGTAACCACAATACAGGATCTTAATTGTTTCCACATCAAAAATGCCGCCCGTCCAACGTTTGATAAAACCGAGCATGGAGTTAGCTGTACAGCTCAATGTGCTTAGTATGGCCTGTTTCAACGAAAGTAACCTTTACGTCTTTACTTTCAACTACTACCTGAAGGAGAACACCATTTATCTTGTAGCCTTGTGTAACAGGGTTGGCTTTACGGTGAAACGATAGAGATTTGCACACTTTCCAATATTGAGATTCATAGAGTTAAACTCGCACCATAACGCTAGGTTGTCAATATCTTCCAGTAGTTTTTTGGAATCGTCGACTGACTCCGTGGCTTTGTAGATTTTGAGGTCATCTGCGAACATTAGGGTATTGGAATGCTTTATTACTTCAATAATACTATTAATGAAGATTGTAAAAATCCATGGGCCAACGTGAGAGCCTTGTGGTGCACCAGAGGTAGCTTGTATTCTATTCGAACGTTTTACCTCCTATTTCAATGTATTGTATTCGATTACTCAAATAAGATTTGGACCAGGCTACAAACTGACTGAAAAATCCGAACTTCAAAATGGGTTCCAAAGGTTTACAATGGGAAATGGAGTCAAAAGCTTTTGCAAAGTCGGTGTATGACGTAATATACACCGACTTTGCAAAAGCGTTTGACTCCATTAGCTAAAAAATGTTTCTTGCTACAGAGGTATTACATTACCTCTGTAGCAAGAAATATTTTTTCTAGATCCAGTTTTTAAAATAGGCGTCACTCTAGTTATTTTCCACTTTTGTGGAAAAGTTACCAATTTTAATGACTGATTAAAAAAAATGCTTAGAGGGATTGTCAAATTTTTAGAACTTTTTAAAAATGTAGCCGGAATACCATCATGACCACATCCTTCTCCGAATCCTACCAATGCCCGCTGGTTGCGTTCTGGCTCGATGTGTGGAGTAAATATGAATTTACTATATTCACTAGTGGTTGGATCTTTATAATTATCAATGTCCTCTGCTTTATAAACAGATTGGAAAAACTCGGCAAACATGTTGGTTTGACATGTTTGTCTAGAGCTGGGTAACCATTGGTTTCGCGTTTGGTTTTAAAAAATTTCCAAAAGTGTCTATTTCGTTTATTTGCAGTAAATTTCTGTTCACTATCCTGGGAGCATAATTTGAGGTTTTGAGCTTTGACTTTTTTGTTTTTAAGACTGATAAGTGGATCGTCATACCATGGAGGACATTTATTCGGTTTGCTTATAGACACGGGAATGAATAAACCAATTCCTTTAAATAGGTGTGTGTAAAATTTTTCCACATTTCCATCTATGTCATTGCCGTTAAACTCGGCATTCCAATTTATTTGATCAAAATATTGTTGTAAGTCATTCGAATTGGCCTTTCTGAAGTTGTAATATGGTTTCCGGTTTTGGTAATTTTGGAACCTGTTATTCACATTGGTTTCCAATGTTATTTCTATTGCTTTGTGGTTTTTACTAATAAAACTGGTTCATTAGTAAAAATACCAAATAATTGGTCCAAGGTTCGGTCTCGTTCATTTTTCAATTCGCAGATTTGACTCAAATTTGAGACAAATATGGTGTCGACGAATAGGTACTCATTATCCGAATTCACGTTTACAGGCGTAATTTTGTTGGGTTCTTCATCATAGGTCCAATTAATAGTTGAGGATTTCACCCCAGTTATTAACATTATGTCTGATAGATCGGCCGTATTGGTAATTTCTACCTCGATAGATGGGTTTGTTAAATCTACCAATTCATTAGGTAGTGATGTATCGACGGCAACGAGTACTCCGTCACCGGATTTTTTTATGCTTGTTTGGGGTGAGCGATCACATCTATAAACCACATATTGACTACGGGAGAATTCCGAACCCCAGATTTTATCGTTTAATGAAGTTTCACAAAATTATGAAATTATGAAATTGAGCTGCCTTTGAAGACATTTTGAAAGTAAAATGTCTGTTTAATAGTGTTTTGTGGCTGTGACAAGATAAAATTTGCTACTGGATTAAGTGGCGCGATGGAGCTGCCCGGAAAAACACCTTTCTTTGATTACAATAAAATTCTTTGACAAACAGTCCCGCTGGCCACAGAAGTAGAGTTGATGGTGCTTTGAAACACTTCACCTGGGATATTGATTTTATATGATACGTAATCATATTTCATTCCAAAGCTTGCTTTCGGCACCATGCGTTGGGCAAACAGATCGTCATTATTCGCGATCTTTATCACTAGTTTGTGGAACTGTTCACCCGGTACTGAATTATGTATCCGTCTAACGAAAAGCCACGTTCTGGGTTGCGCCACTCGAATCGAGTACTCATCCATTAATTCAACGTCATTGGCAGTTGTATTAATATTAGGGACAGGTATGGTTGATTGTGATGATCCGGATAAATTATTATTTCTTGTTGACTTTTGATGATCTATAATTTGTCGGTTTTGGATGGCTGACGGTGATGTTAGTGATGATTTTGAGAACAATATCGACTATGGTTTCCTCTGATTTTTCTATTTTTTTGAGTGACTTGTGGATTTTGGATAGAATGTTATTTAATCCATATTCACATTTACTACAGAACCACCGCAAACCAGGCACATCGTCCATCACTAATTTCATACCTTTCCGTAAATCATTTGGAAATTTTTTCAGCAATTTAGTTGCGTTACTAGCCGCACATCTGTAATCTATGACGTTACATAAGTAACCGCTGCATGAAAAAAACCATTCATCAACGATTATAATTTCACAGTCAATGCACTTATTTTGGATCGACATTATTAATTTGAACACAGTTTGTTTTGGATTTAAAATTTAACAATCAGCAATATTTTACTACAACACTACTGCACTACACTTTAAAGAAAAACAATTTCACTTAGAACAGTTAGCGATTCTGAATGTGTATGATTAGGTAACAGAATTATAATTTTTAAGGTTAATTATTTGGTAATTGTTACAACAAAAACAAAAAAGTTTGAATTTAAAAAACAAAAACACGAGAAACAAAGAAAATACGCCCAAGTTGGGGAATGTTGAATAATAACTCTATAGTCCAATTCTCTACGTGAAAATTGGGATTTCCGGGTGTTTAGGACAGTTAAATTTGCATTGACCATCTGTAAATCACATGTGCGGTTTTCCTAAATTTCCCAGGAAAATACCATAGCTCGCGTCTCTAAGTGGCTTTATTTAGAGATGTCACTAGGTCCTATCTATTAGAAAAATTTGTCTTTTATGGCAAAATTGGGGTTTCGGGGTGTTTTGGACTGTCAAATTTGCATTGACCATCTGTAAATCACTTGTGCGGTTTCCCTAAACTTCCCGGGAAACTACTATAATCCGCGACTCTAATTGACGTTTATATAGAGATACTAAGATCCTATATAATACAAAAAAATGATTTATTTTGGTAAAATTGAATTTCAGGCGTATTTAGGGCAGCCCAATTTTATAATTTTTATGGGAAATACAAATTTGCTGGTGTACTTTACTTTTTCTTGATTAGGTTTGCCTGATCTTGTCATATATTAATATTCTTAAATATCTATTTAAAAGTGTAATTTATTTATAACAGACCTATTGGACCAAACAAGGTAAACTAAATCCGTTTAAATATTTTCTCAAATTACTGTAATATTGTTACGATCTTGCCTATTGGGTTGATGGACAATTTATTCCGCGATTGGCGAGACATGTATTCAACAATTGTACTTTTTTGCTGCGTACATGACGTCGGAAATAAAAAGCATCACACTCGCCCCCCACTCGAAACCAATTTCGTGAAATGATTGCTGCACTCGAGTTGAAATATTTTTAACTTTGTTGTTGTTTTAATACATCCAGTACGATACCATGGTATTTTTTCCTAACTAACTCCCGATGTCATGTACGCAGTCTAAATTTAATGATGATGATGCGCCTATGCATCGAAATCGACAAAATAAGAATTAATTTAAAAAAAAATTCACTATAGGAAATTACAGCAATTAAAATATTTATTTTATTATACCGCAGTGCGGTTTAGCCTAATCCTGTGCGCAACTCTTTCATGGGGCAGGTAAGTACAGCGAAATACTAGAGCTAGAGCGATGGAGTCCGAAGGAGTTTGTAACTCTCGCCTTATTAAGGAAAATGAACGAAAATCATTATTAAGATCAATTGAAACACTTGAGGAGGCTCACGATTCTCACATTATACTTGACCGAACGCAACGAATTTAAGAGCTACCTACACTCACCAAAACGTACATTATCGTTTAGCGGCTTCGAACCCTATTTGCCCATTGAGCTCGCTGATAAGAGTGCCTTGGATGTGCGTTCTCCTTTGCATTGGTTTAGTATGCCTTGAACTAAACCAATGCCAGAAAAGGAATAATGGTATGAGGTTAAATTTCATGTTGGGGCGCTATTAAATTAAATTTTATTTCCAATAAAATGACTAGAAATTCATATAAGGAAATGCTGCAATCAGTTCTTCCAGAAATTCAGGAACTATTTCTTTATTTAGAAAAATTGGTATAAAGAATTGCTGTAAAGTCGTGGATTGCGAGTCACAACGTTAAGGTATTACCATGGCCACTTTATTCCCCTGATTTAAATATCTTCGAAAACGGCATCATAGATATGCTGTATAAGATAGCGGAAATTTCTCAGCGGAAAATAAGAGATTTCGCTACTCGCCGCAAGTGGCAGCACAATCACAAAAGAGAATTTAATTTGTTATATAATTACCAGCGGAAATTTATTATTCATTTTGTATCTCTTTTTTCACTAAATAAAACATCCCAGCGGAATAAAATATTAAAAGTGATCCTTAAAATGACAAATTGATTGATCTCCGAAGTAATGGAACTCGGTAAATGAAATCTTGAAATTTAACAATATTCCGGCTTTCCGCCATTCTAAAAGAATGAGGATGAAATTTGGATAAAAGTATTCATCAGGGGACCAAAACTTAGGACAAAATTTTAGGATCTCTTCATACTGGACTAAACTAGGCCATTTCATTACAAATCCTTTTGAAAATTTAAATTTTTTTATTAATTTATTATCAGCTTTTGGCCAATATCTCAAAAACTTCCACTAGTAACCAATACTTTCGATTGTTTCTCTAATCGCTTAGGTCATACTGAGACTACTAGACTACTAGATAATTATCTAGACTACTAGATAATTTTCAAAAGTATTGGTAATGAAATGGCCTAGTTTAGTCCAGTATGAAAAGATCCTAAAATTGTGTCCTAAGTTTTGGACCCCTGATCAATACTTTTATCCAAATTTCATCGTCATTCTTTTAGAATGGCGGAAAGTCGGCATATTGTTAAATTTCAAGATTTCATTTATCGAGTTCCTTTACTTCGGAGATCAATCAATTTGTCATTTTAAGGATCACTTATAATATTTTATTCCGCTGGGATGTTTTATTTAGTGAAAAAAGAGATACAAAATGAATAAAAATGTCCGCTGGTAATTATATAACAAAATAAATTCTCTTTTGTGATTGTGCTGCCACTTGCGACGAGTAGCGTAATCTCGTATTTTCCGCTGAGAAATTTCCGCTATCTTATACAGCATATCATAGATAAACCTTTTGTAATTGTGGGAAGCCAATAGTTACCCATTACAATTCAATTAGGATAATGTCAGCTTATACTTCATATTCATGAAAAGGTTATATCACATTTCTTCGAGCTTATCAGTTTATTCAACTCCTTTTAAAGAAAATGTACGACGAGTTGTTATAAGATATCCATATTCTAAAACAATTCTACTGAACTTCTTAACTTCTTTTACTTCGTGACTGACACGAAGTGTTACCAACTTCATACTGTCACTGCTGTCAAACCACTGATGACAGAGCGCTCAAATTTAGACTAATGACAGTTCATTCCATTGTTTATAAGCAAACAAAAGCATTTTAGTGGGAAATATTTAGAACAAAAGTTATCCGTAATGGAATTTAAGCGTAATAGTGTGATTGCTGATATTTGGCTGGAAAACCACAGCCGCAGATTGTTAACCAGTTAAAACATCTGCATGTGAATAAAATGTTTGTGTATCGCACCATAAATTGTTATAACGATACTGGCAGCATTGCAAAACGCCATTGTGGTGGACCGAAACGTACTACAACATCGCCGAATATCATTCGGAAGGTGAAGACCAAAATGGCTCGGAATCCGCACCGCAGCGGCAGAAAAATGGCTCGTGAGGCGAACATTTCACTCGAACGGATGCAGCACATATTGAAAGATCATCTTGGACTAAAGGCCTTGAAATTCCATAAAACGCATGATCTCACCAATGCTCAAAAAAATTAGAGTGGAAAGAGCAAAGGAGTTGTTACGCTTGCACGAAAGTAGCGATTTGCCGGATTTGGTTTTCTCCAATGAGTCACCGTTCGTTATTGAGCAATATGTGAACAAGCAAAACGACCGGATTTACCTGCCCGGCCGTTCTACTGAAAATTTGAACCAACGGATTGCCTCTCGAAACCAAGCGCCGCCGATGGTGATGGTTTGGGCCGCCGTAACGGCGTTTTTTTGGACCGTGGCATCAAGATAAATGCTCAAATTTATCGGGATCATGTGTTGGGGGGAGCGTTGAAGCCAGGGTTGGGCGAGGAAGATTACGTAGTGTAATCTACGCAGTTGTCGACACGTAATCTATAACGAAGATTACATAGCGATTTTCTGCAGTCTTGTCGACGTCGTATGTCGATGTAGACAACGCCAACAACCTAAGAAATGATATTAAAATCTAAATTTTCTCACTATTTTTTCTAGATTTTGGTAGTTAGTCTCGCAAACTGTTAAGCTAACAGGTAATCATCTTCTTATCCAAGGGGTGAAATAAGTTTTTATTGTGATATAGAAAGACGTAAATTATTAGCTGGTATAATTCATTCGGAATACATCAGCTAATTTATGCATGAATGAAATATTTGCCAATTCAGTAACCAAAACATTGTTAGTTCACTTCAACTCCATATTTTTTTAATTCGGCCAAATCTCAGTAGAGGTCAACAAAATATACATGGTTCGAATTTGAACTTTGAATTCTTAATTATGATTTTCAAACGAACATTTTTTTATGTTATGAGGCTTGTTTAATAAAAATTTGTATTTAGTCTGAAAATAACGTTCATACTATGTGCATAACGCCGATTTTTTTTAGTTAAATTTTCGACTAACTAATTTGATGGTTAGCTCATTCCAGCTGTTTAAAATGACACAAAATATGAGGTTTACTTAAAATTTACTAAATAAATTAACATTAATAATTACCAAAACATTTGTATATGGAGATTGATAAATCTGAACCAATTTTGCAGTTCAGAACGGCATATCAAACATAATTTCATTTCTGAATATTAGAATCATCTATCAATGACTAGCATGAACTAAACACAAATTTTGCCAAATTTAAAATTGAATGTTATTTTTAAAAGTTAAAAACAGAGTGGGCCATTTGTTAGTCCTTTATTCATTTGTAAATAAAACACACTTTTTGGGATGAAAACTCAAAATTTTTTATTGATAAGGAAAGGTGGTCCTATGCTATTTATGAATGAAAAACAATACCGTTTATATGTCCACCACGGCTTCGTCTACAGGCCTGCATCCGAACATCAAAATTGTCGATGACTTTTTCCAATAAAAGCGGTTCAATGACCTCAATTTCAGCTCGAATGTTGTTTTTAAGTGGTTGAATTGTTTGTGGATGATTAGCATACACTTTACCTTTCAAATAAACCAACAAAAAATAATTAAGTGGTGTTAAAACCGGGCCTCTTGGTGGCTAAGGAACTTCACCATTTCTTGAAATTATGCGATCAGCAAATTTTGTTAACAATAAATGGATTGTTGCACGACTTGCGTGCTATCTCGCTCCGTTTTGTTGAAACTAAAGGTCGTTGACACGAAATTCATTCAATTTGGGCCACAAAATACCAGTTAACATGTTGCGACAACGTTCCCCATTCACTGTAAGGACATTTTCCAGTTCGTTTTCAAAGATAAACGGCCCAATGAACTAGTCCATAACCACACCAAACAGTGACTCTTGGAGGATGAACTTCTGTTTCCTGAATAACGTGAGGATTCTCCGCTCCCCAAAATCGAGAAAAATGATGATAAATTGCATATTTTTCAGATAGCATTAAGTACTAAAATTCATCGATTGAAAAAGGACCAACAGATGGCCCACTCTGTATCTTAGATGAAATTGCATAACACAAAAAATCCATTGAAAAAGTTCGATAGTTTTCTTGTAATTTCGTTATTCTCAACAGTTCTGTATAATAATGGAACTGTATAGAACAGAATATTACAAGAAAACCATCTAACTTTGTTGATGAATATTTTTTGTGATACGTAGAGGACTGTGTTATCTACCTTATGCTTTAAAAAGTGTTACTTACCTCTTCGCGAACTCGAAAAATTGGATTAAAAAGCCATGGCTTATGACAAAAAATCGACGTCAGGCACACATAATTAAAATATCTAATGCTGTGCTATTTTTTCGGCTAAATTACTGACTTAAGCCGTGTGCGTGACACCGATTTTTTTCTAAATTTTCGACTAACTAAACTGATGGTTAGTTCCTAACAATTATTGATTCGTGGCTCTAAGTTTCAGAAACCAAAATATGCTTGAGATTTGAACCTGCAAACCTAGTTCACGTTTATCAATAGCCGATTCGAATCAATATATATAAATTGATAAATTTTACTTTATTAAGTAAATTTTAATTAAACATCAGATGTGATTTGCTTTGTGTTATCTCTCAACGACTTGTATGAATTAACCATTAATTTAATTAGACGGAAATTTGGACAAAATAGTCTGCGTCAGGCTCAAAGTACTATCGAACTTCATATTAGTTCATACCACTTATCAATAGAAGGAGTAAAACACAATGCACTGAAATTTTATGCTAATTCGCTAATTTAATTTGAGTATCAACTAGAAATAACTAGTAACTAGTAACGGCTATTTAGTTTAGTAAATCATTTAGACTGTGATTCTCACGCTAATTTTTTGTCTAGTTTTCCGGATAACAAAATTAAAGGTAGGTTCAAGGATCATTCCTTCCTTCAAGGATGGCGCAAATAAATCGTGTCAGGGTTTCAATTACAATTTGTTAACTTAATTAAAATTTATCAATTTCGACATCGGCTATTGTCAAATCTGAACTAAGTTTAAAATTTAGATGTAAATATCTTGAATATTTTGGTTAAAACAATTAGAGCCATTTATTTGTTATGAACCCACCTCCATATAGTTTATTGAAAATTAGACAAAAAATCGATGACGAGCTCACATTATTAAAGAAAAAAATGGTGTGAGGTACAGAATATAAGTAACACAATTTTTTGGGGAAAAATACTTATTCATCCACATAATTTCCTACTAGAGCACTACAATCAGTTCAACGCCTCTCTAACATTTTGATGCCTTTTTTGTAGAACGATTTAACTTTGTCTTCAATATAAGCTTTAGTTTCGGCAATCACTTCTTCATTGGAGCCAAATCACTTTCTCTCCAGCTTGGAGGGAATCACTTGGCCCTAATCACTGGCCCTGGGGGTCAAATCTGGCGAATACGGTGGATGAGGAATCAATTAAATGTGCAATTCGTGAAATTTTGCTATTGTTGCGATCGACTTGTGACATGGTGCATTGTCTTGGTGAAAGAGCAATTTTTTTCGTGGACAATGTCAGCTATCTCATGGTACTTTACTTTACGGTTTTTCAAAACAATTTCGTGAATTTTTTTATTTTTTCTGGAGTCACAGCCTAATTGGGCGTCCAGAGCGTGATGCATCATCGGTGGTTGTACGATCAAAGCCACTGCTTTGCTTGAACGGTATTTTTTCCCGTCAAAAAACAATGTTTAATCAACCCACAAAGTTCTTTTTTCCATTGTTCTTAAATTAACAAAAGTAGCGTCACTAAAACAACTGTAACTTGTAAACTAATGGTCGGAATGTAATGCAATTTTCATACTTGTCGTTTAAAGGTTGGTAGAATTTAAAAATTATTTGGGTTTTAAATTTGTGGTACCATCTATGTGTCAGACCGGGAACTTTTCAGGCGATGTAATATGTAACTTGGAAATATGTTAACGCAAGTTAAAAATTTGCTGAACATTTTATCACTAATGGCGGAATTACAATTGGTTGTTGACGTTGTCTACGACTAGTTGACGTTTTCTACATTGTCGACAAGTTTTCTACGTTGTCGACAAGTTGTCTACGCAATAACGAAAAATTTAGTAGATGACGCGTAATCGCCCATCTCTGGTTGAAGCCTTGGGCACAAAAACATTTTGGCCGGAGAGACTGGAAATTTCAAGAGGACTCGGCGCCGAATCATAAAGCGCGCGTCAATCAAGATTGGCTGAGAAACAAGGTTCCGCAGTTCATTTCCACTGCCCAATGGCCACCAAATTCACCGGATGAAAATTTGCTAGATTTCTCGGTTTGAAGTATTTTGAAGAGCAAGGTTGGGACAAAAAAATACCAAAGTGTCGATCATCTCCAAAAAACCACAGAGCTACTTTCATGTTGCATGCAATAGCTTTGTCGGCCGTTTGAAGGCCATAATCGCTGCTAAGGGTGGCCAAATCAAAAACTGCTAATGCAATTCGAAAATTTAAATATTTGTGAACACTTTTTACTTTTATTCAATAAAACTCAACTCAAAAAATAAAAATTCTGTGGCGTTTTGTTTTGGTAACACTTCGTGTCAGCCACCCTATATATTGCTTATAACTTACCTCAATTTCTGATATTCCAAAATATTTTGGTTCCAGAAAAAAAATCTAGAATAAGGTGTAATTTACTAAAATTCCAAATCTTGGTAAAATCATAAAACTAGAAAATTCCAGATGAATCTTTAATCTTTTTAGTGCACATATTCGACTTGCACATTACTTTCACTTATAACACCTAGAATAGAGTTAAACCTTGAAATCTAAATTTATTCCTTAATGCGTATTTATGTTATTTAATCATAAATTAATAAAAAACCAATTTATTATTAATTTTAGTTAAATAAAATATTATTGCACTCGTAATTACGAATTTTTTACTATCAATGTTTAAGGAAAATAAAATGTCTTTGCACAGCAGTAAACCGAAAATAAAAATATGAACGAAGATTTTGCCGCCCACATTTTTTTTTCTAAACGGTACATCCTTAGATTTTTCTCATTTAAGTTGCTTCTTAATTGTTTTATATACATTTCTTTATTTTTCGATTTTCGATTGTTTTATTACCCGTCCAACTGTTGTCTTCTTCATTTTGTAGCAACAACAACCAACTTCATAATCTTTTAAAATTTAAATCATTGTTGGTAAAATTGTTATTTGTGTCCTGATAATTGAACAGAAACGAAAGTAGTAAAACCATTCCGAAATGAAAAATTTCAACCCCTGATTATTCGAAATTTAATTACCTTTAAGGATTTAATATTTTATATTCGTGGTATAAATAAAAGAATTTGTTGCTGTTTATAGCAAGAAATTGTTAAGAACAATAAATTTTTTTTGTTAAATTCGGTGGATGGATGTAGTTTTGTGAAATATGTATTCGTTGTAAAGGACTACGCACTCGGCGCATACATTTTCTCGTCAGGTGTGTTTTCTATACACAGAATTAATTCATTTCTAACAACTTTAATTATTTATTTATTTTATTTTCTAATTAATTAGAGTAACAATTTTTATAATTTATTTTGCATCCTTCTCTTATTCAAACTAACGTCCACTCGTATAACTTGTCGTGTCGTTGGGCTCGGTGTTCGGCGTACACACCACGTTCGTATACCATTCGATGTTGGCGTTGGCGTCCTCGTATCACCAGGAAGACCTCCGTTTATATCTAAATCATACCCGTCGAAATTTAATAGAAAATCACGATCGCCGAAAAAGTCGAAAGCATTTTGATCATCACAGGGATTATTTATCATCGATTGGAGTTCAGTCGATTTGCTCGAAATCGATCGATCCGTTAATATGTTACGATCGTCTGGTTTTGGATCGACTAATTCAACACCTTGTATGTAAATTTCTGGAAATGGCGGTGGCTCTAATGAACGTTTTGTGTCGTTTATTATTTTTGCTTGGGTCAGGTATTGAACGCAAAAAGATGGTTGCTTTCGTGGATCCCGTTTTATTAGTTTTGGTGCTAGGGTCTCAGTTTCGGGTGGCATACTCAGTGTTAACACGATTAACGGTGTTTTTGGTGGCGGGTTGCTAGATGGCAAAGTTGGTGTCGAATTTAAACTTTCACGAGTGACCTCGATGTTGTCTTCGTGTGGCGGATTCCGAATAGTGACTCTGGAATAAAACAAAGGAAAATTGATTACTATGATTGTCAATAGGAAATATATAAAAGTTAAACATCAAGAATCCCGCGTAATATACAAATCCAACAAGAAATTTTTAATTTAGAACATGTATTAGTAATTATAATTACACTGTTAAATAAAAATTTTGCCTAATCGCGACCTTAGAATAAAAAGGTTCTATGTTCAGTGTTACTATAGTTTCGAGAAAATGGCAATCAAAGTTTCACCAAGCTGGAGTTCCTGAAATTGGATATCAAATATTAAATATTCCAATTTCATATACTAATTTTCAAAAAAATCTATTTTAAGCTGCGAATGAGCAAAAATGTAATTGCAGTTAGAACCTTTTTTAATTTTTATAACCCAAATGAAATTAAAAGGGTTGTATGTAATCAAATAGGACTATGTTTTACGACTGAGGAGGAAATTAGTATTCATTCAGCCGGATCCAAACAAATGTGGCTCAAGTAGCACGATGCATTGAGCATCATTGTGCAATATATGCTTTTTCAGTCGCAACCTTATAATTCCAGCCAGAACCTGAAAGAGCCACCTAGAACCATATAACAGCTAAATTAACTGAGGAACAAGTAGCACAATGCATTTTGCATCATTGTGCACTATATAATTTTTCAGCCGGAACCTTATAAATCGAGAAACATACTATTTTTCAGGAAAAAAACCTTACAAATTCAGCCGGAACGATACCCTCTACAGCCAAACTAACTATGGTGCAAGTAGCACGATGCATTGTGCATCACTGCGCACTATATAATTTTTCAGCCGGAACCTTATAAATCCAGAAACATAAGATTTTTTGGAGGAAAAAAACTTTACAAATTCAGCCGGAAGCATATCCTCTACAGCCAAACTAACTATGGCACAAGTAGCACGATGTATAAACTGGACGCTGGAATTATAAGGTTCCGGCTGAAAAAGCGCATAGTGCAAAATGATGCAAGATGCATCGTGCTACTTGTGTCATAGTTAGTTTGGCTGTATAAGGTATAGTTTCGGCTGAATTTTTAAGGTTTTTTCTGATTAATCGTTTGTTTCTGGATTTATAAGGCTCCGAATGAAAAATTATATAATGCACAATGATGCACAATGCATCGCGCTACTTGTGTCACAACTGTTTTGGCTGTAGTATGGTTATGGCTGGCTTTATCAGTTTCTGGCTGGAATTATAAGGTTCCGGCTGAAAAAGCGCTTAGTGCACAATAATGCACAATGCATCGTGCTACTTATACCATATTTAGTTTGGCTGTAGAGAGTATGGTTCCGACTGAATTTGTAAGGTTTTTTCCCCGTAAACCCGTATGTTTCTGGATTTATTAGGTTCCGGATCAAGAATTATATAGTGCACAATGATACACAATGCATCGCGCTACTTGTGTCATAGTTGGTTGGCTGTAGTATGGCTCTGGCTAGCTTTATCAGATTCTGGCTGGAATTATAACGTTCCGACTGAAAAAGTGCATAGTGCACAATGATGCACAATGCATCGCGCTACTTGTGTCATAGTTAGTTTGGCTGTTGAGGGTATGGTTCCGACTGAATTACTAAGGTTTTATCTCAAAAAATCGTATGTTTCTAGATTTATAAGGTTCCGAATGAAAAATTATATAATGCACAATGATGCACAATGCATCGCGCTACTTGTGTCATAACTGTTTTGGCTGTAGTATGGTTATGGCTGGCTTTATCAGTTTCTGGCTGGAATTATAAGGCTGAAAAAGTGCATAGTGCACAATAATGCACAATACATTGTGCCATGGCTAGTTTGGCTGTAGAGGGTATGCTTCCGGCTGAATTTGTAAGGTTTTTCCCTGAAAAAATCGTATGTTTCTGGATTTATAAGGTTCCGGATGAAGAATCATATAGTGCACAATGATGTACAATGCATCGCGCTACTTGTGTCATAGTTGGTCGGCTGTAGTATGGTTCTGGCACGATGATGCACAATGCATTGTGCTACTTTTTCCATAGCTAATTTGGCTGTTATACGGTTCTAGGTGGCTTTATCAGGTTCTGGCTGGAATTATAAGGTTGCGGCTGAAAACGCATATATTGCACAATGATGCTCAATACATCGTGCTACTTGTGCCATATTTGTTTGGTTCTGGCTGATATGGTTCCGGCGTGACGGACACCTTGTTGCCTCATATATTTAACCACCTTTTCGATATGGATTTTCTTATTGTTAGGTATAGGCTTGCTGTAAACATTAACGGTCGGATTTGACAAAGTTGCAATAACAGCCGTTTTTTTTGGTTACGGTCAACCAAATCAAATTTCTGGTACTTTTCGTCGGTGGTCTTATTGACGCCATTTTGTAATTTTCTGGGGAGTACAGTAAGCTATACGAGACTTCATATACATTTCGGCTGAATCGTAACACCCTTAAAGTATTAAACGGCACCACTTTATAGTTAAGATTTTTTGAGAATAAGTTTGGAAAATCGGTTGGTTTCATTTGTAAAACCTGATACGGTCGATTTCTATTTATTGTTTTTAACAGTCGAATAAGCCCAATGGGTGAAAAAAACTCATTCTTTGCCCGTTGTCGATTTCCTGGATACACGAATGGCCTGGCAACGAAAATCTCATTTCAATAGGTTCTATGACGCGATCATTTGTAGTTGCGTTTGTAGTGAGTTCGAACACCAACTCCAAATGTAGTGCCTTTATAGATAGGCGAACGGAAATAATGATGTAGCCCTTTGTTGATGGAACACCACGTTCTTTGCGTTGTTTGATGAGTATTGGGCATCTTGATATCTCCTTAGTGAAATATGTTTCTTGAACCAGCTTAATCCAGAACTAGAATGACTAATTGAGCTCGGGCACGGTGAAGAAGCCTTTTGAACGCGTTGCTGAGACGTTGATGTTAGATGAAACATCTGCAGATTGCCGTAACACAAAGGAATTATCCGAACAATGAACATCGGGCGAGTGGGTAGTATATTACATCGCCTGAAAAGTTTCCAGTCTGACACATAGACGGTGCCACAAATTTAAAACCCATACGATTTTTTAATTTTACCAAGCTTCAAACAATATATGTCAAAATTGTATTACATTTCGACCATTACGTTACAGTTGTTTTAGTGACGCTACTTTTGTAAATTTCAAAACAATGGAAAACAAGAATTTCGTGTGTTGATTAAACGCCATCAAAAAGGGAAAAAATGATGCACCACGCTCTGGCAATTGAGGCTGTAACTCCAAAAAACATAAAAAAAATTCACGAAGGTGTTTTGAAAGACAGTAAAGTGAAGTTGCGTGAGATAGGTGACATTGTAAAACTATCAATGGAACGTGTTGGTCATATTTTTCACGAACATTTGTCCATGAAAAAAATTGCTCTTTCACCAAGACAATGCACCGTGTCACAAGTCGATCGCAATAATGGCAAAATTGCAAGAATTGCTCATTGAATTGTTTCCGCATCCATATTTGCCAGATTTGGCCCCCAGCGGTTATTATTGTTTGCAAACCTCAAAAAAGCTCCAGGGAAAGATATTTGACTCCAATGAAGAAGCGATTGCCGAAAATGAAGCTTATTTTGAAGACAAAGACAAATCGTTCTACAAAAAAAGCATCGAAATGTTAGAGCGGCGTTGAACTGAATGTATCGATCTATAAGTAAATTAGAGGCTAATGCGTTGCGATCATTGATTTGATTTTTCGTTCGTCGATGTTAGTGTAAGCCTTGCTCGTTCTTTGGTGAGGCCATTGACCTGGATATTCTCGTAGCCAAACAGGACCTGTCTACCGTTTGAGTACGATACGATGGCGATTGCTGTGGCGAGCAGTACATCCGTGAATGGCGATGTGACGTGATTCGTCGTGACCGTAGTTTGTGATTATTCGACGGATGACGATTCGGTATTCGGATTCAAGTTGTGTAATAGCGTGTGGTGTCTTTTGCTGCAAACCCGGCACAAACTGTATTTACAATCCAATCTCATGTAGCCTTTGCGCAGGCAATTGAGACATAACCTATTTTCTCGAACAAGTTTTAACTTTTCCTCGTATGTTAGGGGTTTAAATTAATCGCACTGGAACACGTTGTGATTTGCTGTACAAACTTGGCACGTAAAGATGCGAGAACTAGAAGCGACGCCGAGTAAGCGAGTAAATTGTTGCCTAGATTTTGTAGAATGCGCCATGCTTTCTTGTATTCGACGTTGGTGAAGCTCACAGACTTGGGCAACGATGGTGCATCTCCAGTTAAGTTTGCCTTCAAGTAGTGTAGCTTCTGCGAATTGGTCAGCTGTTTATGGTTGTGAACGAGGTCGGTGATCAAATTTACAAATTCAGTTCAATTCGTGTAGTCGCCGTCGACAACTGAAAATTTGATAGTCATCTGCTTGAACGCGATTACCATACTGTCATTCGAGTTCCTATTCATCACACATGCAATTAATCTCTTGTATTATACTGGTACGCCACGTAGTCGATCTACGCTTGTATAAACTCGTTGCTGGTCGATAAGAGCTCCTGGCTCTTCCTTACTACTCGTTCAAGGATCCGCTATGCTTGCTTGACACGAGTTGTCATTGCTCCACCGAATTGTGTTGGTTTTAGGACCCGAATATCACAGAGTCACGCGCACTGACCACCGAAATGTTAAATATTCTTAGTTACGAGCTGTGTGGGGCGGTACGGCACGAAGCGGCTAGAAGGAACAAAAATGTTTGAGCGGAAATGCGAAATATGAAAAATGCGAAAAAGATAATTATTTTATTGTGATTATCATCAACTGGCGTAGAGACCTTTGGTGACCACTATCTGTTAAGGCAACAATGGGCGTTTAAAATCAAAGCCAACGTTATGAAAATGTTTAGTATTATGAAATTTTCACACCAAATTGGCAATGGTTTGACTAATCACGATAAAGAACCTGAAAGTGTCCAATGACTGAACACAACCGGATGTCGCAGAGCGAAAGTATGTATTTATTGCTGAGCCAAATCCTCTCTTAGTCAAAAAACGAGTATACTCTATCACCGAATGTTATCGTGTCATCGTCGTGTATGGTGACAGCTTAGAGGCTAACGCTGAAAGCATTCATTATGCCAGTAGCTGTCCTGCTCATAATGGGATCAGATTATATATTTTTAATTTCGCCTAGATTGAATTGACGGCTTTGCCTTATTTTAAACTGGCGCAATTTTTCAAGATTGCCATGTTTACATGCGAAAGATATCTGATGAATTTCCTACGGCTTGCAACATGGCCCCTTATGGCATTGAGTGCGGAACCCTGGTGGGTTCCAACTTTTAATCCTAGATAAACCCATGCGGAATTTGGGGCAAGTCTCAATGACATAGGGGTATAATGTGTGGTAATATGCTAGAAAATCAAAAATTTTTGAAACTAAATTAATAAAATCTTCTGTAACTTGTGAATTACCCACTTGCTCATCGAATAGTTACAGAACATTTCATTATTTTAGTTTCGAAAATTTAGAAATTTCTATATCATACCACGTTGAACCACCTAATCCCTCCAAACATGGCCCAAATTCCGCTCGACCTAGGATTATAATCGATATGTTGGTATTAGTAGGATCGATGGACAAGTGGGTTACTCAATAGTTACAGAACATTTTATTAATTTGGTTTCGGAAATTTCTAATTTTCTTGTACACTATACCACATTACACTCCTCCCCCTTATCCACTACAGGCTTGCCTCGAATTCTGCCTGTACTTATACCTAGGGTTAGACCTATCTAAAGATCATAGTAGGATCGATGGGGAAGTGTGTAACTCAACAGTTACATGCCATAGGATTTGAACCAATCTGGAAAAATTATATAGCTCCTGACAGATTTTTAGTGAAATCTGATTGTTTGGAGGTGATAGTAGAACTAGTTATATCGAGTAATATACATTTCGGCTATAAAATATTTTTTCGGTTTAGATAGTAAAGCATTACCATTTCTGGTCTGAAATCTTTCGGCTAACTTTTATAGGGTCGAGGGAAGTCGTGTGAGGAAGCGGGGCTGGGGCCTGTCGAGGGACACATCTTGTATTTTAATTTTAACTCTTGATTAAAATTTTTTTTGTGAAGTTTGTTAAATTTTGAAACTATGGGTTGAAACTATTGGAAATTGGCTTCTTGAAGCAGTAAGAAAACCGAGATTGGCCCTCATAATTGGTAGTAATACAGAAAAATAAAAATTTACAATGAACTAGGATAAAAGGAATGCCTAATATATTGCTGCAAAGTGTTCAATTCAAATTTCATGGAAATATGATATAATCGAAACCATATGGCTAAACAACAACGACATCGCCGCTTTGTCGTTGTTAATTTATTTTTAAATCATAAATAATTTTCGGTCGCTTTATTATATTTTAGCGCACATTGGTTCCGGTCGCTCGGTTTTGATTTACCACCAACAAAATAATTTATTGATATTCCATGCACTATACGCAGATAAATGACAAGGCTCTGTAGAAACACAAATCACGGGTTTTCGTTTCTTATGTAAAATCGCAATTGCAAAACACATTTGGATTCATTCATAAACCATCGATCGATAAAATCTTTAAAATTTGAATTAATTTATGGTGTCATATATATTGAAATGGATCTATCACAATACAAGAGACCACCAAACTACTTTTATTCAAATTTAAGCTCCAATCGAAATGAAAATACCACAATGAAATCCGTTTCTCGATGAACCACACTCATAAAAAAATTATGACAGATCGAATTTGTTATGAAACCGACAGATGAATTTCATTTCTAAAATTGGACGTTTGTTTACCAGTTGGTGTAGTGTTTAATAATCTATACTTGATTACACCTAAAACGTTATTATAAGACAGAAATATTGACTCGTGCAAAATATAAACGTTGCAGGTTGTATGCGTCGGTTATTATATCTCAACATTATTTTCCAAACCCAATCCAATAAAGGCAGGCAAGAAATCCAGGTTGGCAATATTTCTAAAACATCTAAAACATCTGAGGTGATTCAGCTTTGAAATGTGTAGACGTTGTTTTGGTGGTGGGACCATATTTGCCATTGAAGGAGTTTGTTAGCGTATTGGCTCCAATATTAACTAAAAAAAATCATCTTTCCTATAAACAAGGTAAATACCCGAACTCGTCGCTAACATTTTTGGGAAATGCATTATTAACCAATGACGTATCTTCAAATTAATCCCAGATCTCTATTGACCGCTCATTCCGTTTTCCACACATCGTGAACATCTCGAAGTAATTGTGTCCTTTAATCCACATCGGTAAAAGAAAATGTCTGTTGCCTGCAATTGATAAATTAGCAGGATTGGCTTTTCCCGCCGTTTTCGGCGGACGAGTTTGTGACTTTATAGAATTATTCGACGACTCTTGTATAGCAGATACAGATTCGTCTCTGATGGAGGGCACGTCACTTGAACAATTGTGTACAGCTCATTAATGGCACGATGATTGGTTATATTGCATTGGGTTAGATCAGGCCAAACACGAAAACGTTTAAAGGTTTCTTCCCAAGTGATGCAGCTTTTAACAAGGTCGTTGATATTAGCGAAACGTTGGTTGGTTAGATGGTGTTGAAGTGCAGGTTTCATATTTGACATCAACAGTTGTATGAATTCTTCAACTTCGTATGGGTGTGGCATTGTAATGTCAAACCCCATACGTGATGATAACTATTAGTGAATGAATGTTTCCTTAGCGTGCTGTTTCCGGGCCTCGATGGCTCTTTGAATTTCATAATATATGCTTCGATCTTTGAACCGTTCGACAAAATCTCGTTTTAAATCGAAGAATGAGCCCAAGGGATTATGCCGGCGATACATTCAGTACCACTGGGAGCTACATCTTTGAGTACAGTACACATTTCCGCACCGAGTTATTTCGTATCAGCTACACGATAAAGTGTTCGTCTATTTGGACGATCTTTTAATCACCACTGCTTCCTTGGAACAACTCTTGTCACCACTTGACGAAGTGCCACGATTACTATTCAACGCCGGACTCACAATTATTATTGCGAGGAGTCAATTTGTTTTAAAGGAGATCGATTATCTCGATTATATCATAGGCGACGGGTGCCTCCACACAAACCTAGCAAAATGTAAAGTGATCATGAATTTTCCAGCTCCGAAAACTACAAAACAGGTTCGACTTTTTCTGGAAATGTGCGGATGGTACCATTGCTTCATACAAAATTGTTCTTCATTAGCCGCTCCGCTCACCGAACTAACTAGTAAATCTTCTAAATTAAAATGGTCCGCTGCTGCAGAAGAATAATTTAATTTCTTGAAACAAGCTTTGTCTTCCGCTTATTGGCCAACCCAGACTTAAAGCAGGCCATTTTTTATACAGTGGTATGGCAGCACCGTCAGCGAAGGCAGCGTCTTTTTTTTTCAAACTAACTCAGATGGCAGAGAGCATATTGGCAGTTCAACGAAATTATTCAGTGACGGAACTCGAGGGCTACATCGAGGCACTGAGCGTCCAGAAATTTCGCCCATATTGAAGCGTACTCTTTCACCATCTATACGGACCACTCCATATTTCGTTTGCTGATGTCTCAAAAGGATTTATCCGGAAGACTCGCTCGATGGGGCTTAAAATTATAGGCATTTGATTTACAAATAGGCTACATGAAAGGGTCAATTATTGTTGTACCGAACACCTTATTCCGCGCATTTTATGATGAACTTTCGTCCACAGTTATATATCTTATCGTTCCATCAGTGGCAAACCACCGCAGGTACCGACCTGTCTAAATGGAAATTGGTATTAGATGTGTGAAAATGAATCCGCCCGTTTTTATTAAAATAAAACATATTTTGCATATGTTTAGAAAATGAAAGAATTATTTATTGAAAGTATGGATCATCTGCAGCTACAAATTTCCCCCATCTTTCAGACAATTTACGGATAGGGAATCCTAAAGACATCCTGGTCTTTAGAGGTGACCAATTAATAAGCCAATTGTTGATCTCTGCGCGAAAACTGAACCGTAATCTGAAGAAGCTATGCCTGGTGAATGCGGCGGGTGGGGAAGAACTTCCCAATATGTGGTTTTGCATTGTCGTGCTGAAAAACATTTGTTTCTGTCTATTCACCAATTCTGGTCGTTTTTCCTCTATAGCTCGCTTCAAACGTATTAGTTGTCGTCGGTAGACATCGCAATTGAAAATCATCAACCTGATTCCACCAATTCATAATATACCACAACTTTCTGATCCCACCAGATACAGAGCATAACCTTATTGCAATGAATATCTCGTTTCATCCAAGATTTTCTGCGTTATAATAAATCCATTTTTCATCTCCAATCACTATTCGAGGCAAAAAACCTTTCCTTTATGTCTTTGAAGCAGCTCTAATTCATGTGAAACCCAGTTGCTAGCTTTTTGAACCACTCCGATTGTTTGTAAACGTTTTGCAACAGTTGATCGATCAACAGTTAACGCTATAGCCAATTCTGATGGTGTTTGAGAAGAACATTCAGCCAAGAACGAATTAATTCAGCATCTTCAATTTTTTGGACGATTTTCCATGGTACTGTAAATTTCCACAAGCAAACGATAAGTTTCCGCTGCACTCTTCTTTGTTATAAAACTTCCCGCAAATGACGTTTATTTGGAATACAATTCAAAATTTCCAAGGAGTTGAAAATACTAGTTATTTACACTTCAACTATCGCATACCACATTTGATAGCTGACATCAAGTACTATAGAATACCAGTATTGCCTATTTATACGTGGGTAACTGCAGCAGGGAAACTTTCGAATTTCAAAATGAAACTTTGCATACCGATTAAGCCCAATTTGTGCTAATTAGTGCTCACGGGAAAAAATTAGTGCTAGTCCAGGAGGCGAAAAAACGGGAAAAGAAAATTTCAAATTTCGCCTGAAAGACGGAATAAATAAAACCCGATTTCTGGAAAAAACAGATATAATTTAAGCCTAATTTTAAAACTTTCTAAAGGCAGCTAAACTGATGAAATTTGTGCTTATCATAGAAATATGATTTTCATAAATTTTCATTCATAAATCGAGGAAAACCAAACCAGCCCCTGAAAGATACTATATTTAAAAAAACGGAGATATATCGTTCAATAATATTTGTGTTGAATAACAAATAAAACAATAGAAATAAAATGTTCTAAAATCCATGGTTTCGCTTTGCTTCAAAATGTGCTTTCCACGATAGCCGTCTATCCAGGTGTAAGCCTAGGTATTTGACCTTGGTTTGTGAAGGAATATATACACCGTTTAATTGTACTGGTGAGCAGGAGCGTTTGTTCAGCGTGAATGTGACATGAATTGATTTGTTTTTCCTTTAATTTTATTCGCCAGATCTTGAGCCAATCCTCAATTTTGCTCAGATGACTTTGTACTTCTCTTGAGGCTGTTTGAGGGTTTTCGTGTGATACCAGGATGACTGTATTATCAGCAAATGTTGATATTTTTATATTGCCGGTAACAGGTAAGTCTGCCGTGTACAACAAGTATAAAATAGGTCTCAGAACGCTTCCTTGTGGGACTCCTGCGCTTATATCATTTAGGCAAGTTGTTGAACTGGGTGAATGTTCTTTGGCAGCGCTTTAGGTTTGTATGTTAGTCTATCGTGCCAAACTTTGTCAAATGATTGTGCTCTATCCATGAAGAGAGCAGAACAGTATTGCATTGCCTCAAAGGTCTGTCTGATTGCATTTACAATTCTATGCATTTGCGCTATGGTACCACGTTGGTTTCGCAACCCAAATTGATGGTCTCGAATGATTTGCCTTTCTTCTAATACTGGTTTCAGTTTTGTTATTAACACGTTTTCAAACAGCTTTGAGATTGTGGGAGGGCTTTGAGGTTCGTTTTTCGAAGTAATATGACTAGGTTATTAGTTTTATGCATTTGTCTGGTAATCCCCTTATCATTTTTCCAGTTATAGGGTCACATCCTGGCGTCTTTATCGGGCTAATGCAAGTTTTGATTGTGTTCTTAACTTTCTTCCATTCAAACTTTATAGGCTTAGAGGATGAATGATAGTCCATCTGGTGAGGCAGCACGATATTATTAGTTCCTTCGTGTGGTGAAAACATCGTTTTTAGAAGTGCGGCGAAATCATTAGCTTTTTCTTTATCGCTCCTCGCCCAATTTCCAGTTGGTAGTCTAATCGGTGGATTCAACTTTGTGGGCCTTTTTAGGTTTTTTGTTACCTTCCACAAAGAACAATCAGTCTTCTCTGTTGCCGAGAATTCACTGAAATAATTGTTTCACCCTGAAAACCCTGAAATTTCATGAAGATGAAAACCAATGTTGACACATTGGTTTTCATCTTCATGAAATTTCAGGGTTTTGAGCTCGATTTAATTTGCATTTCAACAATGGTGATTTTGTTTGTTACCATTGCCTTCGAATTTTCCGCTTTTCCTGGATTAGTGACTGGATAGTATGTGATAATTTATTAATTTTTTCAGAATTGTTGATGATTGGTGAAGCCTTTTTAGCCGCTATTTCCAGTACCTCTATTAGCTTTTCTGCAGCCACATCAATATCTGCTGGTGTTTTAGTGGGATTGTTTTTAGTCTCCTATATTGATTCCAGTCAGTTCGTTTGTTTGTCAGACGTTGCGGTGTTTCTGATAACAGAGATTTTAAGTCAACAGTACTCATTGTTACTATTATCCGTGAATGATCAGATGAGAGATCATAGCAGTCGGTGGCCTTAGCACACGTACGCGCAATTTCTTTGGTTACGCCGAAATCAATTAGATCAGGCACTGTCTTTTTATCTATGGGCCAGTAAGTAGAATGGAAGGTAGATAAAAAATCCAGGGACTGTTCCTCTATAGCTTCATAAAGTTGTTTGCCTTTAGGCGTTGTTAGTCTTGAACCCCATTGAGTATGTTTAGCGTTGTAATCCTCCTCCGCGAGAAATTTATTACCCAGCTGACAAGAATAATCAATAAACTGCAATTTTTTTATAGCGTGCTTTGGATAGCAGTACACTGCTGATATCACACAATTTCTAGACCATTCCTGCAGACAGATGCTCGTTGATTGGATATGAACTTTCTCATATTTCATAAGTTCATAATGTTTTAGTCTTCTCTTAATTAATACATCATTGATTAACATTAATACATCAATTTTGTTCTCTCCATCATTCCCATGAAGCCTTGCATCATACCAGGTAGCTTGATTAAAGCTGATGAGATGTTACCTTCCTCACTTGCCTCCACTTTTGGAACGGTACCCTTTAGTACACTTGCGTACGAAATCCAGTGATGCACACTACCGTTTACATTTTCTTTATATTCAGCATTCAATTTTGAACTTTAGCTTCTGAATGTAATTTAGGCAACTGTTGCTCAGCTCGCGGTCTAGGATTAATTCTCCTTTTCAATTCAATATAAACTTGTCAACCTCTATAATTCGCTGTGTGGTTTCCATCGCAGTTACTGCATTTTCTAACAGAAGCTTGAGTTTTATTTTTATCGCATTTCGTTGAATTATGGAGTTCACCACAGATTACACAAAAATCGCTCAAAGTACAATAAGCTTTAGTGTGGCCATATTCTTGGCACTAAAACACTGTACCGGTCCAGTTCTTTTTCTGGGTTCTTTTTTTATTATCTGGTTCTAATTCCAGGCGGAATATTACCTGTGGCACCTTTTCCCGATTTATAATATTAGTTATAGATTTAACAGGGAAGCTTTTTTCCAACAAGAGCAGCTTGTATCTCGTTTGGGTCAACGAAGCTCTCAATTCATTTTAACATCACAACCAACCCTTTTTGGCTCTTTAGTTGATAAGCATAGTAGTGTTTTCTCACTTCATCAAAATGATTTATTAAGGCCTTGTATGCCTCAATATTTGACGGTTGAATTTCGGTTTCTTTTATATTACCTCGTTTAACCCCGGAAATATAAAAGTTACCCTTCGTTAAAGTGTCGAAGGTTCTTGCTAAATCTCTATTTGATTGTGCCCTCAAATAAATTGATGGCGGTTTCTCAGTTTTTGATGTGTTTTTTTTGGTACAGCATCTTCAGCAGCTTCATCGGCGTTTATAAAACTGGCAAAACCGGGTGCCATGAGTCAATTCAACCGTGGCTAGCTTAATGAATTTATTCACGCTCGTATTGGCCGTTGATCTAGGGCTCCTCTTCAGATTGAAGACAATATTCTTATAGGTTCTTTCCTTTTGAAATAGTTTGCAAATGTTAATTGGGCAAAAATTATGTTTTGGATGCAGCACTTAAAGAATTATTGGAGGACGTTCTCATTAGAATTTTCAGCCTCTTTAGCTCTGCAGGCTAAAGGCGAGATAAGGTTATCACAATTCAAGAACAAATTAAAAGACAGCAAAAAAATGACTGAAGGAGTATGGAAAATCGAAAAGTGACTTCCTTTCAAACAAAACCTTAAACCTATAAAAATTTTGAGGACCTCGTACAAACGACCGTTTTGTCATGTAGAAACAGAACGTAGTAAAAGAGTGCAATGCTTGAAAGTCATACTTTAAAATTTTATAATTAAAATTCAAACATTCGTGCGGTTGCGCAGAACGTTCACAAATGCAAGTCACATCATCTACCGTATATTTTGTCATTATAGCGACATTGAGTTCTGAAAAAAGAAAGTCATTATGCGCAACCGATTTCCCAAGAACTTGGCTATAATAACAGTTCGGCATAAATATGCAATAAATCTAATTCGATTGAATCAACTCCCATTTCCATTTCCATAACCCCCCCAAAAAAATAACAAAGACAATAGATAATTCTAGTTTTTTTCTGTTTTTTTTTCTAATCTTATTTTGAAAATCAAAAAACTAAAATCTTTCTAATTTTTACATAAATTTATGATAATTACATAGGAAACCCAAGTCAACAAAATAAATCCGAAAAACATCAAATTTATTGGTTTAGATTGTTTATTGAACAATTTTATCTTGGATTTGTTCAAAAGGACCGCTCAAAATTTCCAGTCTTGATGTTTTGTTAATTTATATTTTGGGAAATAAAAAATTATTAAAAAAATAATTAAATTTGACGGTTATTGTTTATTGTTGTTGTTGCTGCTGCTATTTTTGCGGTTCTTATAGTTATGAATTTGATTTATGCGAATTTTTTTTAATTTTATGTTGTTCTCACATGCGAGCTGTAAATGTGTGGTACGTACATGCTGCATACATAAACGAAACTATTAAATTTTAAATTTGTTTATTAATTAGATACAGTTGTTTCGCCAACGCTATATCTGTATCACACACGGACACATAAAAGAAAGTCTTTGGTTATTTGAGACCAAGGTTAAGAAGCGCATAATTTATGCTTAATTATTTAGCGGTGAAGAAGTTTTCGAATCAAACTAGGCTTGCATAATGTCTAGTTTGCATTTCGAATATGTCACAGCCCTTCTGTAAAATGTTGGGACACTTTAATTTTGAATCAGAAATGAGTGCGAGGTATTTTTGAACAAGATCTACTTTCTTAGTGACATCGTAATTATATTCCACATTTTCATTTTCAAATACAGTGGTACCCCGGTACACCTTTTTGGCTGAGGAAATTTTGCTCGGTATACGACGCAAGATTTGGTTATTTTTATTTTTTATCATAAACATAAACGCGCAACAAAACATAATCGCGCATCCGCGATAGGTAAATTTTTCACAATTATCTTTACATGACTTCTGTTGGGAAAGGTTGTTTCGGTATACGATGGAAAGAATTAAGGTCGCATACCGGGGGGATATCACTGTACAATTTTAAACATTAATAATGGATTACCTTTCCAAAATTAAACTCCCTGATCATGTGAAATTCCCGGATTTCGAGATATCAATGTAAAACAACAAATTTAAGGCTTCGATCAGTGAAATGCTGGAATGAACTTATTACTCTTGATGCTTGATGTTGGTAAAAAAAAGTGAAATTTTGTAATAAATATTTTTTTAGTAGTTAGTTTATTATTTAACTGCCGAAGTAACCTAATTTGGGTAAGGGTATGTAGGGTAATTTTTTATACAACAGTCGAGACAAAAAAATTGCTTAATAATGTAAAATCTCTTCTTATTATGCTGGTGGTGTATCGAATGGTTTGGTGCAATTTCCATCGAGCGTATACCGTTAGTAGAGGCGTTCAGGTATCATGAGGGAATTTTATTATGGCAACTAGTATTTTGAAGTATATTTCCGCGAAAATAAAAAATCAACCGTTATACTAAAGCACTTCAAGCAAAAACAGACTAAACAAACGGTTTACCAGTCAACCACTTTGTCGTTGAATTTTTTTATTAAAGTTGTTGAGCCCACAGGCTAGGTTGGCCAGGTAAGAATTTGGTAATTATTTACTCGAACTTACCAAATTGGACGAAGTTAGGATTTTAGCAAGAATTTCGGACAAAATGTTAATCTAACTTAGCTGAAATTTGTTTTTAGGTCAGAATTGTTATTGAAATTTAAACTCAATTCTAAAATTCGCTTGGTTGATTGAAAGTTATTAAGGCCTATTATGGCCGAATTCGTTGTTGGTGCTAACTCAACGTCGAACGTCTGAAAATAAATACTGAAACTAGGTCATTTCTAATCCGTTAAAGTTAAAATTTGCTGTTTAAGATATAACTAACCGAATTTGGTTTACAGGATTGAATTGGGATTCTTACAGAAATTTTGTAGAATATTTCTATTACAAAAGTGTGATCCAATAAGAGTTTCAAATTTGGTGTGAAAGATTTAATCGATTAATATACACAATGCCTTCAGCGGCGCATATCAATCTGTTTCTCCAAATTTAGATTGGCATCATTGTTAATTGCTCCTCTTTTCCACCAATATGCCTCATTAGCTGGTCATTTAGCTTTTAAACTGTTGCTACCATATTGACATAGAGCTTTCCTTTCAGAAAACCCCAAAAAAAAGGAGGTTCAAATCGCATGATCCTAGGCGTTATTTGGCGGTGAAACAGCTACACGAGATTAAATTCTTGCATTAACTGAATTTTGTAAGCTTACATACAAAAAATTTGAGTTAACGTAATGTGGTTCTTGAGGTGTTTTATTGTTGCGCGTCAACGACTTGATGTGCTTATGCTCTTGACCACATTTTCACATACGGCATCAATCTGTTCGGCTGGATAGCCTGACCGAACACACACTCATGACTTCTTGTCTGCTATCACCAAGCATAAAATATTGCGCGATAAATTTAACGCGTTGTGCCATCGTGTATATAAAGGGTGGTTAAATTTTAAGGGCCGATGTTGATTTTGAATAAAACACAAATTATTTAGGAAATTATTGTCAATTCTTTTTATTATGATAATATGGTATGGTTCAATTATGTATGGAACAAAATATCGGCCAAATGGCCGCCGCGACCTCGGCGGCACACCTCCACCCTCCAGCCCATAAACCGCACCAAACAGTCACTCTTTGTGGGTGCATTGGTTTTTCGACAATCACTCTTGGATTATGATTCGCCCAAATGCGGCAATTCTGCATATTGACGAATCCACTGAGGTGAAAATGTGCCTCATCACTGAAGATGATTTTCTTCGAAAATTGATCATCCACTGTTGCCATTTCTTGCCACCATTCTGACCATTGACGAGGTTTGGAATGGTCACTAGGCTTTAGTTCTTGAGTCAATTGCACCTTATAAACGTGTAAATGCAAGTCTTTATGCATAATGTTCATCAACGACGAGCGTGAGAGGTGCAATTGTTGGGCACGACGACGAGTTGAGGTGGACGGCTCTTCAGCCACACTATCGCGAACAGAAGCAATATTTTCAGCTGTACGAGCTGTACGAGCATGCACTGGTGTTTTCAAATCTCCTACAGACCCGGTTTGCTCAAATTTTTGCACGATTTTTCCGATTGTACGCACATTTGGACGATTAAATTGACCGAAAAAATCACGAAGTGCACGATATGCATTTTGATTTGAACGCCCATTTTCATAATATGCCTGAATAACTTTAACGCGTTGCTCGATTGTGTATCTTTCCATGGTTCAAATTGAGTTAGTCTGAAATTGAGAAATGTCAAATTAAATGCAGAAAAAAACTTGACCAAAACGTGGTTTACATTCAACGTCGCCCTTAAAATTTAACCACCCTTTAAATGATTAAAATGCTGGTAGTAGCATTTGTCCACCAACAATCGCGCAATTCCAGTTAAAATAGACTAAAATATGCTCGTTTCTAAGGAACCAAACGCATTGCTTGTTTCACCTCTTGTCGTTATGTGGGCAGAATTTCGTTCGATCGATTATTTTCATCTAATATTGATTCCACCCCCATTGGTTTGTGCAGGTTTCCCTAATGGAAAAAACATTACATTTATATACGTCATTGTCCGAAGGCACATCCTAACGGATTATAAATGGCTTCATTCAATAAACCATTTCTTAAACATCAATGGAAACTTGTATTGAATTCCATTTTCAAAATACGAGGCTAATTTTTTCCCAATGACATAGTTTCGTTCAAATCGGCTATTTTTTAACTCAGATTCATTCAACTACCATTTTAATTGGTTCGTTTTAAGAATCTAACAGAAACTCATATGGGAATTCATATTTTTTCATGCTTCATTTTTGTCATTCAAACCGAATCGATCTTAATCGGTTAAAGAATGGTCAAGGCATAGCCACTTTTGTTATTTTTCAGAACCCCACATGATACTCGTATTGAAATCTACCTTCCATAATGCATTTCATCATTCTCGAAGCGTAGGTTCTCTTGAGAAACAGGTTGGTTTAGTTCAACTGGAGAAAATTTCAAAAATCATGCCTAGTTACATTCAAATTGTCCTTATCTGCATTTGAATCTCATATCAAACTCGCATTTTCATGATTGTGAAATACATACCAAAAATGTACACTGTTAAATTTAAAAATATTCCAATTGGATTTGTTTTTTTAGTGAATTTGAAACATTTTTAGATAATCTTTATACTAGAGAAGTCACTGAATCCCTAATAGTAACGCTGTACCGATCAAATAATTTTCTAACAATGGTTAGCTGGTTATAGCTATGGCTGAATAGCTAAGTAAGATATGATGATTTTTAACTTGTCCAAACACATTTTTACGTTTACGGTTATATCGCCCATCCCAGGATCATAAATAGATCCCGTTCATTACCCTCATAAGGATTTGACTGATTTATCTGACCATGTAGGTGAGACCTCGTGAACATCTCTAGGATCGATGAAATAAAATTTGAAAATTTATTCAAATTCATGAAATTTCTAAGTCGTATTTGGCCCAGTAAATAACATCACAATTGAACCATGTTTGGAACTATCGAAAGTCGAATCTTTGAGCTATCCAAAAGTATAAACGTGACCCTGTGAACATCCATGGGATTTTTGTTATTTGATGGTTTTCACGACAAATCGGGTTCGTAGCTTATTTGGGAATGTCAATTGGGTAAAAATCCTATTGGAGAAAATACCAAAATTTCCAATTGAGAGTAAAATTATAAACGAAGAAGTTTTAAATTTTAGAAAACATGATGAAAATCATGCTGTATAAGATAGCGGAAATTTCTCAGCGGAAAATGAGAGATTTCGCTACTCGCCGCAAGTGGCAGCACAATCACAAAAGAGAATTTATTTTGTTATATAATTACCAGCGGAAATTTTTTATTCATTTTGTATCTCTTTTTTCACTAAATAAAACATCCCAGCGGAATAAAATATTAAAAGTGATCCTTAAAATGACAAATTGATTGCTCTCCAAAGTAAAGGAACTCGGAAAATCAAATCTTGAAATTTAACAAAATTCCGTCTTTCCGCCATACTAAAAGAATGACGATGAAATTTGGATAAAAGTATTGATCAGGGGTCCAAAACTTAGGAACAAACTCTAGAATCTGTTCATGCTGGACTAAACTAGGCCATTTCATAACCAATCCTTCTGAAAATTTAATTTTTTTTATCAATTTATTATCAGTTTTTGGCCAATATCTGAAAAACTTCACTAGTAACCAATACTTTCGATTGTTTTTCTAATAGCTTAGGTCATACTGAGACTACGAGGAAAATTTGGGGAAAATTGATGGATTAGAATTTTCACTATAATTTTTTGATTTTATGCGGCCATATAAGTTATTTTCTATGAACATTCGTAAACAGTAATATTGGTAAACGCTGAAAACACCTCTTGTCTGATGTAATTTTGTATTTTTCCAGAAGCAACAGGAAAAAGTAGGAGACCACATATACTCGCAAGTGAAATCACAATTGAATGTCTTTAAACAGAATACACCTAATATTTGATCACTACCACTCTGAACCTGATATTTATCGTTTCTTATGTTAGCTACCATTTTCCATTTTATAAATAATTGAGACAGTTTGGTACAAATTTTGGCAGCTTTCGTAGTGTTAAGACATTGATCTACATAATCTTCTTAATCGTAAAACAGGTTTAGCATACCGAACCAGAAATAAAATGTTCGACACATATGGTACATGAGTGCGCAGTTCGATCCGCTTTATGTCGGATATACACAGGTTCAACCGTATTTACAGGGAACGCCTGGACAATTGTTTGGCTGGATAGGTAATGTCGTGGAATGCTCCTGCCGCTAGATCAATTGTCGATAATTTTAAAATAGTGGAAGTGTGCTCTGTTGTAGATAAGTAGCACATCGGGAACTACTCCATCACTCTATGTATACAAGCATCACATCGAATGTATAAAAGTTAATCATACAGTTTTATACCCACAAATGAACAGACGTTAAAACCTTTTCTCAATAATTAGAATGCCTTTCTCGTTTGTTCTATCCAGATGAATTACCACATTTTTGTATCTTCTTAATTCACTAAATAATTTTTTAATGTTGATCGTCGGAACCGGCTTTAAGAGTTCTGCTACCGTAGCGGTAATAATTAGAGGAAAATTCTACCATGGAATTAATGAAGAATGTCTTTGTGCATCAATTGACACATTGATCAAGCTGCAGTCCCAACGATATAGTAAAAGTTGGCTTTTTGATTGATTCAACAAGTGAAATGTACTTAAATGTGTCTTTCAAATCGAGTCCGGTTAAATACCTAACCGGCCTCCTTGAGTCTACCGACTAGTCCGTCTGTAATTGGAAGGTTCCATTTTTTTAAAAAAAACTGTTCACTAGTGAGCTGCGTGCACATTTACAGATCTTAATTAATCGCAGACTAATCATTCACATCATAACGCTGTTTGATTGGTTTAACGTCCTTCTGTATAACTACTTCATGCGTATGTGTTCGTGTAGCTTAGTTAATGATGCCAGGCCGTGGTTTCACCGCCATTTTGTAACCTTTAGGCGACAAACATGTTTAGCAAACATTAATAGATCGAAAATCTATCCAAATATTTCAATTAACAAATTGAAGAGATATTCTCCATCCCTCATCATCATCCCATATAAAGTTTTATTCCATATAAACATCCAAGAAACAGTGGAGCTAAATTGTGATTAAAGCTTCGGTAATTGAACCCGGAAGTGCGAGGACCCAAATCCTACCAGAGCCAGAATAGTAAAATGGAATTTTCTAATCTCATTACCATGTTAATAAACACACTTTGACTATCTGATGGAGTGCAGATATTAGCGTCAACTCTTATTTCATGTCAGTGTACAGGCAGACATGGAACTTGAAATGTGCAGACGTTACATATGTCTGAATAAAAACAAAAAAATTACATGACCAGTGAGGCACAAATCCAGCTCGAAAAACGGTTAGAAATGACGAGGCCCACAAATGGGATGAAGACATGGTATCCACAAATTGGACCACGGTTAAACACTAATCTCGAAACATCCGAGAAACCGTTGGCCCGAGTGAGTTAGACATCATAAACACTTACGTCTTATCTTAGGTTTGCGAAAATATACAGAGCAAACCTAACTAATCTAAGGGATCTTGAACAGAGCTCTCCTTTAGAGCTACAAAACAGCTGCAAGTCGCTTATAGGTAAAATTAATGGAAAATGAAGCCTTACAAGAAAACCAGATTCTCATCAGCAAAGTTAAGGACATAAATAAAGTCATCTCAAAGATAAGTTTTCTAGTCGGTCTTGCAAAATTTTATACCCAGAAAGGATATTCCAAACAAGAATGTTTGCATACTGTATGCGTACGGACAAACCTAATACAGCAGTTGTCGGCCTCTCTAAATAAGACACGCGAACGATGCCAATACAATATGTATTGGATGGATGGCTTGCCGAATTCGAAAGTATGTAAGTATTGTAGCAGAACCAATCTCTGTAAAAATCCAAATTTTTGTAATTTACCATAAGCTACAACGACATCTCTCCATATAATAATCGCGACAAGCGTAAAAGTTCAAAAATTATATACGAAAGCCCTACGGCTAATTTCGAAATGGCATTAGGTGATTTTAATTCTACAATGGATGCCTTTCAAAGCTGTATAGCCGCTAGGCGAGCCAATCTCTGAGATTCGTTTAATTTACCATCAGCTACAACGACATCCTTCCATATAAAAATCGCGATAAGCGTAAATATTCAAAAATTATATACGAGAGCCCTACAGTTAATTTCGAAATGGCATTAGGTGATTTCAATTTCCTAAGGTATGCCGTTTGAAACCAATATAGCCAGTATGGGAGCCAAGCTCTGAGGTTTTTGTAATTTACCATAAACTACAACGACATCCTTCCATATAAAAATCGCGATAAGCGTAAACGTTCAAAAATTATATACGAGGGCCCTACGGCTAATTTCGAAATGGCATTAAGTGATTTTAATTATAAAATGGATGCCTTTTCAAACCAATATAGCCACTGTGCGAGCCAATCTCTGAGGTTTTTGTAATTTACCATAAGCTACAACGACATCCTTCCATATAAAAATCGCGAAAAGCGTAAATGTTCAAAAATTATATACGAGAGCCCTACGGCTAATTACGAAATGGCATTAGGTGATTTTAATTCCACTATGTATGCTCTTTCAAACCTATATAGTCGCTATGCGAGCTAATTTCTGAGATTTGTGTAATTTACCATCAGCTACAACGACATCCTTCCATATAAAAATCGCGAAAAGCGTAAAAGTTCAAAAATTATATACGAGAGCCCTATGGCTAATTTCGAAATGGCATTAGGTGATTTCAATTTCCTAAGGTATGCTCTTTCAAACCTGTATAGCCAGTATGGGAGCCAAGCTCTGAGGTTTTCGTAATTTACCATAAGCTACAACGACATCCTTCCATATAAAAATCGCGATAAGCGTAAATATTCAAAAATTATATACGAGAGCCCTACGGCTAATTTCGAAATGGCATTAGGTGATTTTAATTCCACAATGTATGCTCTTTCAAACCAATATAGCCACTATGCGAGCCAATCTCAGAGGCTTTTGTAATTTACCATCAGCTACAACGACATCCTTCCATATCAAAATCGCGATAAGCGTAAAAGTTCAAAAATTATATACGAGAGCCCTACGGCTAATTTCGAAATGGCATTAGGTGATTTCAATTTCCTAAGGTATGCCCTTCCAAACCTATATAGTCGCTATGTGAGCTAATCTCTGAGATTCGTGTAATTTACAATCAGCTACAACGACATCCTTTCATATAAAAATCGCGAAAAGCGTAAAAGTTCAAAAATTATATACGAAAACCCTACGGCTAATTTCGAAATGGCCTTAGGTGATTTTAATTCTACAATGTATGCCCTTTCAAACGTTTATAACCGCTATTCGAGCCAATCTATGAGGTTCGTGTAATTTACCAACAGCTACAACGACATCCTTCCATATAAAAATCGCGATAAGCGTAAATATTCAAAAATTATATACGAGAGCCCTACGGCTAATTTCGAAATGGCATTAGGTGATTTTAATTCCACAATGTATGCTCTTTCAAACCAATATAGCCACTATGCGAGAAAATCTCAGAGGCTTTTGTAATTTACCATCAGCTACAACGACATCCTTCCATATAAAAATCGCGATAAGCGTAAACGTTCAAAAATTATATACGAGAGCCCTACGGCTAATTTCGAAATGGCATTAGGTGATTTCAATTTCCTAAGGTATGCCCTTTCAAACCAATATAGTCGCTATGCGAGCTAATCTCTGAGATTCGTGTAATTTACAATCAGCTACAACGACATCCTTTCATATAAAAATCGCGAAAAGCGTAAATGTTCAAAAATTATATACGAGAGCCCTACGGCTAATTTCGAAATGACATTAGGTGATTTTAATTCTAAAAAGGATGCCCTTTGAAACCAATATTGTCGCTATGCGAGCTAATCTCTGAGATTCGTGTAATTTATCATCAGCTACAACGACATCCTTCCATATAAAAATCGCGATAAGCGTAAATATTCAAAAATTATATACGAGAGCCCTACGGTTAATTTCGAAATGGCATTAGGTGATTTTAATTCTAAAATGGATGCCTTTTCAAACCAATATAGCCACTATGCGAGCCAATCTCTGAGGTTTTTGTAATTTACCATAAGCTACAACGACATCCTTCCATATAAAAATCGCGATAAGCGTAAACGTTCAAAAATTATATACGAGGGCCCTACGGCTAATTTCGAAATGGCATTAAGTGATTTTAATTATAAAATGGATGCCTTTTCAAACCAATATAGCCACTGTGCGAGCCAATCTCTGAGGTTTTTGTAATTTACCATAAGCTACAACGACATCCTTCCATATAAAAATCGCGAAAAGCGTAAATGTTCAAAAATTATATACGAGAGCCCTACGGTTAATTTCGAAATGGCATTAGGTGATTGTAATTCCACAATGTATGCCCTTTTAAACCTTTATAACCGCTATGCGAGCCAATCTATGAGGTTCGTGTAATTTACCAACAGCTACAACGACATCCTTTCATATAAAAATCGCGATAAACGTAAATGTTCAAAAATTATATGCGAGAGTCCTACGGCTAATTTCGAAATGACATGAGGTGATTTTAATTCTTCAATGTATGTCCTTTCAAACCTGTATAGCCAGAATGAGAGCCAATCTCTGAGATTAGTGTAATTTACCATCAGCTGCAACGACATCCTTTCATATAAAAATCGCGATAAGCGTAAATGTTCAAAAATTATATACGAGAGTCCTACGGCTAATTTCGAAATGACATTAGGTGATTTTATTTCCACAATGTATGCCCTTTTAAACCTAAATAGCTGCCATGCGAGCCAGTCTATGAGGTTTTTGTAATTTACCATCAGCTACAACGACATCCTCTCCTAAATGTTCAAAAATTATATACGAGAGCCCTATGGCTAATTTAATGGCGTTAGGTGATATTAATTTCCTAAGGTATCCCTTTTCAAACCTGTATAGCCAGTATGGGAGCCAAACTCTGAGATTCGTGTAATATTTTTTTTATTTACACTTTTTAGAAATGCACACTTGTCCAAATATCTGCCTAAAATCCATATTTTGTATAAAAAATTATTTTTGGACACTCGCGTAAATTTCCGTCCAAATAATAAAATTGTCCAAAATTTTAAAAGTGTCCAAAAACTTCACACCGGGTAATACCCATAATTTTTTAAAACTATCGGATCGGTTCGTAATCTCCGATTTCTGCACCATACAATAGAATAAAGACGACACCGGTTGTGGAAAAAAGACGGCCGGAGAAACGCGCTTACTTAGCTTGCATAAAGCTGACTTTGTATTTTGCATATACGTTTTGGATACGTCACACAGTCTATTATTCATTCTAAATGAAAGATTTCAGATTCCCTCTTTAGCCGCACACAAATTCTAAGAATTCTAGTTCATCTTTGCGCGTCTTATAGATTGCTGTTGATATTTCAAAGAAATCCAACATAAAAAAATCAACAACAACAATAAAAATTAATATTTAATTTATTTCAGTTTTATTTTAAGATCCAAGAACGTAATATTATATTCTTAATTAAAATGTCATTCAAAATATTGTCTAGAATATTTGAAAGGATTTATTAAACATAAAAAATATTTAAATCTGGAATAGAAATTTCTAAATTCTGTCTGCCCGTACAAATTATATAGCTGCATACCGTTTAATCCCGAGGCTTGGTGCAGTTGTTGAATTCACTAAATTCGTTGTACATGGACGCACTATTGGGCCCTCACGAATTTCCGGTATCGGTTTCATCCGCCTCTCCGTCAAACGTATGCGCTTACAAATCATTTTGAATTACGGTTTGTTGTTACATTGGCAGCCGGTAGTGTACCAAAGTCTGTAAACATAAAAATCATTAATTAAAAATCGATCATCAAATTCATTAACCATGTTATTGTATTAAATAAATTAATGATCGGCTCATACGATACAAAATAATAAGATTAATATCAAAAACTGTTTAAGAAAATATTAAGATGAATAGGTAATTCGATACTTCTGTATATCTCCTCTCTATATATTCAATAAATTAAACGGCGGCATCTTATCCCCCTCAACGTGTATGTATGTTTGTTATTCTTTAGGTATAAATATTTCTCGTTTATTTTAATCTCGTATAAGATGAGTTATCAAATTAATTTAATGTTTACTGAATGATGAACCACAAAAAGAAAATTAATTCCTTCTTTCATTATTTAACGTCTTAATTAACTGAGAATGGTAAGTCAACTGTGTAATGTGTTTAAAAAAATACTTTGATTAGAAGTGGTTTCGTTACCCTTGTGTGTTTGTTTTTAATCTTTGAAATTTGTTTTGGGGCCGAAGCGCTCCCAACACTTTTGCGGTTCGCTATTCACGTTCTACCTTATGCAGTACCCGCGGTCTATTTGAGTAGATGCGTTCACAATTCCGCTTCTCTAATTTAGGCTCGGGTGAGTTCGACAAATTTCGAAAATACGATATAACTTACTGGGTGAGAAGTATTCCAGACTTTCCATAGATGTTATGTATGTATGAGTATCACACTGTTACTTCAAATTCAAATAGAAAAAAATGAATCGTATTGGAAATTTTAGTACAAATTTTAGTACAATTTTTAGTACAAGTAAGAGTTTTTTTAGAAACGACTCAAATCTCAATTTAAATAAAAAATATATAATATTTTCAAAATTAAAAATTTATAAACAAAGTCAACCACGTATTGTGTAGAAATTATCGAAATTTTTATTAAGACAGATTAGAACTTTAAAACGATTAGAATAAATATTTTAATAAAACAAGAAAAGATGTAGATTTTGTATCAAAAACCCGAAGTCGAGCATTGTCGAGCCCCAAATATGCTGTATAAGATAGCGGAAATTTCTCAGCGGAAAATAAGAGATTTCGCTACTCGCCGCAAGTGGCAGCACAATCACAAAAGAGAATTTATTTTGTTCTATAATTACCAGCGGAAATTTATTATTCATTTTGTATCTCATTTTTCACTAAACAAAACATCCCAGCGGAATAAAATATTAAAAGTGATCCTTAAAATGACAAATTGATTCATCTCCGAAGTAAAGGAACTCGGTAAATCAAATCTTGAAATTTCACAATATTCCGTCTTTCCGCCATACTAAACGAATGACGATGAAATTTGGATAAAAGTATTGATCAGGGGTCCAAAACTTAGGAAAAAATTCTAGGATCTGTTCATGCTGGACTAAACTAGGCCATTTCATAACCAATGCTTTTGAAAATTTTAATTTTTTTAACAATTTCATATCAGTTTCTGGCCAATATCTCAAAATTTCCACTAGTCACCAATACTTTCGATTGTTTTTCTAATAGCTTAGGTCATACTGAGACTGCCAGGAAAATTTGGGGAAAATTGATGGATTAGAATTTTCACTATAATTTTTTGATTTTCTGCGGCCATATAAGTTATTTTCAGTTGTTGGCCGATATCTCAAAAACTTCCACTAGTAACCAATACTTTCGGTTGTTTTTCTAATAGCTTAGGTCATACTGAGACTACCAGGAAAATTTGGGGAAAATTGATGGATTAGAATTTTCACTATAATTTTTTGATTTTCTGCGGCCTTATAAGTTATTTTCAGTTTTTGGCCGATATCTCAAAAACTTCCACTAATAACCAATACTTTCGATTGTTTATCTAATAGCTTAGGTCATACTGAGACTACGAGGAAAATTTGGGGAAAATTGATGGATTAGAATTTTCACTAGAATTTTTTGATTTTCTGCGGCCATATAAGTTATTTTCAGTCTTTGGCCGATATCTCAAAAACTTTCACTAGTAACCAATACTTTCGATTGTTTATCTACTAGCTTAGATCATACTGAGACTACGAGGAAAATTTGGGGAAAATTGATGGATTAGAACTTTCACAATAATTTTTTGATTTTCTGCGGCCATATAAGTTATTTTCAGTTTTTGGCCGATATCTCAAAAACTTCCACTAGTAACCAATACTTTCGGTTGTTTTTCTAATAGCTTAGGTCATACTGAAACTACCAGAAAAATTTGGGGAAAATTGATGGATTAGAATTTTCACTATAATTTTTTGAATTTCTGCGGCTATATAAGATATTTTCAGTCTTTGGCCGATATCTCAAAAACTTTTACTAGTAAGCAATACTTTTGGTTATTTTTCTAATAGCTTAGGTCATGCTGAGACTACCAGGAAAATTTGGGGAAAATTGATGGATTAGAATTTTCACTAGAATTTTTTGATTTTCTGCGGCCATATAAGTTATTTTCAGTCTTTGGCCGATATCTCAAAAACTTTCACTAGTAACCAATACTTTCGATTGTTTATCTACTAGCTTAGATCATACTGAGACTACGAGGAAAATTTGGGGAAAATTGATGGATTAGAACTTTCACAATAATTTTTTGATTTTCTGCGGCCATATAAGTTATTTTCAGTTTTTGGCCGATATCTCAAAAACTTCCACTAGTAACCAATACTTTCGGTTGTTTTTCTAATAGCTTAGGTCATACTGAGACTACCAGGAAAATTTGGGGAAAATTGATGGATTAGAATTTTCACTATAATTTTTTGATTTTCGGAAAACTGAAAATTACTTATATGGCCGCAGAAAATCAAAAAATTATAGTGAAAATTCTAATCCATCAATTTTCCCCAAACTTTCCTTGTAGTCTCAGTATGACCTAGGCTATTAAAAAATCAACCGAAAGTATTGGTTACTAGTGGAAGTTTTTGAGATATCGGCCAAAAACTGAAAATAAATTGATAAAAAAATTTAAATTTTCAAAAGGATTGGTTATGAAATGGCCTAGTTTAGTCCAGCATGAACAGATCCTAAAATTTTGTCCTAAGTTTTGGACCCCTGATCAATACTTTTATCCAAATTTCAGCGTCATTCTTTTAGTATGGCGGAAAGACGGAATATTGTGAAATTTCAAGATTTGATTTACCGAGTTCCTTTACTTCGGAGATCAATCAATTTGTCATTTTAAGGATCACTTTTAATATTTTATTCCGCTGGGATGTTTTATTTAGTGAAAAAAGAGATACAAAATGAATAATAAATTTCCGCTGGTAATTATATAACAAAATAAATTCTCTTTTGTGATTGTGCTGCCACTTGCGGCGAGTAGCGAAATTTCTTATTTTCCGCTGAGAAATTTCCGCTATCTTATACAGCATGCCCCAAATGGTTTATTTAGGTGACTCGATGACCAACTTTATATACTATCGGCCGAATTGACCAAATGATCCAAATGTGAGTAAAAATGACATTAGTACATCTAGATGATCAAAATTCGTAGCAATAAACCCAAAGTCGTGCATTATTAGCAGTAGGTGGTTTTGGTTAGGTGACTCAATGAACAATTTCATATACTAGGCAGATCTGAATCACGATCTCTTTGTATCTTCAATTTGTATCTTCAAGGTGTACAGATGTCATTATAATTCAAATTTGGATGGTCATTATAGGCCAATCCTAGCGATCGTGATTACTGGGCTGGTTAGTACAAGGAGTTAGTTCTGAAGTCACCTAACTAAAACCACCTAGTGCTAATTATGTACGACTTCGAGTTTATTGAGCCTTTCACAATTACTTTAGATGTTAACCACCATGTCAACAAACTTAGGTCGGTGTTGGATTATATTACAAACTATCCATCTAACAACATCAAATGGATTTTAAACATTCCATTCAATATGTCAACCCAGTATGATAGAGCGCTATCTTCCCGTTGGATTACTGGTGATCCTTCGAAATTTCCACATAGTAACTGTGCGGATTTCCCAACTACATCTCCGGCATTTTACAAAGTCCAGCTATAAATATTCGATTATGGAATTAATGTTTTACATTAAACACTCAGACAGCCTAATTAAAATTCACTTAAAGGATCATTACATCAAGAACATCCATCTACTGCCTTCCTCTGCTTCTTCGTTACGACAATTGAACATATTTGTATTTGATAACGTCGCCAAACAATATCTTGAAGAACCGACCACAAAACATCAGTTTGGCTTTGATGGGAATAATCTAGTGTATCGCGACACTAACACATTTATTACCCAAAACAGATATATTTTTTGTTCATCGGGTACGGAAATTATGTTGGATCACTAGACATACAACTCGTTAAACAATATCTATCTTAAGGCAAACATAAAGATGCCGGATATTATAAACAAGCATAAACTTGGCAGTGTTCTTGTTTTATGTGCTACAAAAGAAGGACTTGCTGATATTAAATTCAAGGTAACATCTCCTCATCCAGGTTGAAAAGGTCGAAAACATCGATTTTAATCAAATCAAAGTAAACAACGAAATGATTGCCTCGTATCTAATAAATGGAAATCAGACCTACGATACAGCTTTTATTGTTGAGTACATGATGGTGCATGCAGCATATATTAGACTCGTGGTTATCCTTAGTAAATGTTCTAAATTATATCCTATGGGTGATAAAAACCAAATACCAAACCAGCTGATGTTACCCCTGCTCTAACGGAATACTACCCTAACATCAGGAGTAATAATACCAAGCGAATTTTAGCCAAATTTATAAACCTGCCGTCAACTTTGATGTTGGATAACACATTCTATCTAACCTTTACCAAAGCTGATAAACAATTAATCTCCCAGCTTAAGCTACCAGAATCTAGTAAAGTCATGACGATCCACGAAACACAAGGATTAACCTCATCAAATGTGATATGTATTAGAATCAAATCTCAAACACTTGGGCTGTTCGATAGTGTACCCCATGCCATAGTTGCAATTTCAAGACACGCGGATCCCTCATTCACCCAGTCCAATAAACTCGATGTTCTGTTGGGAAGCGACCATTTCATCAGGTTAATGAAAGAAGGCATCGTACATTTAAGTAGTAGTGGAATAACAGCGCAAAATACCATTTTTGGGTGGGTTATTGCCGGATCAATGGGTAACAAGAACATTAACCAACAAGTTCAAAATCTCAATAATCTACATTGTGATCTAAATGTAGGCAAATTACTTCAAAAATTTTGGGAAATAGAAGAAACGTCACCTTCGAGACCTTCATCAAACTATTCAGAAGAAGAGAAATGCTGCGAGGAGTTTTATAACCAAACGACCACACGACTAGGGGATGGAAGATTCGTAGTCAAACTGCACAATTTAGAACATCATACGTCAAGTTTATGGAAGAATACGCGTAACTGAGCCACATGGAAGAAGCACCTGCAGCTGAGTTAAACCAAACCAATGGAGTATACTATCTTCCTCATCGTGGAGTACTTCGAGAATCCAGTTGTACAACAAAATTGAGAGTTGTTTTTGACACATCATTCAAGTCATCAAATGGAGCTTCACTTAACGATTTGTTGTCGAGAAAATGTTCCGACAAAGAGTATTACACCCGGAGCATAGAGATTATCACAGGATACTATGGCGGTGTGATCTAAATCATCCACCAAAACATTACCGGCTTACGACGGTTACCTATGGAACAGCATCAGCACCATATCTTGCGACACGGTGTTTACAAGAGATTGGAAATAGTTTATTAACCAAGAAGCCAACGATCGCAAAGAAACTATTGCACGACTTTTACGTAGATGATTTTATGTCAGGTTGTCACACCCCCGAGGAGGCTTACGAAATCCAGGAATACATTACCGTCTACCTCAAGTGCTATGGATTTCATTTGCGTAAATGGTCATCAAACTACACCCCTTTATTAGAAAAAATCCCGGCAGAAGGTAAAGAGAACGTTACGCTAAACGTAGAACAAGGAAAAGAATACATCAAATTGCTTGGGATTCAATGGAACCCAATTAATGACCAGTTCCAGTTCAAGGTTTCAGTTAGAAACGTTAGTTAGAAACGAATTTGTTGGAACGAAGCGAGAAGTACTCTCGCAATCGGCACGAATTTTTGATCCAATGTAGATAGATTAGCTCCTGTTTCAAAGCTTGTGGTTATTAAATCTGAACTGGGATGATCCATTACCATCAGTTGAAGCAAAGGAGTGGCGAATGATCAAGGAAGAACTACCTGAACTCGAGAGAATAAAATTTCCCAGATGGTACGGAACGAGAGAGGACCAATTTGAGCTACATGGGTTTTGCGACTCATCAGAAAAGGCATATGTTGCGGTCGTTTATTGTAGATGCGTGGATCAGAACGGCCAAATAAGAGTTAATCTAATGATATCTAAAACTAAGGTGGCCCCGATAAATCAAATTTCAATTCCACGGCTTGAACTATGTGCAGCATCATTATTAGCTACAGTAATCAAATCCGCTAAGGAAGCATTGGGAGATTCAGACCTAAAGACGACATTATGGACCGACTCTACTATAGTTCTAGGATGGTTATCTGCACCACCAAGAAGATGGAAAACATTTATAGCAAACCGAACAGCAGACATACTAACTAAGCCATCGAGAGAATCGTGGAATCACGTCGATTCACAGAACAACCCAGCCGATTGCGCATCTCGTGGGGTGTTACCATCTAAACTAGTAGCACATCAATTATTGTGGCATGGGCCTTATTGGTTAAGTTTATCACGAGAACACTGGCCAAACCAAGGTTTAAAACATGATGAATTCGAACTGATGAAAGAAGAAAAGAAAGCTAAGACATCTGTACTGACTGCAATATCACTTAAGGGCAACACTATATTACACAATCTGGTCGACAATATATCATCTAGCAATAAAATTATACGAGCACTAGCCTGGGTCTACAAATACTTACAGAAACTAAAATCAAGGTCTGACTCGAAAAACCTGAGTGAATCCGTGCTGACAGTAAATGAACTCAAAAGAAGTCAAACCAGAATTTTTACGTGGATTCAAGAAGAATTTTTCATCTCCGAGATAAACGACATCAGATCAAGATGCCAGCAATCAAAGAAAAGCAAGATTCACTCACTGTCTAAATCCTTTCATCGACAACTAAAATTTATTGAGGGTAGGAGGTCGCATCGAAAACGCAGCTGCGAACTATGATACCATACATCCTATAATATTGCCGAACTGCGATTTCACCAAAATGATGATACGAGATTTACACGGAAGACACCAGCATGTCGGAGCTACATTGCTAACCAGTATCATACGACAACGATATCATATATTGAATTGCAGACGGCTTGTGAAAGAAGTGATTAAGCTATGCAATAGATGCCGGAGATTTAATACAGAACCGAATTACCAGTTGATGGGAAATCTACCGATTGATCGCGTCCGTTACGAGACTTCTTTTTTAAAGATTAGATCAGATTTACGGCAGGTCAAACCAAAGATGGAAGGCATATCTTGCAATAATCGTTTCCATGGCAACCAAAGCTGTTCATATTGAAGTTGTTTCAAATCTAACAACGGCAAATTTCATAGTAGCGTTACAAAGATTTGTGTCACGTCATGGAGTGTGTAGCGACATCTATACCGATAACGGTTCAAACTTCTAATTATATTCTGTCAGTTCTCGGTTCAGAAACAATAAATTGGCATTTGATTCCCAGTGCGGCACCTACCTTTGGAGGGTTCTGGGAAGCAGCCGTCAAATCATTCAAATACCACCTTAAACGTGTAATGGGTAATACGGTGTTCACGTTTGAAGAACTCAGCACCATAGCAACTCAAACCAAAGCAGTTTTGAATTCACGTCCATTATTTTTGCTATCGGATGATCAAATGGATGCACTAACACCTGGACATTTATTAATTGGAAGGCCAATTAATCAAATACCACAACCGCAATTAACCGAAGTCAAGATGTCACATCTCTCTCGTTGGCAACTCATGCAGAAAATGATACAACATTTTAGTAACCGATGGAAAATGGAGTACCTGACTTCATTACATAAATGGAATAAATGGCAGACACCAGGCGAATCAATTAAAATCGAACAAGTTGTACTAATTCGAGAAGAAAATCTTCCACCGATCAAATGGTTATTAGGGCGTGACGGTACTACAAGGGTAGTGACCATAAAAACGGCAACCGGAAACTTGAAAAGACCAGTTAATAAACTGACAAAGCTAGCAACGAAGTGAATTGAATCAATTGATTCAAAGCGACCAGTATGTTGCGGCATAATATCAAAATCGTCATCGAACAAGAGCAAACACAAATCTAAAAGATCCAAATGTAATTAGAAAATAGTTAATTTATTGATTTAGATGCGGGGCTACAAAGTTACCTAGAATCCATCAACTGGCAAACAACTCTCAATTCCAATGATATAAACGAAAATGTTGATAAATTTAATGACATTATGCAGCAAGGCTTCGAACTTTATGTGCCTCTGTGCCGTAAACCACAAAATGCTCCCCCTCAGTGCGGTTCGATGATAGACTAGTTAACTTAAAAAATCGGGCGTCGAAAGCGTACGCCAGAATGTTGAAAAGCGGGTTAGAAGCCGACAAAACAATGTTTCTATATTATATCCAAAGATATAACTGACATGTTCGCGAAGTTTTTCCAATCAGTCTATAAATCAAGCGTTACTATTGGATTGTATGAACAACCCACCAATACCAACGTAACAATAACTCCTTCTGTTGTATATGAGGATAACATTTTATCGGCTCTAAAGGGATTTGGAGACGGTTGTGGCCTTGACAATATACCCTCTTCTATTCTGAAGGAGTACGCTGACAGTCCAGTTCTATTATGTTACCTATTCAACCACTCCTTAGGCACCGGGGTGTTTCCCGAAAAATGAAAAATTTCAAAAATTACACCAATTTTTAAATCGGGCAAACGAGACGACGTTACATGCTACAGAGGAATATCAACTACATCATCAATTCCAAAATTGTTTGAATTAGTTTTATGCAACAACTTTAAATCCACAATTGCACGTCATATATCAATAAACCAGCATGTGTTTATGCCTGGCCGATCCGCATCAACTAATCTGGTTCAATTCACGAGTAAAATAATTAATGAGATAGAAAACCATCATCAAGTTGATGTAGCGTACACGGATTTCAGTAAATCATTTGATTCCATCTGCCATCAAGAAGTACTCCGGAGTTTATTCGCATTTGGGTTTTCACTCGATTACATAAATTGGTTCAAGTCCTATCTATCAAACCGGCGACAATTTGTAATAATGGGAAATGAGAAATCAAACGTTATTAAAGTTACGTCTGGTGTTCCGCAAGAGAGATAATCAAAAACTCAGACGTGCTCATATTTGCTGATGACGTGAACATTTTTCGAACTGTTAATGGAATGCTAGATACGAAGAAACTTCAAGAGGACATCGATAGATTAAGTGACTGGTGTGATCGAAACTCGCTTTACTTAAATATTACGAAATGCAAAATCATGTCTTTCCATCGTAAGAGAAATCCGTTAATTACTTCATACAAAGTCAACAACGAGGTATTGCAAAGAGTCAATGAGATCATAGATCTAGGTGTTACATTTATCGAGAATGCCAGTTTCAATAGGCATATTGAAAATTGTATTGCAAGAGCTAATGCCATGTTTGGATTTGTTAAACGATGGACAGGTGAATTTAAAGATATTCAAACCTTATGTTCACTCTATTTCGCTTACGTTCGATCTCAACTGGAATACGCTGTACCTGTCTGGAATCCATACTATGCTGTACACATTAAAATAATTGAAAGCATTCAAAAGAAGTTTCTGATTTTCTTGTTAAAGAAAAGTGTCTGGAATTACGACTACAATTTACCATTCCATGAAAATGTGGCTCGATTACCTCCATTCTCAACAAGATGCACGGATTACAAAATATGCACGCTTGAAAATATACGACTTCTCTTAGATGCGGCTTTCATTGGTAACGTTTTGCTTGGTCACATTGATTCAGCATACATTTAGGAAAACATATCAACGAGCACATCGCAATGCGGACGAAAATAGAGAACCAATAATTGAAAACTATTATTTTCCGCGAATAAGCAAGAAAATTAGGTTTCTCGTCAAAAGGTACTCCACTTGCAACGAGAGCAAGTACGGCAGGCATTCAATCAACCAGATAATAAATTCTACACCCATTCCCAGCTATCATGGACATACCCTAGATATCGATATCTATTCAACCGAAAACAACCTGGTTATGACCGCAATAGATAAACTGACTAAACTAGCCTTCTGTAGACCGATCAAATCTAGAGCAATCGAAGAAATTAAACAACCAATTAGGAACATTCTATTCTTTTTTAGCGTGGCCGAGGTTGTAGTGATATATAACGACAAATCACTAAATTCAAGTTCGATAACATCTATGATGGAAGACGGTCTGAAAATCAAAATAGTTAGGACATCATAAGACCTTATAAGAGTGAAATTAATGGCCAAGTCGAAAGGTTTCACTCGACACTTTCAGAAATAATGAGGTGTCTGAAAGCCGACGTAGTGGAATGAACTTTCGGGGAATTGCTCGAAAGAGCAGTCAATGAGTATAAAGTATTTTACGGTACAAACCCCAATGTACTCGTACGTCCCTTGACAACATAGAAAAACTAAAACAAAAACAACAACAGAACCTGACATATCACAACAAAAAACGTAAACCCATTAAAACATACCAAATAGGACAAACCATTTTGGTAAAACAGAATATTAGGGTAGGATCGCAATTAACACCTAGATATACCCAGGAAATAGTTAGAGAAAATATAAATACAACAGTTCTTCTAGAATCAGGCCGAATAGTTGATAAAACTAATATAAAATCTTAAATACTTTAATTACAAATGTATCGTAAGTAGCGTACTTACGGGAATTCCAACACTGGATTACTCGAAATTCTAAATCATATCCCTCAGTATGGGTAGAGCAAAAATACAAAACGGAAACTTTAAAATAATTCACGTAATAGAGGTAGACAACCACCAAAATTTTATAACCCGAATGCAGCACATACTGAACCAACGGATCACTACAGCTCAATCTACTGCAGGCATTACTGGACGGAGCAAAAACACACCATAAGAGCAAAAGGTCTCTAGACTTCATTGGCACGGCTTGGAAATAGATTGCGGGAAATCCGGACCATGAAAACTTCAAGATAATTAAGAGTAAGATAAACAATGTTTTAGAGAACAACAACAAACAGGTTGTTATCTATCAAATCTACAATGATAGGATTAATAATATTACCAAGATGGCAAACGAAATCGCCAACGCAATTCGTAAAGAGAATAAATTATCGAGAGTAAAATGAAATTTTTCGTAAATCTAAAAATTTCATCCTCAAATTATTCAGCAAAACTTGATCCACTGAGTTCAGTATTTTTAGACCATCCTTTGTCCATTCAAGATGCACACATAGTTTGAAGAAATTCGTTACATTAACAGGGATAATTAAGGCAAAAACCACCCAGACTGAGCTGCGGGAACCAATGCCGCATAAGGTACCAGGCAGATAATGGCAATACTGTGAAACAACGTTGGCTTAGCTGTAGCTAAAGTAGCTTAATCAACGTTGAACGACAAAATTTTAATATTTCCGTTGCAGAAACCACTATAGGCTAATACTAATACTATTACTAATATTTTTAGATCATGATTAGTTTATTCAAGATGCAGACATAGTTTTTCAAGAAGCACTCACAGTTTGAAAATTTCTCTTGGGACTAACAGGATTAAATAAAACGAAAACCACTCCAGGTCATACGTAGAGTGGGCAAATTTAAATATTTCGGAATATTATAGTAATATTGAAATTTTGAAGTTCAACGTATGACCAGGGATGGTTTCTGTCTTATTTAACTTCTGTTACTGCCGAGAGAATTTCATAAAACTATGTGTCAAGATGCAATGGGTCAAGCATAATCTAAAAATATTAGTCTCTTCTACGTGAGTCTGTAGTGCTTTCTGGAACGGAAATATTGCAATGTAGTAGTTCAACGTATGGCCTGTGACACTATTCTGGCAATTCTCCGGGAATAGATAATTTATATGTAATTTGTGCTTAAGGTTTTTTTACTAGCCTATAAAGGTAAGAAGCTGCTGCTATCTTTTTTAACAACAAAATTAAATTGGGAATATTTTTCCCTGCAAATTTAGATATGGCAAATTATTCCCAATATACTGTTCTCCTCAGTAGGCCGAATAAAAACTATTGGAACAGAAATTATATGTAAATTCGTTCATCAATTCCCTATTCCCGGGGAATTACCAGGATAGTGCCACTAGGGTGGTTTTGTTTTATTTAATTACTGCCAAAAGAACTTTCTCAAACTGTGTGTGCATCCTGAATGGTCCATTCAAAGCATGTTCCAAAGTGGTTTCTTGAATAAAAAAATTGAATTTTGGGCATAGCTCATTCTCCTTAATTCTAAATCGAACTAGGTAGCTGTAGAAGTTACCGTGTCCAGTAATGAATTGTGATAAGCAGTTATTTAGTGAAATTCTCGTGTTGAGGCTCACCTTAACATTTGGAAAGAATTCATTCGTGTTAGTTGCTGCATTCTTCTTTCGTTCTACGGATATGTAAATTCGTATGCATCGTCTCGTCAATTTCCATGATGACGTTCTCTGTCATAGTCGGGCTTCCCTTCTTAATATTGCTGATAATTGCACTCTGTTTTAGTTTGATATCTATCGGCATAACACCTGCATGTATTTGTGCACCTTCCAGTATCCTTATGTGGTGAACATTTAACTTGTCCACCCAGCTTGCACACGCGTATAGATAGTACGGGCTCATTTACTTATATAAGATAAGCATCGTATGGTTATTAAGTCCTGAATCCTCTTGCAAGATTCTTGCAATGGTTTGTCTGGCGATAGTTTTTACGTGTCTTGTAATTCTAAGACGCTCATCAATACTCACGCATGGATATTTCACAGTTTTGGCCAGTTTTGTTCTCATATTATTTAATGTTACAATCGGCGGTCTATTAGTATCTAATTTACCTCTAAGTAACATCATTCCTGTTTTTCCGGGTGATAGATCTAGTTTATTTTTCATGCACGATTCCCTCAAATGATTTATTAACTACCCACCTCCTAAGACGGCTCGTAAAATCCGCCAATTTCTTGGAATGACCGGATATTACCGACGTTTTATCAAGAACGATACTAGTTACGCCCTTAACAAATCTCTTGAAAAAACAAAGGAAATTCGAATAGACAACAGTACGTTGAGAACGGGGAAGAACATCTGATTGCCTTTGCATCGAAGAAGCTTAATCCCGCGCAGCAGAAATACAGCATTACAGAACTAGAGTGCTACGCTGTAGTGCATGGAATTAAGGCTTTCCGCGCTTATATTGAAGGATATTCATTTACAATTGTAACTGACCATGCTGCTCTGAAATGGCTTATGTCTTAAAGAGACCTTGCTGTTCATTTAGCTCGATGTACACTTAAGCTACAACCGTTCGATTTCAAGATTATTCATCGCAGTGGTTTCCAAAACATAATCCCGGATGCTCTGTTAAGAATTAATTCAGATGAGCTCATTCTACAAGGTGTTTCAGAACTAAAAGAGGCAACGGATAATTTTACCACTCCGCTCAATATCGACTTATCTTCCGAGCATTTTAACGACCCTGAATATAAAAATGCGATTGAGGAATTTTTGGAAAACGACTCCGATTCTACCAACATCAAATATGAAGACAAAAAATAATTAATTAATGTTAACTCCGGTTCAGTTTACGACGATACTATTCCAAACGAATGGAAACTAATTGTTCCCGTGGCTATACGCGACGAATTAAATAAACTTGCGCATGATGATCCTACCTCTGCGCACTTAGGAATATGAAAAATATTAAATCGCCTTGAACGTCAATTCTATTGGAGTGAAATGATGAAGGACGTTAGGGCTTACATCAAAATGTGTGCCATTTGCAAAACCTGCAAACCGGTGAATTACATAACGCGTCCATTAATGGGTTCCATTCAAGAATCTTTTAGATCATTCCAATTCCTATTGGAGGTTCGTTTATCTGCAACCGTTTAGGCAGGCTACTGCCCAATCTACAATTGCCTTTCTCGAAAAGCTTTTCCCCCGTGTTACGCATGTGCTAACCCCAAAATATTTACCTCAGAGTAATACATCTGAGAGGGTAAACCGCACGCTGCTGTCCGACATTCGTTCCTATTTAAAAGATAACCAGCGCCTATGGGGCGTACATCTCTCTGCGTTCGAATTAGCATTAAATAACGCCAAGCACAGTATAGTACTGGTTACTCCCCTCATTTTATTATATTCGGACAAAACCAGATACTACACGCAAAGGAATCGGCTTGGCTTTACTGAAGATGGTAACTTTTCGGCCAACAATAATTCCAACAAGTTGAGTAATATTTGCCGCCAGGCTATAGCATGTGTCTCGTGCAATGGTCTGTAGGACCAGTTCTAAAACATGATTTTATCCCGTTCGGATCAACTTCAGGCAAATTTTGTTGATTCAGCGCTTGAAGCTCTATAAGCGCTGGAAGCTCTTCTTGCTTCAGTTCTCGACTGACATCATATATGATCATTCTAGGTGATCTTTTAGCTGGGATACTAGTTTCTAGCCCAGCGTTTGTTAATGTATTAAATTTGAGTCTTTTGCAACTTCGATTATTATGCCATTTTCCTTAATCTCCCTTATCTTCTTAATTTTTATTTCCATCTCAGCCGGCTTAAATAGTTCTTTTAACTTTTCCTTAACTTCATTGTTAAAACCAAATTTGGAAGCGTCCTTTGGTTTAACAATGATATATTGCATTTTTTTGATTTTCCGCCTGTTTGGACGGAGTCTTAGCAGTTCGTTTGAGTGTGTTTCGGACTACCACCGCAAACGACGGCGTTGCTAGTTTTACTTGCTTATCACGCGGCTGATGTTTCCCCAGTGATCTCATGGACTCTTTAATCGTGTCAATGTCGTTATAAATGGAATCTCGTTCATTATATTTAAGTTTAATTTCCATTGTATCCAAAATAATTACATCTGCGCATTTTCTAACTGTGCTTGTCATTTCCAACAAGGTTTTTGTCTCTGTTTTATTTAGTTTGGACTTACAAGAGCCCAGGTTGGTAAGACCCAAACGCCCGATCTCGTCCTTGAGAGCTTTTATTGTTCTGTGGGATAGATCTCCACATTGCCATTTTCTACAGGTAAATCGGTTAACTCGTTTGTTTCTGTCTCGTTATCAGTTCGTTGGCATTTTGCAGTTTTAAATCCGTCCGGTCATTTTTTTTTTGGATTACCACGAATTCTTGTGCTTGTCCCTACTAAGTACGTTCGTTCGCTGTAACTTGGCCGTACCCAGGAGTTTTATTTCACCGATAAAGCGATGTGACCTAGGCTTCGTTGCCTCCCCTAGACCTCCCTGAGGTGTACAGCTTCAGTCGCGGTATAAACTATTTTTATTACTAGTCCACTTTTAGCTACAAGTATTTGTCTTTGTGTAATTCACTATATTTAATTATATCGTTATAATCGTTAAATGCTTATTCCCTAGACCAGAAGACTATGGTTAACATAATTAAAGGAGATTCAATCGCGGAAACTACAGGCAATTGAAGATCAACTAAGAGTTGTGATCGAAACCGACCGTGTTTCAGAGGAGGAACTTCGCATCGAGGTAAAATGCCAGGTGGGAAGCCATTGTTTAATGAGCGTAGAATGCAGCGTATATGAAACCTATAAGATGAGATTCCAGTTTAGGGTTGAGTATATTAAAATATTAAAATAGAGACCCCGCCCCTACTGAAAACAAAGTTGTCGAAGAACGGTCCAAACAACTTTATAGTGTATTCATGAGTAGTTATTACAACAATATTACGATCTCGGAAAGCACTAGCCCCAGTGTTTTTAAATGCTATAATGATTTGCAGGCTAAAATTATAAGAGGTAGATAACCTAAGTTTTATAAAATAGGTGCTACTGTAATGTTAATTGATTTTTACGTATATTACTGCCGAAGCTGGCAGCATAGAACACACCCTTGTATGGATAACAACAGCACAAAGATGTTTCAACCAAAGAAAATGATCTGCCGAGTACAAAAAAATATTGAAACATATCCGGCTCGAAGGATTGATTGGGATGAAACTTCATACTTACGTCTTTCCTAAAATTGGGAGGCGCCAATTTCAGATACTTTTTTTTTAATTTTACCGGAAATGTCGAGTTTTGATAAAAATAAATTATTCACCAAAGTTTGTAGTGTGTTGTTTTCCAGAATTTTTATGTGTCCTTACGATTCCTTGGATAATGGTTCGCCCGGAAGCTACCCATTCCACAATACCAACAATATATATGTTCTCTTGGTTTATAAAAATTGGAATTTCGAAGCCCCAATTGCAAACAATTCCAGTATCGGTTTTGTTTGGGAGGATACTCCAACCCGTATTCATACCTCTGGCTCCGTTCTATGTCTTTTTATGTCTTATGAGCTGTAAACGATTCTGAGGCACATGACGCTGGAGTACAAGGAGGAGGGTAATGAGGTTTCACGAGGTAATGGGAAGTTGGTTCTTGGATTGTTTGTATTCACTCAAAGAGTATTTATATTATAAAACATTTGACGAAAATTGATTGGTTTTGAGTTCGGGAACGAGTATGATGCTTTTTATTTCTGATGTCATGTACGCAGTATAAAGAAACTAGTAAACTTTTCTCGAACATCCTCTACAGTCAATTGTTCAATATTGTAAATATAGAGTGGGGCCACTGACCACCCTAGCTCGCAATGCTCCTGCCTAGTAAAGACAGGCCTAAGCTCCTAGTAAATAAATAATACATCCCGTTTTCCATTTCCAACAACTTGTTTGAATGCCAAATTGATTTCTGTTAATATTTTTATGATTTCACTGTTTGGTTGATCACACATTATAAGGCTATGTATTATTCAACAACAGGTGGCATCCTGACTATATACGTATTGTAATATGTATTATCATCCACGAAAATAATATAAAATAAATTTCAATTGAATCTGTCTAACAACATCCCTCTTTAATGCTAAAAAAATAATAAAAATCTATTTGTTGTTCGAGCTAAGATCCTATGAATCAAAAAATCGACATTAGAAAAAAAAACGCAAGTATAGATTAGAAAATATTTTCCCACATTCTACAATCGAATGTATATACAGGTGTCCCTTATATTATTACATTAGACATACTACACATAGACTATTTTTTAGATGAGAATCCTGTGTTCATCTGTACATAAAAAAAAATTTTTTTTTTGCTTCTTCTTCCTTTCGCCATCCTTACATTTTTTCTTTTCATTAGATTTTTACTTCTAATTTTTGTATTTTGATTTATATACGTTTCTATTGTGCGTCTTCGTTAAAAGCAAATAAAATTCAATTCAAACGTAGAATTTCTATTCATCTACAATGGAAATTACATTTTTCGTTTAATTTTTTTTTTTTTGCCAAATAACCTACCCCAATGGAAAGAGAGATGAGAATTGCTTGAAAGATTTTTAAAAGAAATTGGTTTTGTTTTGATATTTCGAAATTTGGAACACACATTTCTTGTGCTACGAACAAGTTTTCTACACTTTTCTGCACTTGAAATATGAGTTCCGTGTGTGTTGGATGAATTGGTAAACGGTATGATGTGCACTCGTATACCATATTGAAGATTAATACAAAGGAAACAGCCATGTGGTGTTTGTACACACACGCTATATACTATAGGAGTGAGTAACATGTGTTTAACATGCATGCCATTGAATTGTGTTTTCGACTTTAAAACGAATGTCCTTGAATACTATTTCAAATGTTAAAATAACTAAAAACGTAATTCACTACGTCACGATAATGCAGTGGTTTAAACACTCGTCCTTTGCCATGGCATTTCGCTCTTGCCTTATTTATATTGTACCGGGCTATTTTTGTAAGCAGAAACTTTCAAATATCCCGGAAAATCAGCACTCTATGAAAAAATAGTACCTCTCCTTAGCTTCCTGAAGGTGGGGCGGGGGGTAACTTTGAAATTAAAATATGAACCCCAATTTTTTATTGCAGATTCGGATTCTACGGCTTAAAGTACGTAGGATTTCTTTGAAACATTTTTTCGACTCATGATAGATGGCGCTGTTAACTAATTAATTAATTCTATAAGTACGTAGAATTAAAAAAAACACTCAGAAATTGTACTTTCAAAATAATATTTGAAATTTTTCAAAAAACATAAACATTTCTGCACAATAAATAGAAAATTTAAAAAAAAATTTGAAAAATTTTGTGAAAAGTTTTGAGTGAATTTTGTAACAAAACACACTACGAATCGTACAGAGGTGATCGATTGAGTGTAACCCCAAAATTCTTAAATATTTGGAATTATTTAACTCCGCCCCTACGGATCGCATAGAGATGATCGAAGTGGTTCTAAAGCAGTATTTGATGTAAGAAGCAAATCTTATTTATCCACATGCTCTGAAATCTCTGAGGTTTTTGTTATTCGAGAGAGAGCATCATTGAGTGTAATCCGAAAGTTCTTAAACATTTGGAATTATTTAACTCGGTCCCTACGGATCCCACAGAGATGATTGAACTAAAATCTCAGAGATTTCCGAGCAAGTGGATAAATAAGATTTACTTCTTACATCAAATGCTGCTTTAGAACCACTTCGATCATCTCTGTGGGACCCGTAGGGGCCGAGTTAAATAATTTCAAATGTTTAACAACTTTCGGATTACACTCAATGATGTTCTCTCTCAAATATCTAAATTCTCAAAGATTTCCGAGCATGTGGACAAATAAGATTTGCTTCTTACATCAAATGTTGCTTTAGAATCACTTCGATCACCCCTGTGCGATCCGTAGAAGACGCCTCGTAAATGTTTAAGAATTTTCGGATTACACTCAATGATGTTCTCTGTCGAATAACTAAAATCTCAGAGATTTCCGAGCATGTCGATAAATAAGATTTACTTCTGATCAAATACTGCATTAGAACCACTAGCGGCCGACATAAATTATTTCAAATGTTTAACAATTTTCGGATTACACTCAATAATGTTCTTTCTCGTGTAATTAAAATCTCCAAGATTTTCGAGCATGTGGATAAGTAAGATTTACTTCTTACATCAAATGCTGCTTTAGAACCACTGCGACCATCTCAACGGAATATGGAAGAGTTCAACCGAAAAATAGCTAGAGCTTCCGGATTGTCCCAAACCAGTATTTGGAAAATTTTAAAACGTCATAAGTATCATCCGTATCATGTGTCTTTACACCAAGATCTTAATGGCGTTGATTTCTAAAATCGACTAACTTTTTGTCAGTGGGCACGTGAACAAATACAGCAAAATCCCAATTTTTTCGATACGTATTGTTCTCTGACGAGTCGTCTTTTACAAACCATGGAACGGTTAATCGACACAACATGCATTACTGGAGTGTTGAAAATCCGCACTGGCTTCGCCAAGTTGAACATCAGCATCCTTGGACTGTCAACGTGTGGTGTGGTATGTTAATTTTAATTCAAACATATTGCAGAATCGTATGCATGGGTTCTCAGTAGGAGAAAACGAAAAAAATCTAATATCGTTATTACAGCGCCATCTACCATGAATCGAAAAAAATGGTTCAAAGAAATCCTACGTACTTTAAGCCGTAGAATCCGAGTGCTTATTTTCAGCTTAAAAAAATCAACCGGTATATATAGTGACATTGTTACAAAGTTAAAATCTAGCGAAGTTATATGTTATCTTTTCCCATACCTCCGTGGAATTCTATAGCGTCCCCGCACGTTACTTAAGGCCGATTAACAAAATTATTTCAATCATTTATAACATTTAACAACGGGATTTAAGTAATTCGGTGTAAACTGACCTCATTTGTTTGGTTTCGGAAACCTCTCAGATATTCTAAATCAAATCGTGAAAGTTTCAGGAGCACGTCGCTGATATAGGCGTCAAAATGCTAACTACGTGATGAACTATGAAAGGCCACAGTTTTCTTTTTTTTTTCTAAAGCTACTCCACCCCACTAATAAGGCAAATTTTGCAAATGGGGTTTTACCGTCATAAAATTCACAGACTCAGCTTCTTCTGAATCTTCTTCTTTTTTAATTTCAAGAAACCATCTAACAAAATTATTTCTAAAACTTAACACAAGTCTTACACAGTAACTTGAATAACAAAACGCAAAGGCTGTTCCTTTGGCTGGGATGAGATCGACTAATTTTCAAGGGCAGTCCTGGAGTTATCTTAATCGATTATCTTCAAATAGGGAAAATCATTACAGGAGCATACTATTCATCGTCAACGGTCACATTTGCAGAAAAAAGTCGTGTTCCACCAAGACAATGCGTCGTCTCACACCTCCGCGTTTATCATGGCAAAATCCACGAATTACGGTTTGAACTGCTTCACCACCCTTCTTACTCATCAGACCAGATCTAGTCCCAAGCAACATTTTTTTGTTCCCTAAGCAAAAATTTACGCTCGGAACAAAGAGATTTTCGTCGAATGAGGCCATCACCTTCGTAAACATCTATTTTGTAGAGAAAGACGCCAAGGAGACTAACACGAGGACTATGTAGAGAAATAAAAAAAAATGTTTTGTATCTTTGTTAGGTCTTTAATTTTTCAACAACCCTCGTGTATCAAAAAATGATTGAAAAAGTAAAGGATTAGGTCATAACGAGCCTTACACTTGGATGTCATAAATTTTTGTTTAGCTTTCTAATTTCGGTTTTGGTTTGATTTTCGATTTGGGTTCTGCTAGCTCTAAATGAAATATTCGAAAGTTTGTCAAGAACGACCAGGATCCCATAATTATTTAATGGGGCATCTGATTTGGCCCAAATTGAGCCTTAAATTGTGTCAATAGATCTTGTTTCACCCGATTTGGGTTTTGGATTTTGCAAGCTCTAAATTGAACGACATAAAGCTTCATCAGGATCAAGGGAAGCAGTTTTAACTGAAGCAATTGATTAGGCCATAATGGGCCTTTAACTATTTGTACGTCAGAGGTAATTGGCCAACAACGTCTATGTTGTTTTGTGTTTTGAAAATCTCTGTGTGTGAGATCTGTGCAAACCTGAGTTTGTTGGTTCTCTACACCCCAGACGCCAACTGATCGGAATGGAAATTTAGACTTAAGCTTTTTCCATAAATCGTAAGATCTATTTTTGAGCTACCTTATGTTAGCACCCTATTTTGAGAAAAATGAATTTTTTTCTTTTGAAAATGTTTTACAGTTTGGACGGTCAATGAAAAATATTTGACGGATCCTAGATGTTTTATTATTAAGGAAACAAAATTACGAAGGTTGTCTGAAAGTTTCCGAGTCCTCAACATAAGATGGGAGCAATCGTCAGCACAAGTGGAGGAGTGTTTGCGAATACATTGAAAGATGCTCATCACACTATAAACCATTTAGGATGCACCTTTGGTATTTAAAAATCGTTTGAGTGAGTCGATGTGAGTGTTTTTGTGAAAAAATCGAGTATCGAGCTGTCACCAATTATGTATTTTTGAAAGGTCATACGCCTATACGCAAATCAAAGTCGAGTTGGACGGGGACTCTGCACTATCATTTATTACGGTGAAATTTTTGGTAGCTGAATTTAAATGTGGCCGTACCAGCTTGGGTAAACGTTCGGGACGTCATAAAACTTCAACCACTGATAATAACATCGCTCAAGGTCGCCAAATAGTGCTAGGCAACGAATAAAAATTAGAGGGATAGAAAAGGCTATCAATATGTCCAAAGAACGTGTTTGTCACATATTGAATCAACATTTAGGCAAGAGAAAGCTGCCTGTGCGTTGTTTCCGTGATTGCTCACTTTGGAGTGACCCCTTTATATACAGTGGTAGACAAAATCAGTGGAACATTTTTGTTGTTCCTGGCCATTTTCTGTAGACAAACTGTATTATCGATGTTTTTAAAATAGTCGTAGAAAAATGGACTCAATTGTCTTTACGTCAGCATATTTTCGACCGAAATTCGAGTAAAATTCAATTGTTTACTATAAAAATGCATTCACGTAAGCCCAAGTACCGTAATGTTTAAAAGGTTTAACTTGGAAAATTTCTAATGAATCCCACTCAGTAGTTTTTGATTTATGGGGTATCAGTTTTCATTGTACAAGTTGCTTGTAAAATATTACTTAGTTGTTTGGATTGGTTGAAGTAAGACGAATTCGAAAGTTCCTGAACCCAAGTTTATAATTGTCGTGTTAGCGGGCAATGGACTTGCGTTGCGGCATTAGCTAGAACGATGGGTTCTGTGGACTTTAGAAAACGTTTGCAGAACTTACGAATACATCAAAAATTGATTGAAAAAGTAAAGGCCGGTTTTAGGCTAATTAAATGCCTCGTTAAGAATTTTTCTGCTCCACTCGATGTATTGTATGTAAAGCATTAGGCTTTTCCGTTTCAAAGCGAGTCGAACCAAAATTCAAATTCGGACCAAAATCGAAATTAGAACGCAAAACAAAATCAACTGACATATTCGAGTGTCATTAAATCTTTTTGTTCGCGTTCAAATTCGATTTTGAGTGGAGACTAAAATTGTTTAATCCAAAATTGAGCCTTAAATTATTTGTGGGTGCTTGGTCAAGAACGAGTGGAGTCCAAAAATATTGTAATGGGCATTTGATTAGGCCATTACGAGTCTTAAATTATTCGTATGTCAATAAATCTTTTTTTGAGCTTTAATTTCGGTTTTGACTCGCTTTGTGTTTTAGGTTTTGCTAGGTCTAAATTAAATGACCGAAAGCTTGGTCAACAACTAGTTAGTGGATCCCAAAATTTTTTTAATGAGAATTTAATTAGATCATAATAAGCCTGGCTTTTTAAGTTCAGATTTCCTTTGATTCCCCATTGAGTTCTGCTATTTTAAATTAAATGACGTTAAACTTGGTCAAGAACGTTTGAAGCACAACGTTTTTTCATTACTTCATGTAAATTAAATAGTCGAAACCATGCCAGCCGGAACCAAACCAACACAACGACACAAGTAGCACAATGTATTTTTCATCTTTTTTCACTATCGCATTTTCCAATCGGAACCAATATTAAGCCAGCCAGGACCATTTAAAGCCAACCAGAACCAGTGTTTTACCAGCCAGACCCATTTCAATCTTTTATAATGAGCACCTTGCATTTTAGAAGGTTCCTGAATAAATAATATTTCATCCGAAACCATAAAAATTTCAACCGGAACCGAAACAATGTCTGCCGAAACAATAAGAAGCCAGTACCACAACAGGCCGGTATCTGATTTTTCTGCTAGAACAAATATTAACCCAGCCGGACCGAGAGTTTTATCAGCCAGAACCATTTAAAGTGTGCTCAATAGGCACTTTGCTCTTTAGAAGATTGTCCAACATATAAGGTTTCCATCGGAACCATAAAAATCTAGCCAGGATTCCGCTAGCTGGATCCAAAACAACTGTAATACAAGTAGCACAATGCCTTTCCGCTTCAAAATTTATATGTTGGACAACCATCTAAACCGTATTATGCTCAGGCTGGCATGATTCCGGCAGGCTTTATATGGTATTGGTTGGCTTCGTATGAGAGCCAATAAATCGCCGTAACACGTGGCATCAATGACTATAAGCAGAATTTCCCCTGCATCGCCTCCACCAGACCAACTGATTCATTTAGAGTTTCCCAGAGAGCACCACGAGGAGGTCTGAATCTGAACTTCGCTCTCATTGTTATGGTTTCATAACGATGGTGCACAACGATCTAAAGCACAAAATGCTCATTGTGCAAGCTAAAAATTGTCGGGCTGTGAAAGCTCTGGTTCCGGCTGACTTTAAATGGTTTCAGCAAGCTTTATATTGGTACTGGCGGATAACTCAGATAGGGCATCATGCTATCTGTATAATTGGTTTTGTTCCGGCTATCACGGTTTCTGATAATACGGTTTCGGTAAGCTTTATGAAGTTCCTGCTGACAAAATTTTGTTTCCGGATGACATTGGTTGTGGCGGTAGTTCGAGGGCGGAGTAAGAAGTCTGGTAAAAATGAAACAAAGTATAATATTTTCGAATAATACGATTTCTCCAACCCTTCAAAATAGGCGTTTGTTGTATCGATGATCTCCTCATTAGAGCCGAATCCCTTTCTGCCGAGCCATTTCTTCAAGTTCGGAAACAGGAAATAGTCGCAGGGGGCTAAGTCTGGAGAATATGGCGGATGTGGAAGCAATTCGAAACGTAATTCATGGATTTTGGCCATGGCAACTACACACGTGTGCCCCAGTGCATTGTCTTGATGGAGGAGAACTTTTTCTTTGCCAAATGCGGTCGTTTTTCTTTCACAACGTCGTTGAAACGGTCCAATAAGTTGTAGTAATATTCGCCGTTGACTGTTCTCCCCTTTTGAAGGTAATCGATGTGAATTATGCCACGTGTATCCCAAAAAACTGTGGCCATAACCTTGTTGGCCGATAAAATTGCCTTAGGCTTTTTCGGCGCAGATTCGCCAGTAGGCTCGAATGTCTACTATTCGATAATAGTAGTGGCTTTATTGCGGAAACTCTAGGATGAACTGTTAATTGGGTGTGTAAGATGAGCTCTTATACCATATTTTTGTCAACAAATCAAATTTTAACAGAGGAGCCCAACCTTTTTGGACTATACTATTCAAATAGGTTCGAATGTCTACTATTCGATAATAGTAGTGGCTATATTGCTGAAACGCTAGGATGGACTGTTAATTGGGTGTGTAAGATCAGCTCTCATACCATACTTTTGTCAACATAGCAAATTTTGTCAGAGGAGTCCAACACTTTTTATATGTACGGGCTATACTAATTTGAATAGGCTCGAATGTCTACTATTCGATAATAGTAGTGGCTATATTGCGGAAACTCTATGGTGAACTGTTAATTGGGTGTGTAAGATCAGCTCTCATCCCATATTTTTGTCAACAAATCAAATTTTATCAGAAGAGTCCAATCCTTTTATATGTACGGGCTATACTAATTTGAATAGGCTCGAATGTCTACTATTCGATAATAGTAGTGGCTATATTGCGGAAACTCTAGGATGAACTGTTAATTGGGGTCAGATCAGCTCTCATACCATATTTTTGCCAACATATCAAATTTTATCAGAAGAGTCCAACCCTTTTTATATGTACGGGCTTTACTAATTTGAATAGGATCGAATGAATAGGCTCAAATGTCTACTATTCGATAATAGTAGTGGCTATATTGCGGAAACTCTATGATGAACTGTTACTTGGGTGTGTAAGATCAGCTCTCATACCATATTTTTGTCAACATATCACATTTTGTCAGAGAAGTCCAACCCTTTTTATATGCACGGGCTAAACTAATTTGAATAGGCTCGAATGTCTACTATTCGATAATAGTAGTGGCTATATTGCGGAAACTGTAGGATGAACTGTTAATTGGGTGTGTCAGATCAGCTCTCATACCATATTTTTGTCAACAAATCAAATTTTATCAGAAGAGTCCAACCCTTTTTATTTGCACGGGCTATACTAATTTGAATAGGCTCGAATGTCTATTATTCGATAATAGTAGTGGCTATATTGCGGAAACTCTAGGATGAACTGTTAATTGGGTTTGTCAGATCAGCTCTCATACCATATTTTTGCCAACATATCAAATTTTATCAGAAGAGTCCAACCCTTTTTATATGTACGGGCTATACTAATTTGAATAGGCTCGAATGTCTATTATTCGATAATAGTAGTGGCTATATTGCTGAAACTCTAGGACGGGCTGTTAATTGGGTTTGTAAGATCAGCTCTCATACCTTATTTTTGTTAACATAGCAAATTTTGTCAGAGTAGCCCAACCTTTTTTATATGTACGGGCTATACTAATTTGAATAGACTCGAATGTCTATTATTCGATAATAGTAGTGGCTATATTGCTGAAACTCTAGGATGGGCTGTTAATTGGGTTTGTAAGATCAGCTCTCATACCATATTTTTGTTAACATAGCAAATTTTGTCAGAGGAGCCAACCTTTTTTGGACTATACTAATTTGAATAGGCTCGAATGTCTACTATTCGATAATAGTACTGGCTATATTGCGGAAACTCTAAGATGGGCAGTTAATTATGTGTTTAACCTCAATCGGGAAATAGATAAATCTTTGAAAACATTAATATGTATTTTCATATCAGAATATTTTTGGTTGGTTTTATTTAGAAATATTAACTGAATATTAGTTAACGTTTTTTTCGGATAAATTAATTGTATTTCAAATATAGAATATTTTCATACACTTTTCAAAATGTTTTTTGTGTACGCTACACTTTTTTGTTAATTTGTGTAGCTACACTTTTTATTAACGTTAGAAACTTCACAGCGGTCTCTGCACAAAAAGAAAATTGCCCTGGAAACATAGTCGGACATTAATTAGTATGATTGTTACTAAAAGATGCGAGTGGTAATTTAAATTTCCAATTTATATTCCGGTCATACAAACATTCATGACAGTTGGAGAGCACTTGACCTCTTTTGATTCACGTTACTGAATGTGGGAAATTCGACATGTTTACCGACTGCTGTGCGCTAGATAGTCAATTGTGTAATACAGTAATTTTACACTCCGACCTGTGATAGATGTTGATTCATCAGATAGTTGCCATCCAAAAGTAGGTTTGTTGGTCTGTAATTACTCTTACTTAATTTAATTCAAATATAGTTATGCCCACGTCGAATTCACAAAGGAAAGGGGCTATTTCCGATTGATCCGTTATACGACCTCTTCATGTTACGCTTGAAGGGACCGTTACGTTTGCCGGTATTTAGTTTAATTAACTCAAATAAGAAGACTTGAATGAATTTATTGAAATTATCAATTGTTCAGTGAAAGTTATAAAAGTTTTAATCTTCCAAAAAAATTATTTTTAAAATAAAATAATAAACTCAATTCCCATAAAGAAAATGCACCCTTATTTATCCTGCACTCTCTATAATTTACCAATCCCATCCGTCTTATTATTCATCTCACATCACATAAGATTTTCTTAAATCAATTTCCATTCCATCACCTTTGCACAATATGATTATGTGACACACAAGCAATAATTCATTGTAATTAGGATTCAATTGAAGTAGGAAAATTTTGTTGCTTTGCATATATCGGGATATAATTATATTAACATGTTTGCCACCACTACGGAACTATCGTTCCAAATCTCTGCGTACATTTTTTCCCACACCATTAAAACCTGGATACGTTTGTGTTAAGGAAATAAATTAAAAATCACTTCATTTTAAATTAAGAATAAAATACGAAAGAATGACGTTCATATATTTTAATACCCCTAATTTCATCCCTTAAAAATTTTATAGCAGTACCAGAAAAAACAACAATAAATCCGAATTCAATTATATGTGCTTGTATGTATGCGTGTTTATGTATACGCAGATAGATAAACAGAAACACTACCATAAACATACGGAATAAAAGAAAACAATCTTAATGGCAGCTGGATGCCAAAATTCCAAGAAAACTGTATACATAAAAAAAATAAATAAATAACCCAACAACAAAACTATAAGCAAACTATTTTCTAATGCCATCATCATACAGTTGGTTTGGTCCATATCCGACATCAAAACCGAAAATTAAAATTAATTATTTTTTTTTTTTTTGGTTATAATACGAAATTTATGTACAATTTGGTATTTGAGGATCATTCAGCGGTGAAATTACTCGACGGTGATATCGTCATTTTAATAATGTTAGAGATTTAGATAGAACATTGTTGAATGCATCTTTAACTAAATTGCAGATCGGACACATTGATAGTTTTGTTTCGCTCTTGTGTACTGGAAACATATGATGATCATAATTTTGATCTTACGTACAGTGGAGAAATGATAACTAACGCTGTGCAGCTTTGTTTCTAACCGAATACACCACACTCAGCGTATTTCTTAGCGACGCTACGACAAAATCGGTGTATGGTTTTAATCATTTTTCAAAAGTGTAGCTACACAATCCTGAAGTGTATGTACATAATTTCGTCTTAAGGATATTAAAAATATTATTATTTACAATGCAATATTGAATTCTATATTGGTTGAGCGTATTTTTATTAAACCGAGGTTGTTAAAAGGCGTAATTGGTAGATCAATATTCAGATCTTTGAATGTTATCGGATTGTGTATACTTCAATAGAATTATTTCGATAACCCCCCGCAGCGGTCCAATTGCGATATCTGACATGAAAGTGTAAGGATTGTATGAAGGCCACAAACAATAAATTCTAGAGGTCTTTTCAGATCTGTGAATGCCATTATCAGTGGTTATCACAGATATGAATAGGCACCTCTAGAACTATTTGTTTATGTCCTTCAAACAACCCTTACACTGTTATATGAAATATCGCAAGGGGAGAGGCTTTCTCGAAAAAGATAAAAATTCCTTGAATTTTTTAACGAAAAGTGTAGCTACACAAATTAACGAAAAGTGTAACTACTAAAAAGTGTAGCAATGGAAAAGTGTAAATAGCAAATCTTAACTAAAAAAAATCATAAAATTGCAAATTAGATGCAGATATTGGAATTAATTTGTTCATTAGCTTCGGTTTATTAAAAAAAATAACTCTTTGAATGTTCGAAATGACATATTTGACATTATAGCCAATTAAAAGAAACTTAGAGATGTTACCAAATGTGGGCATATGTCATCTAATAATGAATGACTTGAGCTTTTCAAAACGGTTAACTACATTCAAATAAAAAGTTTTGGTGTGGCTCCGCACAAGTTTCGAGACGTACAATTTTTCAAAAATTCAAATATTCTTCAAAATACTTGCTACACTATGACAGATTTGAGAAATTTCGGAGATGCCACCAAGTGTGGACATATATCGCTTATTGGATAAATTGAGGTGTGCTAAACACCACATTATCTCATAGAGTACAAATTAAGCTGTTCAAAATAGTTAAACACGTAAAAAATTGGGTTGTCTCCAGGTAAGTTTTCATAAAAATTCAAACGTTTGTCAAAATACTTGCTACACTATGGCCGATTACCAAGTGTAACCATTTGTTGTCTAACAGCGAACGAATTAAGCTGTCCTCTTACCAGAATCTTAAACAGCTAAACTCGTGCCACTATTAAGCGGTGTTATTTTCAGTTTTTGGCCAGTATCTCAAAAACTTCCACTAGTAACCAATACTTTTGATTGTTTTTACTTTTGACGTTTTTGAGATATTGGTCAAAAACTGAAAATAAACTAATAAAAAAAAATTAAATTTTCAAAAGTATTGGTTATGAAATGGCCTAGATTAGTCCAGCATGAAGAGATCCTAGAATGTTACCCTAAGTTTTGGACCCCTTATCAATACTTTTATCCAAATTTCATCCTCATTCTTTTAGAATGGCGGAAAGACGGAATATTGTTAAATTTCAAGATTTCATTTACCGACTTCCTTTACTTCGAAGATCAATCAATCTGTCATTTTAAGGATCACTTTTAATATTTTATTCCGCTGGGATGTTTTATTTAGTGAAAAAAGAGATACAAAATGAAGAAAAAGTTTCCGCTGGTAATTATATAACAAAATAATTTCTCTTTTGTGATTGTGCTGCCACTTGCGACGAGTAGCGGAATCTCTTATTTTCCGCTGAGAAATTTCCGCTGTCTTATACAGCATCAATTTAATAAAATTTACATAAGTAAGACAAAGCATTTTATGTAATTTAATAATGTTAATAAATTGTAAAATGCATCAACTAGAAGTAGAAAAACCAGTTGCATAAACGTATATCGAATGATGGCATAAAAGGTGCTCTCTGAAATAAAATTGGTCTAGAGCGCATAGAATATTTTGGAGATTTTTGGGTTTCACTGTATTAATTATTTTCCAGATCACAGAGATTCTACCGAGTAGTGGCTAGTACCAAATGATGGCCCGGGATCATCCCATGATTCGCGCATATGGGCGTTACTCAAGATCGCCAAAATTTCAAAATGAGTTATGTAAATGGGGTGCGAAATACCTGGCTCTTAGACGATTCATAACTCCCAGTCGGAATTCAAGTGAGTGAGAGCGGCTGTACAATTATTTACATGCTCAGGTCCGAAACCCCATCAAATGATGTAATGCATGAGATGATTCAACTGTCAGACAGATTCGAAATGGATTAATCAGTTGTTTCTAAATTAAATTTTTTTCATTAAGTTATTAAATAAATTTGAATTCGATTATTATGAAAGTTTTGGGTTTCTTTTTCTTGAAGCTTTAATTCCTCAAGGATCTTGGTTTGACAGACGTGTAGGTGGTCTCTTTGGGGCTCGAGGTTGTGGTGTAGGTGAAATTTGTGTCGTATTTGTGTCAACTCGAAGCTGTTGTATAGGTGGGAGTGGTGTGGATTTATATATATGGTTGGAGATGCCGTGTAGGCTGAACTGTATTGTACGTGGTTGTGGCTCAAGCTGCGGTGTTGACGGTGTAAATTCGGTAATTGTAAACGAGTTGCCTGTAATCTCTTCTAAAATTGTCATTTCCTGAACATTAGAAATTGTGGCGTAGCCTAATTTTGCACCTCAACAACTCTCTTCTCGAAGGCGATAACACCACAGTTCGAGAATCACCACCAGTTTGACTACGATCCGTGTCCTCTTTGCGCAATTTTTTTTTATCTTGTTTTTAAGATTCGCCCAAACCTATAAAAACTAAACATTTAATATTTTTTACATAAATATTATTAATTATAAGCCTATCTTTTTTCCACCCATCTTCATCTCGCGTTGGGAGGCCACGTGAATTTAAAATTAGTGCAAGCTCTTGCCAGAGTTGTGAAACCTCGGTTACCATTCACACTCATAAATGCTTCTGTAGTCATCTCTTGATGCTCTTCAATATATTCCAGCATTGCTCCAAATTGGGCCCCGTTTGTGATCTTTTTTGTTTTACCCCTAAGATATACGTTTTATTTTATGGCTCTTTTATATTATTATTTACATTATAAATTAGTTTACATGTGAAATACTGCATACTTACATGTATCACTGTGTATCACTCAAAAATATTTTTGTGATAGATAGTCGGCCGAAAAACTGATGGTCGAAAACGGTACAACATGCCATTTAATCGAAATCTTCGATATTTCATCGAATATCGAAAATTCCAAAGTTAAAACATCCTAGTACTAGCCTTGACTGGGCCTCGACTGGGGATGACACAATAACTTATTCGTTATAGAATTTTCGAAATTCAGTATCTACCGGTAGAGTATTTCCGTTCAAAATTATTCGATAATGAAATAGTTCTAAAATGTCTAAGCCAACTTTGACCATCTTTTAAATGTTTTCTCTTTGCTCAAAGAAATATTCAGACTTACAACACATTTTAAACCTAAATTTTAATCCAATTAACACTGCGACGGAAATTTTTGTATAACGTGAATACACACCCTCCTCCAACCCATTTCTAACGCACATTAAACCACCAAATTAATTTCACAGGATCTGATTTTACTCAATATATCCTAAGCTTGAAAGTGAGAGAAAAGTTTGGACAGTTACGGGACGTTCAGTTATCAAGTGCTTTATTATTCTAAAATTATTCTTGTCATCTTTTAAGCTCTCTACAAGACTGTGGTTTATTTTATAATTGTTTTTGTGTTTTAACTTACTTGCAGGTTTACAACTCGTCGCCTCTCGTTTACATTTCTTTGAATAATTCCTCCCAAACTGTAAACTTCTCAAATAAATCCACTACTCAAAGATTATTCTAATTTTTCAAATGTTTATTAATGCTACTGTAGTTGCTAGGAATACCGCTGAGCAAGCGTTCTCCGACGGATCCGTAAAAATATGAATTTCACACTTCTTGCTTTAAATGAGTTCATCTATCTTCGTACAGCTATAGAATCAACTTTAACTATCTTTTGTAGTGTAGTTTTTATTTATGTAAGAAATTCGTTATCCCAACCGATTCCATTTATCCAAACATATTGCATTAACAGCTTGCTGCTTATTATAATTGGAGAAAACCATCTCATTAGATTTAAAACTTTTGATGAATCCACTAGCAGTGATGTTGTTGGTGTTTAAAGTAAAAAGCTGTAGACGTTGCCCGAAGAAATTAAAATTGTTATCCCTTGGGTGGTATAACGTCTCTACGTTTTAGTTACGTCGTTCAGTTTAATGTTAAGAATCCTTATTTTACTATTATGCCAGTCAATTCATAATAAGCATAGAGAACATCTGTGTGACTCACATCTTAACTACTAATATTGTCAGTACCTGGACGAAGATATGGCGAATAACACTTAATGAAACAAAATCTGTTCACGTAAACTATACCAACAAAAAGATCAACTGAATACCTGTAGAACTGAACTCTCAGCAAATTCCCGATGCAAGCACGGCAAAATATCTAATGATGATGGAAAGAGCATGTGAAACAGAAAAAAGAAGAGTTAAACATTAAATATAGAAAGATGGATTGGCTCTTAGGAAGAAATTCTGAGCTATCGTTACATAATAAATTGCGAATATACCGGCAAATCCTAAAACCTGTGTGGACTTACGGTATTTAGCTCTGAGGCTGCACAAAGAAAACCAATGTCAATATCATCCAGTCATTGCAAAGCACGGTTCTACGTGGAATAGTTAATGCACCGTGGTACATAAGAAATGACAACCTCTATAGAGATCTGAAGATGGATTTCGTCAGTGAGGAAAGAGGCAAATATGCGAGAAAACTTGTAACGTATTAGTCTACACCAAAATGTTGAGGTAAGTCGTATGTTGGATGAGTAAAACGGATGCGAAGAAAGAAACCACTTGATCTACTAGATCCAATCTGACTAGCCGAAGAGCAACCACCCCCCAAACGAGAATACAAAGTATGGAAGATAAATTACTATATGATTTGTAAATCAGTTGTAATAAAAAAAACATCTTAACACATCATCCACATAAAAGTCTTTCTTTGTTTTTACAACAAAATCGTTTATTGATTGGAACCTTGTATCCACACAATTCTCTGATAAATCGTTTAAACATTTTCTCTACGTTTGCTGCTATACAAAATACCTATATTCTCTCCATTTCTCCTGTTTTTTCATTTATATGGCCGATGCATCCAATACGGCCCTCAATTGGCTGCTCTGCTCATTTATTACACCATAATATGGGATATCTGATTGATTTTGAAGATTTAAAACTAGTTTTAGTTTGATCCCAAGCCTCTAATTACTATCCAGCCATTCTCGGTCTCTTGAGCAATGGGTGCTCGTTCATTCACCTTTATTACGTTGTTCATCACAATTGCCGAATGACAGTCAGCTAAATGGATCTGCCAAATGGCCAACCATTGCTTCTATTCTAAACGAAAATTTAATGTCAAGTCTCGAAACTACGTCGAATTCTATTGTATTTCATTCCTGAGGTGGAAATATTCAATTATTTACGTGTTAAGAAGGTACCTTGCTAATATGGGTAGATTAAGGCCCGCAAAGTTACCGTTTCGTGTTTGTCTCCATGCGCTATAATTAATGCTGTCCGAAGCAGAGTTTGAAGCGCCGCTTCATGGTGGGAATTAAGAGATAGCATTTTTGAGAAAAAGAAAACATTTTTTTAGACCAAAAAAATGATAAAAAATATGATCAAGGTCATTAAGTGTTGGTCCAATTACACGTCCAGGCCATAAACCACACCAATTTGTTAATTTTTGTGGATATAAATGTGTTTCATGAACAGCATGTGGGTTAGTAAAGTCCAATCTGCAAAATTTCTAAGCAATAAATGGTCATTTGGTTTAAGTTCTTGGGTCAGAAAATCCAAGTTCTTGAGAACGACGTCTAATTGAGTGTTCTCGATTTTCACTCACACTTTGGTGCTCAATGTCAATATTATCAGCAGTACGTTTAAGTTTCTGACGCATTGTGTTCTTAACATTGCCATTTGCCTCCAACTTTTTAAATAAATTAGGAATAGTAGGCTCTGTAGGTCGATTATGTTGGCCATACATTTCACGTAATGCGCGGAACGTAGTCCGAATAGATTCATTATTTTTATAAATTTTAACAATTTGTAAACGCTGTGGAACTGTGTATCTTGCCTAGGCGACTTGCAAACCAATACAAACCCAAACAACACAAATGTCAATTTTGAAGGGAACCTGAAAAATGGCCGCTATAATGTTTGTATCATATATAATGCTAATCATCCGTTAGATGTTACATAATCTTGTTCCTGTGCCTAGGTTAAGTCAATTACGATGTGTGCTGATTTCGGGAAAATCTGGTGAGCGGGTCGTCCGGTGACGCATGAGTCTCTTGCTTTTACTTTGTTTGGCTTGCATGATTTTCATAAACATTGCTGGAGGAGGGTTATATAAGGCTCTCCCAACTCTTTCGCGAGGCTTATTTCGCGGTTTGCTTTTTCCGTCCTTCCTTTCACGCCAGTGTTAGCCAATTCGAGGACGTACGGTTATAGGTCCGATTTTATCACCATCTGCACATTTTTTCTTTTTTTCATATGAGTTCCATTTCATCACAGATTGTAATTTGTTGATGAAAATTCCCTTTGCATCCTGCCCCTATCGGGATCAGAAACCGGCACCTCCCAATCCAAACGCCAACGCTTCAACCACTGTGCCATTTGGTTGGCCTGGAGGAGGGTTTTCGAGTAACAAAAATCGATTGTGGAGGACCCGGATTTCGGTAAAATTCGGATATTCAACCGGTGAGGGCCGGGTTTCCTTATTTACTTTTTTCAGCTCGCTCGATTATGATAAAAATTGCTGAATGAAGGATTTAAAATGCCAGGAATCTATTTTGATGGGTTCTAATTTCGGAAAAATTCGTTTTGGGGTTCCTTCGGTCGGGTTCGGAAGCTTAAACTATTTTTTTTCGGCGCGATCGATCTTTATAAAAATTACTGTGATAATATTTTCTAATGTCAAGAATAGATTGTGATGAGCCCTAATCGTGGAAAAAATCGTTTAGCAGGTTTTTTTAATGAAACCTGGGTCCCATTAAAAAAAACTAGTTCGAATGATCTTTATAAGTATTTGTGAGAGGGGTTCTCGAGCACCAGCAAACGATTAGAAGGAGTTCCGATTTTTGTATAATTCATTTAGGAGCCCTCCGGGTGGTTTGTCATGTTGCGTGATGTTGTGCCATATAGTGTGATGATGCGCAATTTTGTTTAATATTGCAACTGGTTGCGAAATATTGCCATATGTTTCACTAAGTTACGTCTTAATAACGCCTATTTCCAACAAATTCTTTTAACATTTTATTTGAATTTTAGGATTTTGAATAAATTAGGAGGCCCGCGGATGGTTTGTTGCGCAATGTTGCAGCATGTTGCGCCATCTTGTGTGATGATGCGCGATGTTGTGTTAAGCTGCTCCATGTTGTAGGATGTTGCACGATGTTTTGAGATGTTGCACCAAGTTACGTGATTTTGTTTAACGAGAACAACAAGATGTAATAAAAAGTGTTAAATTAGGTTTATTGAATAGACAATTTTATTCCATAAATGTTTGAATATGATTTAGGTCATATCGCCGCCGTGACTGGCGCGTGTATAGCGTAATCTGGAGGTCCAGTTTTCGATCACACTTTACAGCAATTGCGGCGGTATCTTGCTAAGAACTCGCCGATATGTTGTGTTCCAAGTGTTCAATCGTCTCTGGTTTATCGGCATGGACGAGTGACTTAACATATCCCCAAAGAAAATAGTCTAATGGAGCTAGATCACACGATCTCGGTGGCCAATTAACAGGACTATTACGTGAAATTAGTCTTTCATCAAATGTTTCTTTGAGTAAATTAATTGTAAACCGCGCTGATTGTCATGTGGCACCGTCCTGTTGGAACCACATAACAGCAAGATTTATGGCAATTGGGGTACAAAAAAGTTAGAAATCATGTCTCTATATCGTTCAACGTTGACTGTAACAATCCGCCCATCTTTGTTCTTGAAGACATTTGGACCAATCCGCCGGCCCATAAAGCGAGCCAAACAGTGTTTTTCTCTGGATGTAATGTTGTTTCGGCAAAGGGTTGTTAATTATATTCACTCCAAATCCGATTATTATTATTAACGTATCTAATGTAATTGTATAGCCCATTGGCCGAATTGGCGGCATGTGCAATGGTCGGACGGCTTTAATTCATGCACAAGTTGAATTTTGTAAGCACGTAAACCAAGAGCCTTAGATAAAATCTTCCATAAAGTGGATGAACACATCTCCAGTTACTGAGAACGACGTCGAATTGATTGATTTGGGCCTTCCTCAATGCTACGCTGTACCGCGTCTATCGCTTATTCGGTACGCACTGTTTGACGTCTTACTGGATGCGTATTATCATTTAGAGTATACGTGGTGCAAAAACGATCCATAATTAACCGAATTATGCGCTCTGATGGACGATTATGACGACCATAAAATGGAAGTAATGTGCGATGAGGTTGGCGATCAGAACTCTTATTTTGATAAAAAAAATTGAACAATTTGCAAGCATTGCTGTGAGTTGAGTCTATTCATTATGAAATGGCAAATCAATCTAATGACAAAGCAAATGTCACCTGTCAAATCAGTTGTCAAACAAAACAGTGTTGCCAAGTTAAAGATGTGAACATCTAAAAAAACATTCGTTACTTGTTGAGAAATGTTGTGTGATGTTTCACTAAGTTGCGTCTTGACAACGCCGATTTTCAACGCCTTCTTTTAGCATCTTATTTGATCTGAAGGATTTTGATTAAATTTGGTGGAAGAGCGTTTAGGAGTGTGAAACGATTACAAGGAGTTTTGATTTCTGTATAATTCATATAGGAACCCTCCGAATGGGTTGTCATGTTGCGTGATATTGCACCATTTTGTGTCATATTATGTTGCACTATGTTGTGGGATGTTGCATCATGTTGTGTCTTACCCGTAAGCCAACATCTTCTTTTAAAATTTTATTTGGGTTGAACGAGTTTGACTTAATTTGGTGGAACAGTGCTTCTTTTAGGTCTGATGTTTCACTATGTGCTTCATGTTGCAGAATGTTTCATCATGTTGCGGAATTTTGCGAGATATTGCACCATGTTACACGATTTTGTACTATGTTGCATCATGTTGCATCGAATTGGGTCTTAAGATTCGGAATCTTTTATAAAAATGAATGAGATTTTGAGTGCTAAGCATGTTGATGAGTTCTAAATTTGAGAAAACTTATTTAAGATCCGGGTCCGTATTTTAAAAAATCGATTTTGGTAAATGATTTGAGAAAGGATAAATTCAAGTGACAGAGTACAACTGCAATAGATCGTGATTTTTGGGAAGTTTATGTTCCGGTCTAATCGATAACGACCTAGACCTTATAGAAAGTGCATATATATGCTCTTCTGGTCATGTTGAACATTTTTCCTTAATTGAGAGAATTATTAGGTTTCAAACCCAAAAGGTCCAAGAAAAGTTATTTTGAAAACCGAAATCCCTTTCGCCAAAAATTAAATAATCAAAATAATTAAACAACAATTTTCCAGTAGCTGTTATCCACCACTTTCTGATCTTCTTCAGATTTTCGTTGAATGGAACAACCTGACCTTGTTCTTAATTGTTGCTACTTTATTAAAATTTACAATACCCAAATTATCATAGCAATTCTCATTTGAAGTGTGAACTAATGAATTGCACAAACAATATGAACTGATTATAATTAAGAAATATTCATTAAAACTCTATTGAAGTATCATTTCGGATTTATTTGCGAAAAACGTTAACTGCCATTGTTGACTCGTTATATAATTATAGCTGTGTCTGGGAAAAAAATTCTACCCACCCTTGTGGTAATGTACATAGACTATATGTAAATTTATTAATAATCGAAAAATGGGGAAAATTATAAAATTCTACTTTTCCAAAAACAAAAGAAAGTTTAAATTATTACCATTTCATAATTATTTAATTGTTTAAGCAATTGATTAGGGGTGATGCTCTCACATTTCAAATTCGATATATAAAATTCAGAACTTTTATAAAAAAATCTGCGCTCTAAGTACACAAACGTATTATCTCATTGTTGCATCTGAAGATCGTTCTGTTCAATGATTGATTGTCCTTAGTTTACTATACAACACAACTGCCAAAACTATCAATTTCGGTGCATATGCACGTATAATGAAAAGTGTATTCATTCAATCATAAATAACATCGACTGACGCCAAATTTCTGTAGCAACAACAATGCTAGAGTAGAAAACTAGTTTTTAGTGTTCTCTAATCAAGAATCATCAAAAGGAACACGAAATAGAAAATAAATATCCTGAACGAATACGCAGCACATAAATCCGACGCTAGAAAGATAGAGTACCGATATTCTATTTCAAAGTTATTTAGTTTTTGCTTCGCTAAGTTTTTACGCTTGTGTTGTATGTATGTGTGTGTGTTTAGTGCGTATGTTATAGATTCTAGTTTCTGGAGTAGGTGTAAATGTAAGACACAGCCCATGTATATGAAACTATAAGAATGGGTGGAAATTTTCGATCATAAAAATGTGTTGGTATTTTGTGCTTGTTTCGAAAAATTCAATATTTTTTACTATGTGATTTGTGTTTATCGTTTTGTAGTTTTGTAATTTGAAATTTGAACAGGTGTGGATTTAGGTGTTTGCAAAATGCATTTCGTTTTTATAACAGAATTTGTATGTACTCGTATGTTTTTTGAAATTGTTGACATGCACTTGTTTAACGGTTTAACTGTTACTTGTTTAACGGTTACATTGAATAGACGCGACATCCCTAGCTTTAGGCTAGCAGATCTCATTCGTTAGAAGATAGTATGGATACTTATAGGCTAATTAAATGTTTTTTATAAAATGGCCTCCTCCTATGGCAGAACCTGCTAACTTTTTCTGAAGCTAACAGAACTCATTGTTTTAGAAAAAGCATTAGGATTTATCTATTCAAAGCAGCAGAACCCAAGTCGAAAATCGGACCAGAACGGGTTATCCAATTCAAGCTTGATAAAGTAAACTTAAAAAAAACACACATAATATTCGGAATGTATTGTAATTTTTATTTCATTTTACAGATTGATCCTTGCCATTTTTAGTTAAACAAGATATCATTCAAATGTCATCCACGGGACTTCTTACAGGCCTTGATTCTTTTGCGGTAATTTTCAATGACTTTTCGGCACATTTCGGGCGGTATCTCGGCCATTACCTTACGAATATTAGTTTTCAATTCGTCAAGAGTTTGAGGATTGTTTGCGTAAACACGATCTTTCGCGTAGCCCCACAAAAAGAAATCCAAAGGCGTTAAATCACAGGATCTTGGAGGCCAATTGACATCAGCCAATCGCGAAATCAAACGTCCAGGAAATTTCTCTTGCAAAAGATCTCGATTTGCTCGTGTTACGTGACTGGTTGCTCCATCCTGCTGGAACCACATATCGTCAAGATCATAATCTTCGATTTTCGTAAAAAAATAATCGGTTAACATGCGGCCATAGCGCTCAGAATTGACGGTAACGGTTCGTCCATGGTTGTTCTCAAAAAAATACGGCCCAATCACACCACCAGACCACAATGCGCACCAAACAGTGACTTTTTCCGGGTGTAATGGCTTCTCTACAATCAATTGTGGATTTTCTGAGCCCCAAATTCTACAGTTTTGCTTATTAACGTATCCACCAAGCGAAAAATGAGCTTCATCACTGAAGAAAATTTTGTTCGAAAAATCAGCATCGACGGCCTGTTTTTCCAACACCCAATTTGCGTATGTTCTTCGTTGTCCATGGTCAGCAGGCTTTAGCTCTTGTGTCAAATGGACTTTATACGGATGAAGATGCAAATCCAGATGCAAAATGCGCCATAATGAGCCATAAGATAGGCCTAAATGTTGAGCTCGACGAGGAATTGACAAATTTGGATCTTCTTCCACACTTTCAGCTACAGAAGCGATATTTTCAGCATTGCGAATGTTTCGATGATGCACAGACCTTACAATATCAGTAACAGATCCAGTTTGTTCAAATTTATTCACTGTATTCAATATGGTTTGCTTTGTAGGACGATTATGACGACCATAATCTGCTCGTAAAGCGCGAAATGTGGATACGGCAGAATCACTATTTTTATAATAAGATTTAATAATTTTAACGCGTTGGTCGATTGTTAAATGCTCCATATTCTTAAATGGCAGAATGTCAACTAAATAAATGACAGCGTACTTGACGTTTATCTTTGACAGATATCGGTATACAGATTTCTACTTTATCAACCTCGAATTGGATAACCCGTCATTGTCGTCCAATATAATGACATATTAAAATATTTTGGGCTCCATTCGTTCTTGGCCAAACTTCAGACCATTTAATTTAAAGCTAGCGGAACCCAAATCGAAAATCGAACCAGAACCGAAATTACAACCCAAATCAAGATTCATTGACATACAAATAATTTTAGATTCATTATGGCCTAATTAAATTAGTATTTTAAAAATTTTAGGCTCCACTCATTCTTGACCAATCTTCCGGTCATTTAATTTAAAGCTAGCGGAACCCGAATTAAAACTCGAACCAAAATCGTCGGAAGTTGGCGGTGGAAGTGCTCAACCATACCGTTTGCTTGTTGATGGTAGGCGCAACAATACGTGTTCGATGTGAGCCTAAGGGTTGCAGAAGCTCAGTGAATGGTTTAGATTCGAACTGTGTGCCTGGATCGGTTGTTATGTTAACAGAACCGCCAAATCTAGAAATATAGTTTTTGACGAGCTTCTTTGCAATTATGGGTGCGGAGATGTCTTTTATGCAGTAGGCTTCTGACCAACGCGTGCAACGATCAACGCAGGTTAATATGTATGTAAAACCATTAGATGGTGGAAGTGGTCCAACTATATCTAACTGGATGTGCTCAAATCTACCTGATGGAATCTGGAAATTTCGTTGAGATAATTTGGTGTGACGTTGCACTTTGCATTTTTGTCAGTGCAAACAAGATTTTGCCCACAGGGTTACATATTTCTTCATACTGGACCAAAAGTACCTTAAAGTGACGAGTTTTTGAGTTGCTTGTACACCTAATGACTCTGAAATGTATGGGCGATTTTTGACTGAAGTTATTTGATAGTCAAATTGGCTGTTGGCAATTTATCTAATTTCCATTTGGAAGATTGCCGATTTGTAGAACTAGAGAGTAAGTTTGTTAGTTCTGAATCGCAAGCTTGTGCTTTTGTGATAATTGTGATATCGGTCGGAAGTCCGAGATAGGGTGTCGGTGACCACATTATCTTTGCCTTATAGAGAGACAAAATCCAAGTGCCGTGCTTGACTTGGGTTACGTTTCGCTTTTGAGGAAATTGCTCTAGTAAGCGGTTTGTGGTTCGTGAAGATAGTTAATTCCCGACCCCCGACAAAATATTGAAAATGTTTGATTTCTTGGAAGATTGCAAGCATTTCCAAAAATCCAAGAGGTTCCCAAGTATTTTTCTTTAATTGTCGTATCTAACCGCGCCTATTAGCGGATGCGCTAAAAGAGCAATATTTTCCAAGCTGTTCTTGAGCTGAAGGAATGCATTTTGACATTTTTCGGTTCAAGAAAAATGTTGAAGTGTTTTTGGGTTTCTTGAGAAGACTTGCCAATTGTGCAAGTATCTCTGCGAGTTTTTTGAGAAATTGTTGAATTTGTTTCACCGGTGCTGGGAATTCTCTAATTGCATTAATTCGTCCCTCGGACGGCAGAATTCGATTAGATGTAATTTTGTGACTAGGAAAGTCGGGATTGCTTGCCCCAAACTAACTTTTTGATATGTTGATATTGACGCCATAATTTGATAATTTTTGGAAGATTTGTTCCAGATGGAGTAAGTGTTATGTTTCTCGTCTTTTGAGGCTACGAGAATGTCGTCAATATATACAAAAACGAAATGGTGATCTATCACGATTTCGTTGATGAAACGCTAGAATGTTTGTCCAGCATTTCAGAGTTCAAATGGAATTCGGGTGAATTCGAACAAACCAAAGGGTGTGGTAATTGCAGTTTTGTGAATTTCGTCATGAGCAATTGGAATGAGATTGTATACTCTGGCGAGATCGATTTTTGAAAAATCGTGCATCCATGTAATTGCATAGAGGAATTTTGGATATGGGGAATAGCGTAACGGTCAGGGACTGTGACTGCGTTAAGCTTTCTGTAGTCCCCACATGGTCTGCAGCGATTGTCCTTCTTCTTCAACTGAGAATTCAGTATGATAATCGGGTCTAACCTTCAACGTCACTGTACCTTTCGATATTCCCCCGATCGAATGACCCAATCCACTAATCGATATACAAGCGTTTCTCTTTTTCATTCGTAGACGTTGAACGCAGCGCTCAGCTTAAAAGCTGGCTTGTGACCTTGAGTCCAGCAGAGCAACGCGCAGCGTTGTTCTTCCTGAATGGTCAACGATTTGTACTACAGCGGTAGAGAGAATCGCTGAAATGCTGTTATTTTGACAGTGATGACTTTTGATTTCTTCTGAAGATGGATGAGATGTAGTTTGAGTAGATTCACCAGAGGTTTCTTCGAGATGTAAAAGCGTGTTGTGTTTTTTGCCACATCGTTGACATTGTTGCTTGGATGTGCATCTAAAAACCGCTTGAATCTTCTTAAATTGAAAAATAGATTGATCCTTGTCGTTACACATCGAGTATTGATAAACCGGTTTTACCGCAGCGTGGCTACCAACTACTGCTTGTTCATGCTCACAGGCGACATGCCCCTTTACTTCTGGCTTTAGTATGGAACGCTTTGACTTTGACGGGCATGCTAAAACCTCTAAAGTGTCTACACGTCGACTCACAAATTTTAGAAACCGGAGAATTCTGAATTAACTGATTCTGCTGAATGCTCGGCCCATATCGCTTTAGACTTATCATCAAGTTTTTGTAGAATGATGTAAATAAGCCAGAGATATAATTTGTTGAGTGCGCCAATGTAGTTACTCTCCGTCACAGTAATGCGACGTTTGACGTAATAATAAAGCTGCTTCTCCTCGAAGAAGCCTCTTGAGATATTGGAATTTCTGAACTGTACTCAGACTCGGCGACTCGTGTATGGTGATGGTATACATATCGAAGAAGGACTGCCACTCCGAGTAATTCTCAGAAAACGATGGGATAGGTATTTTTGGTATCTTGGCCTTGGAATGTTCACCAATTTGCTTATCATTGTTAGACGTGTCTAAATTTACTACACCTTGGTTGAGGCTTTTGGAGCGGATGCACTTATTCAACATTGAAGTCGCGTTGTAATAACTCTCTTCATAGGTAAAATCGCTTGCCTCTTCTGCTTCTTCCGTAAAAATGCGTATTTCCAGTTCCGTAAATTCCTCCATTAGCTTCTCGACGCGCTGTAACCGCGCGGGCAGCTCGCTCAGATCGGTGAGTTCGTGATTCTGATTGGCCCATTCCACTAAATTTGTCATTTTGCACTTGTTTGTGCTGCGGTGCATGTTGAGTGTTGCAAGCATTTGATCCGCCATTTCGTATTTTCGCCAGAAAGCCACGCGAACGAGAAATAAAATTATAATCACTCATTTCACTGTACTTCACCGTATTTGTACACGTTGAAGATGAGTATTCGAAATTTATTTTAATAGATTTACAATTTATACTAATTTATGAAATTTATCTTTTGCCAGCATCTAAACAATACAGTAATATGTTGGTAATTTGGATAGGTTCTACTATCCACTAATCAGATATCTCTGTAGCTAAATTTTGAAAACTCTCAAATTTCAATCAATTGATATGATCCTCGTACGTAAAGAATTTCACTCATAATGTTACTCGTTTTGATAATACCGGGTGGGCCACCTGTGGTCCTGATGGACTTCCTGTTGAGCGTGCAATTGGCAAAATTATTGATCGTTTTGAAGAAACTGGTTCAGTGGAAGGTCGTAGACCGTATCAACATCTTCATCCAGTTCGTACTCCTGATGCTGCAGCAGCTGTTGGTGATTCGTACCAAGCACAATAGCCAGGCATCATTCGCAAGAACTAAATATTTCACGAACCACATTACAACAAAATTCAACTACGAACGAAATGAAAACATCAAAAATCATCTTTCGCGATGAAACTCATTTCCATGTTAATGGGTACGTCAATAAGCAAAATTGTCGAATTTGGAGAGCGGAGAATCCTCATGTTTTTCACGAAGTAGAAATTCATCCTCCAAGAGTCACTGTTCGGTGTGATTTATGGGGTGGCGGCATCATTGGGCCGTTTTTCTTTGAAAACAAACACGGAAATGCCCGTACAGTGAATGGGGAATGTTATCGCAATCTGTTAACTGGTTTTTGTGGCCCAAATTGAATGAATTCCGTGTCAACGACCTTTGGTTTGAAGAATACGGAGCAACATTCCACACAAGTCCATTTATTGTCAACAAAATTTGCTGATCGCTTAATTTCAAGAAACTGTTAAGTTTCTTGGCCGCCAAAAACCCCGGATTTAACACCACTTGGTTATGTTTTGTGGGGTTATTTGGAAGATAAGATGTCATCCACATCCGATTTTATTGGGAAAAGTCATCGAAAATTTTGATGTAACGAAGTCGGCCACGAAGTGGGCATATGAACGATATTGTTTTTCATATATACATAAATGGCATAGAACCACCGAACCTTACCAATAAAAAATGTTGACTTTTCATCCCAAAATGTTTGTTTCACCCTTTATTTTTAAGTATTTAAGTCCTTACGGTACGTAGTGTATATTTTGTTAATTTCACATAAACTTTACACCGATCAAATTTCAAAGAATCTGAATGTGTGTTAGTAAAATAACTACTACAACAGAATAATTGCACTTTAAAACCAAAAAAGGATAAAGAATCAAGTTATTTAATCAAGAATCAATTTAGAAATTATTAGTTTCCTATGAACAATAAGATTTGTATGGGATTAAAGATTATCATGAACTTCATATAAGAAATAGTTAACAACTCCAATAGGAACATTACCGACCGATCAAATGGGAAAATCTGATTAGATTAATTTCTAATTAACATTTTTTATGCAGTTACGATAATCGTTCAGAGATGTCGCAGTATGCAGTTAAAATTAAATCATCATGCCAAATTCAACACCCATTACCTTAGGTAGTACATAATTAAATTATGCATATTCAAATAATGTTAATGCGCTAATTAACAAATTAGGTTCAACATGTAACAAAGTAAAGTAATAATTTAACATAAATTCATTACATACCATATGAGGAGCATACACGAAATTCTTCCTTGTTGGCAATAATAAAATATGTAAACAATTTATAAAGTTAAAGACTGAAAAACTACAACATCAAAATATAGCAATAAATAAAATGAAAACCCAAACATTGCGTGTAGAGGTGCATCGAAAAGCAGGTAACTAACTATTCATTACAAAAAATAGTTTTTCATATTTTTTTTGTTGTTGTTATATATTTTCCTCGACAGCACGACGTATACAGTGAAATTACCCTTCTTTGCATGAATCGGCTAAAAAGCGAACTCACATCAAGGTATCAATAGTCGAGCCATAAAAAACATAAAAATATGGTAATTTGAAGAAGGCACAGTGGGTTAGCTAGAAGCACATATACATACATATACCTTCATAATATGTGTATATATGGATGTGTGTAACATATATGTACTCGGTATACAAATGGAAAATTAGCATACGGTAAACATTTGATAACACTGAATATAACAAAACGAAGCCACTGTGAACAATTAAACATAGTTAAAAATTATTAACGTTTATGATCAGAAAATATGTCCTCCTTGCTACTTTGCAAAATTCAAGGATGTTTTTAAATATTTGGAACGCCACAGGAGGTGCACATATATAACGGAGACTGGAACACCTGTTAGTTTCTGATGTTCTGTTCCGAAGTTTCTTTTTATTTATTGCCGATGGCTTTATTCTTGGGTCTTTCTACATAAGAAAGTAACAGGTTAGTATTCACAATTTAATTTAGATCCTACTTATAAGCGTAATCTATACATTTAATGATTTTACAGGTTCAATAGTCCGAGTGGATCTGCTCTTCTCAGTCGTTTAAATCGCGGCTGTTTTAGTATATCCCAGGTCAATTCGTTGGGATGTCCCTGAAGTTTGGAGTAGTATTTCGAACTGAATTCCTTGATTGTTTCTTTAACGGGTTAAATACCAAGGTCGTCGTTTATTTTGGTATTTCGGATATAACATGCGGAGCATTAGCAATACTTCGGAGTATTTTCGCTCGAGTTCGTTGCAGGAGTTCTCTATTTGATGTACTGGTGGATCCCCATAACTGAATACCATTTTCTTCCCCGTTAGGTATTAGAGTCTGAATTCGTAAAGTTTTTCGATGGGTGGTTTTTGGTATTGAAACTTAGGCTATGAGTGTTTGGATTGTTAGATTCATTAGCTAAATTTGTTGAAGGGGTATTTGGATTTGTAAGATTCTTTGTTTGATGTGGTGTGTCTTGGATTTGTTAGTTCACATTGACTAGTGATGGGGTAATTTGGCTTGTATGGTTTTTGTTATTTACTGGATTATCTAAGTTTGGGCTTGTAAGGTTTACTGGTGATTGATTTGATAACTGTTTCATTTTCCTATCATAAATTAGATTATGTGTGTTTGGACTTGGTCGTTTATTAACAAAATTGGATGAGGGAGCGGTTGGGTTCGTTTTTGGTGTTTGGGTTTACTTGGTTATGAACTTGATTTGGTGAAGACGGGTATGTTTTTGGACAATTGTCTTGTTGGACGTGCTTATTAACTAGGTGTGTTGAAATGGTTTCGGGATTAGGATAAGTGTTTAGAGATTTATTTAATGGTTGGTTTATTGTAAGTTGAGCGTCTGGGCTCGTTTGCTTATAAACTAAGTATGTTGAAGTGGCGTCTGTGCCTGATTGATTATTAGTTTTTTTTTTTTAACAACTTTATTGATATGGCTACTACAATCTTAAACATTATTAATTCATTAGTAAAGTTGACATTAGTACTTATGAGATAAGCATAAACTTGTGTGGGCTGCTGGACCAGTGTCCAGTTCCCTTGGTTTATAATTTTCATACGGTTAGCTCGTTTGTACTGTCCGGTAGTTGTACGGCCTCAAGATTGTTGTGGGTAAGAAGTCTCTTCTCATGTTTTATGGCACATTCGCGGATAACGTCGTCTATCAATTGTATTTCTAAATCATTGTGGATTTCCTTGTTAGTCACAAATCGGTAGGCGTTGGTGACCATTCGAAGAAATTTATTTTGGCTTCGTTGTATAATGACTCTATTGGATTTATGTGTACAACCCCATAGCTGCGCACCATACATCCATATTGGTTTGAAGATAGTCTGGTATACCAGTCTTTTGCAATACAGGTTCGTTTTAGAATGATGTCCAGTTAACCAGTACATTTGACGTTGTTTCAATCGTATCTGTTCAGCTTTTTGTCTCACGTGATGTTTCCAGTTGAGCCTGGAATCTAAATGTAGACCAAGGTATTTTGCCGATTCAGCCTGCGGCACTTGCACTCCATTGAGGTGTATATGAAGAGTGTCATTTTTATGTCGGAGCGTAAATGTCACATATGTTGATTTGAGCTCATTCAGTGCGATTTTCCAGTCAATTGTCCATTTAGTAACGTTGTCCATTGCTCGTTGAAGATTTTCCACTGCTCTTGGTTGAGGTTCGTCTACTGACATAATTACAGTATCGTTTTATTCGTTGTAGGTATGTCCGCAGTATAAAGAAGGTAGAGCAGGGGACCCAATACGCTTCCCTGCGGAACTCTCGCAATCGCTGGATAAAAGTCAGAACATGTTTCTTCATGAATGACTCTGAATTGGCGATCAGAGAGGTATGATTCAAGCAGCTGGCAATAGTTTTGTGGTAGCATTTTGCTCATTTTGAATGTCAATCCCTCATGCCAAACCCTATCGAAGGCCTGGGATACATCCAGAAATACGGCGGGGCAATATTTCTTTTCTTCTAACGCTTGCTCTATTACCGCAGTTATTCGATGGACTTGATCTATGGTGGAGTGGTTATTCCTGAATCCAAATTGGAAATCAGGCACGTTTACCATTGGCTTTAGACGTTTTAGTAGCAGTTTCTTGAACAGCTTTGATAAGGTCGGAAGCAGTGAGATTGGTCTGTATTGGTCTGGTTTACCTGGTTTCTTTAGCATAATTATTTGGGCCATTTTGAAGCATTTGGGTACATACTTCAATCTCATACAGGCATTAAATAAGTGTGTGATCAAGATGATTGCTTTACGTGGAAGTTCCTTGAATAGACCCGGTGATATTTCATCAATTCCTGGTGCTTTTTTATGATTAAGATTTTTGTCGATTTCTTTAGCAATTTCCATTGGCGTGACCCTTTTAAAGACCTGATTTGGTTGATAAACAGGTGTTACATCAATGTTGGATTGAATGTCATGGGGTTGGAACACTGCTGCTAGGTGTTGAGCAAAGAGTTCCGCGTTTTCTTTGTCTTGTCGAACCCAACTGCCTTGAGCATTCCTTAAAGGTGGTACTCGAACTACAGGTCGTTTAAATCTTCTGGTTGCTTTCCATAACGAGTAGTCTTTATCCAATTCTGGACTTAGCCCGCTTAAGTAGTTATCGAGGCAATTCTGTTTGAAATTTTTAATTAGTCTATTGACTTTGTTACTTATTCGATTAAAAGTTGTCTTGTCAGCGGGATTTCTGGGGAGGTGCCATATTCTCCTCGCCCTTCTTCTTGCCTTGATTTGTTCCCTGATTTCAGCCGGGTATTTGACTCCGGGTAATCTGCGCTTTGTCCTTTGATTCAGGAGTAGCTATTCTGGCAGCCATTCGAGTGTATTCAATAAAATTGTTTGGTTGTTGTTCCAATTCTTCATTGCTTTTAATACTAACTTTTAATTCAACCAGCTCTTCCAATTTTTCTCTGAAGATGTCCCAATCCGTGAATCTATTAGTAAGGTTTTGCTTTTTCTGTTTCTTTATTACTGTAGCGCTTACTGACAGCAGTACAGGAATGTGGTCAGATGTTAGGTCGTTAATTCGTTCGACTCTGGTGTAACTTAGAGGAATACCTTTTATGATGAAGAAATCCAGTAGATCTGGTATTTTTCCTGCATCCGTTGGCCAATACGTTGGCCTCCCTGGGGACAGATATTCGCATTTGTTTTCATGAATGGCATTGAACAAGGTGTTACCTTTCCCAGGAGAAATAAGCCTGGAACCCCAAGCTGTATGTTTTATATTGTAGTCCCCTCCAATAATAAATCTTGGACCGAGCTTATTGAAGACGGTTTTAAATTGTAACTTCGTTGGTGTATGCCGTGGACGTCAGTACGCTGCTGCAATATTTAGATCTGCGCCATTATATTGGATTGAGATAACAGTTGCTTGCAAATAGTTTTCACGAATATCCTCTTGTCGATTGTGTTTGATATTATTTTTGATTAGTACAGCTGAACCACCTCTAGCTCTTTCACTAGGATGGGTTGTCCAGTAGGAATTAAAACCCCTTATTCTGATAAAGCTTTTGTTGGAGACGTGCGTCTCTGAAATCAGCGCAATATCAATGTTGTTTGTATGGAGAAATATTTCCAGTTCGTGGGCTCGTTGGTTGAGCCCATTAGCGTTCCAAGCTACAATGCGTAGGAACGAGTTAACCATTTGTGAGTATGCTGACTTTTTTGCTTGGTGGATAGATATAGGTTTCCAGTTTTGCCACCCTCTCTGGATTATTAAATGATTCATTGATTGTATTAAGAGCGTCTGGGTTCGTATACTTATAAACTAAATATGTTGGAGCGGTGTCTGGGCCTGATTGATTATCTGATAAATGATTTGATGATTGATTGAATAGGTTTTGAGCGGCTGGGCTCTTTTGCTTATGAATTAAGTATGATGAAGAGATGGTTGGTAATTGATTTGGTGATTGATTGGTTAATGGGTTGTGATTTGGATGATGAGTGTTTAAGTTTGGTTGGTGTTTAGCGGTTAGTTTTCTGTGTTGTTTATCTGGGATTCGTGGGTTTCGAGATTCGACTCGTAATGGTTTGATATGTGGTGATTCTGTAGATATGTATTGGGAATGACGCTCATTTGGAGAGAATGTATGTACTCGGTTTCGGGATGGTTTAGTGTTGGATAAGGTTGTAGGGGATCCGGTTGCAGTGTCTCTCCGATTACTGGATTTGTCGGATCCGTTGGAGTTTTCCTCTGGAAACTGGTTCTGGATCTTGAATTGGTTGCGGGTATATCACATTGATATGCATGCTTTTAAATTTGTCGGATAGGTCTATAGTATCAGGAGGTGCGGATGGACGGAATTGGTTATTGGTTGGGTTATAGTTTGTGTGACTTGTGGTTACTTTACAGTGGGAACAGAACTTTGGTGTGGGTCTATGTGTTTAAGGGTTTGGTCTTGAATGTGTTGGATGTTGTACTGAAGCGAAATGATTCCGGTTTTGTTGCTGTTTGAATGGAGTTGACTGGTTGAATTGATGTTTCTGTTGTATCGGCAGTGAATATTGTCTGTTGGGTATTTGTGGTCGATTTTGGTTGTAATAATATGAGTTTTTAAGTTGATACATGTGATTCTGGATTCTTTGGAATTGTGGATGATATTGTTGTGCTTGTGCTATGTTTCTTCTCATATTTTCTTGGTTGATTCGTGTGCGACATCTGTCCCATGTGTGATTTGGTTGATTAAAATAGGTACATATGTGTAGGTGGGCAGTGGTCTTTCAGTTAAATCTTACGATGTATGTGTGACTGGGGTTGCGGCAAGCATTTCTTCGATGATTTCTGTTTCGTTAATGATGTCTTCTATGTTTTGGGCTGTTGAGGTGATTATTTTTTCTCTTAGGATTGTGTTATTCAGTCCTATTTTGAATGTTTGATGTTTGACCCATATGATGGGTCGATTTGATTCAATTTAAATTTTGATTTAAATCCTGCCTTATACTGTTCTAAGGCTTCTACTAATCTGTATCCGTAGTTGCGTGCTGTTTCGCCGTAACTCTGTCGTAGGGTTGTGAATTCCTTTTCTAATTCGGTCAATGAATATGTTTTAGTGTACATTTTGTTGAGTAGTTCTCAAAGTGTCGGGTAATCATCTATGTTCCGTTTGGTGATTCGTGTGAATGCCTCACCGATTAGTCTTAGTTTTATTAGGGTGTTAAATCTATTCTTCTCGGCTTCTGTGTTTAGAGTTTTGTATATATTGTCGGCTGTGGCTGTGAATCTGAATAAGTCGTCGGTTCGTCTAGTTGAGTTTTGCCACTGAATTCTAGGACTGAGCTTGAGATGATTTGTTGAATCTGTTGTGTTTGTAGTTGAGCCATTTTTGTTGTTGGTTCTGTGGTTTTAATTGGGATCAAATTTGTTTCGAGGGGTTTTTGCGGTGATGCTGGTGGTATTGCTGGTGATTTGATTGGGGTTTGATTTTGTGATGGGTTATGTTGTAAAGTTTTTGGTGTTGTTGATCTTGTGGTAATTTGGTTTTCTATTGACCTTTTTGGTGTTGGTGGGAGAGGTGGTGGTGCAACTGTTGGTCTTTGTTGAGTACCAATCAGCTTAGATTCGGTTGATTTTGATGGATGAGTTGGTGGGGTTTGAGGTCTAGAATTACTTGGTTTTGGTGGAAGGATTGGTGGTGTTTGTGATCTTAAGGTTGTTTGGGATCGGGTACGTAATAAGTTGGTTCTGTCTGGGGATCTAGCGGTTAGGGTTGATTTGGTATGGAACGGTGACTGTGTATCACTCATACGTTTTCTGTATATGATTCATCTGTTTGAATCGGTTTGAGATTTTGAGATTTTAACTTAATGCTAATTCGCTACAGGTGCGAAAGCTACAGCACCAATGTTTTATATGGTAGTTTTAAATGGAAAAATTAGATCCAACAATATAAATGGTTCGAGGTTGCAACACAAATGGAAAAAAAATCCGAACAAATCCAAATAGCGACATTTATGGCGTCGTTAGGAGCGGATGCACTGGACGTGTATAATTCATTCAACTTGAAGACCGAGGATATGGAAAAGTTGGAGATAATCAAATCGAAATTTGAGGAACATTTTGCCCCGAAAACATCAACAACACTAGAAAGGTACGTGTTTAATAGAATGTATCAAAGTGAAAATGAAAGTTTTGATCAATATTATACAGAGATAACTGCAAGAAATGTGTGTTGTTGATCACTGCAAGAAATGTGTGTTGGGAGCATGGTTCCGATAGCTTATTGCGAGACAAAATTATAATAGGAATACGTAGCGAAGCAGTACGTTACAACGCAAACAATCGCAAAGTGTAGATGCAGTTTCGCTGAGAAAGACAGTAAAAAATATAAAACCAGAAGGTCCAGTGAAAAGTGATGAAACATTTGATTGTAAAAGGTGCGGAACCAAGCATAGCAAACGTAATTGTCCGACATATGGACACAAATGCAACAAGTGTACAAATAGGGGCCACTTTGCAAAAATGTGTACATTTACAGTACAGGACTGCCGGAAATAGAAAGAAATGACAGTGATCTATTTATAGACAGTATCAATACAATGGATGATCATAGGAATTGGTCCGAAGAAATCCTAATAAGACAATTCGGACACGGTCAAAGCAAAGTTGGATACAGGTGCACAGTGCAATGTAATACCGAAAAATATAGTCGACAAGTTAAGAATCAAAATTTCCAAATCGAACACCCGACGAATAATCGGGGTTTGGAAACAATAACATAGATGTAATAGGCGAAATTGAGGTCGATTGTCAAGTGAGAAACAGAATGACAAGACTAATATTCAAAGTAGTCAATGCGGATGTCACACCAATATTAGGGAAAGAGGCATGTGAACGGGAAAAGCTAATCGTACGAGTAGAGGAACTGAGAATAAATAATAATATTTTCGACGGGTTAGGCTGCGTGAAGAATTATGAATACGACATAGATTTAGTGGAAAATCCGAAGTTCGAAATCAAACCAGTTCGGAAAGTCCCGTTAGCGATTAAGGACCAAGTCAAAGCCGAAATTGAAAATATGGTGAAAGTGACACCAGTCGCATCACCCATGGTAGTGGTGAGGAAAGAAGGTAGACTGCGGGTATGTCTGGACCCCACTAATGTGAATAACAATATTGTGAGACGATATTATCCGTTAAAGACAATCGAGGAAATAGTAACCAGAATGAGAACAGCCAAGTTGTTTACAAAACTATAGACTGTAAAAAAGGGTTCTGGCAGATAAAGGTATCAAGTCGTACAGAGAAATACTTGACAATGGGAACACCATGGGGTAGGTATTCATATAAGAGATTACCATTTGGATTGTCATCGGCTCCAGAGGTATTTCAAGATCTGATGAGTCAGATTTTAGGCGATTTAGAGAATGTAGAATGCTACATGGACGATATTCTGATTCATGCTGAGAACAGAGACCAACTGGAAACAATTGTAACATGTCGCCACATATTACAAGTATTTTCATATTTTTATCTTTATTCACCGACTGTACCGGATTGTTTCGTGACAGCTGATCGATATTTTGATTTCTTTTGTGCGGTGATGATCGAAAATTTGTTTTTGGGTGGTCAGTTAATTTTGAGGTGTGGTAAGCGACAATCAAGTCGTGTTCTAAAATAAATTATTATATTTAATTTAAAAGTACAAAATTTTTTTTTAAACTTATACAAAGTATAATTTTTTTTTCAATGCCAAGTGATGGTAATAGTTTATCTTTAAACGTGATAACATAAATTTTAGTTAAAACGTGAACATAGTGATACGCATAAACTGAAAATTGAATACCGTACATTGAAGGTACTAGTGTCCGTACCTACGTTAAATACAATTACCGCGAATGTGAAATTGTGCTTTAAAATCAATTGGAAAAAGGTTTAAATTTGTGTAATCGAAATTATTAACTGTTATTATTAACATGAATTTAATTTTAAAAAAAAAAAAACTAGAAAATCATTGGTGTTATTTCCTTAGTTAAAGTTAAGAACCTTTATTAACGTTATATTAAGCATTTTTATGTGTATAATTGTAAAAAGATTTCGTATAATAATATCAACGTATAACTGAACTTAAACACAACTGATGTAAAAACCGTGCTTTCCAAAAATATTCGAGAACTCGTTGATATGAAAGAGTTAGTGGTATTCGTACCATGTATAAACCATTAATATTAAACAGTGCATTTGCATATGTGTCATATAGATTACGGTCATTAAATATAAGTTATAAATAATATTATAGTAATTAAAAATCATAATATAACTGAAATAATATTTAAGCCGCACATATGAAGTATCTTCGCTATGATTCCTAAGTGTGCATTTTCTACGCAAATATCATGATAGTATCCTGTCGCCTGCAATCTTCATATTATGGAATATTCGGACTACGTCATACCATCGTATAAAAATCGTAATGTAAACATATGTATATAATCTTTATAACTAGTATATTAATTCAAATTATTTTTCTTATTTGCTTATTTTATATTGTATAATTATTATTAATTTTCTTTGTACCTAGTTTGGAAAATATCGTTAATTTTTAAGTTCATAATTAAACAGTACGCGTACTTTAAGTTAAATTGCATGGGCGAATATAGAAAATATAATATTCTCGGGTTATGGATTTTACGTATAAATATTATCTATATTCACTCATACATTAAAAATTTAAATGGATTTTAAATAGTCACCAACGATAAACTTAATTAAATTCATGAAACTATTTGATTTGGTACATTGTCATAATTTGTTATCACATAAATTAATGGTTATTTCTGTAACAAATTTAAACTATTGCGTATCATTCAGTGTTTTGAAATTGAAAAGCATGTACTAAAGTTTTTTTGCGGGACTATGAACGGGGTAAGTAGTGTGAGGCTATCAGTGAATCTTTTCTAAACTCTCTCTGTCATCAAGGAAGCAGTGCAAGCTATGAACATCTAAATCTATCTATCCACGACCGATAATTACCTCTCCGACGAGCTAGGGGAAAGGATGACATATCAAAGCAAATCAGTTCATGGCCCACTGATATCACTTATGGAAACGGATGCAATAAATTTGCACCCCGTTACATAATGGCGCCCCATTACTAAGCACGAGCACATGGTTAATACGGTTATATTTGCACATTTAATTTTCTTTATTTCGTTCGGTAAATTTCGTTTGGTGCAACAATCGTTTTCTCCATTATTAGGATTTGATACTGATTGTTACGCTAAAATTGGAATACCTTGCGAACCAGTTTAAATTGCAAATATAACATTTTTTTTTCTTCAATTATGGATTCATCATTCCTTCTGTTGTACCGTCCACACCTGTTTATTGCATTTGAAGTGAACGGTAGGTCAGAATTAGATAAATGAGTCGTAGTTATTGAAAACAACTTGAAGAATTTCGGATATGCTATGATATTTCCACTAAGGTGTTTGATTATTTTACCTTCGATTCCAAATATCTTAAATTTATCTAACTTGTATTAACTTAATTTTTTTTATATATTTCAACGTTGATAATTATTTGATGACCTGCAACCCTCACTGCTGCCAACCGATTCATAGTCCACACACATGTTATTATAGAAATTTTATTTGTTTCACAGCACATCTAGGTTACATACCTAAATTTTTGTTCGATCATCATTGCACACAAAAAAATTTTAATATTTTGTTTTGTTATACCTTATTTTCTACGTAAGTTAAGCTTAAGTTCATTTTAATTCCCTTGAATTATTACTAGCATTTAAAATTTTATTATTGCAATATGGATGTTAATCACTTAGAACCGGATGAATTCGAAATCGAATGCTTAGTTCGTAATCTGAAAGACACTCCGCTTGTTAATTTAAATACCTTGCAACAAGCTTTCCAACAAGAAGCAGAACACTATCCTCTTAAACCGGCTCAAGCGCATGCAGCCGCAAGGAAACGACCAAACGATGAAATTAAACTGTGCACGAATAAATTAATTGAACATCGTAGATTTATAACCGACATTACGGATATCGATAAATTTAAAGAAAAATTCTTAGATAGGATAAAGACTAGAATTTCTCATGTTATCGACAGATTAGCTCGGTTATCAGTTAGTAGTCGCCGTTACAAAAAGACATGCTTAGAGTTAAAGGAAACTGGCGAAAACCTCCTGAGTCAGATTGATACCTTACTTGAAACAGATGGTGACTTGGATAAAACCAGAAAAGATATATTAACCGTAATTGATTTACCAGAAAACGAATACGTTACTTCAGACGAAGAGTATGAAATTCCATCACGGGATCAGAAAAAACAAACTCCACCTACTCCGAAGTTACCCTACGAGACATCCCCACCTGATACGGGAAATGATTCTGCTGCGGGAAATATCCCAGACGACCCTAACCAAAAGATTCCGCAATCTACCCCAAATGCACGGAGTACAAAGAAGGGTATTCCTACTAATTCCGTAGGTTCTAGTACCGAAAGTGAAAATAACGCTTCGGAAGCGCACCAACCCTTAGTAACAGAGCGATATCAAACTAGTAGTCCGCTAGCAAAATGGAATTTATCTTACGATGGCTCCTCAGGAGAATTATCAGTCAAAGATTTTTTATTTCGAGTTAGTCATCTGGCCACTGCATATGGGGTATCAGATGAAAAGCTTCGAAATGAATTGTGTTTATTATTGAAAGGAGTGGCTGCTAACTGGTATTGGTTGCATGTAAGATTGCATCCACAAATTACATGGCAACAATTAAAGCGTGACTTAGAAAAACGATTTCGAGATCATCGTACTGATTATGACATCCGCCGACTAGTTGAGAGTCGTAAACAACTACAAAAAGAGACTTTTATCGAATTTTATAATGCTATTCAATCTCTTAATTTGCAATATTCAACTCCACCACCCGAAACCGAGACGTTGCATATACTAAAGCGAAACATGAGACCAGGTCTTCAAAACGCTTTGGCAGCTCGCGTAATAGAAAATATTGACGACCTCTTGCAAAGTTGCATAAGCCTAGAAGATTCATGGAAACGAACACGTTGCGATCCGGAACTCTTGTGTAATCGAAGATCGATTAACGAAATAAATTATCAAGACGACGAAAGTTTCAATCCGAATTGTGTTAGCAATACGACCGAACACTTGCAAAACATATCAGCGTTCGCATCCACGCAAAATCAAAGATCACCCAATTTCCAAAGTTCCAAGAAATCGTCCATTCAATCTAACAACAATAATCCTGGATTAATTATTTGCTGGAATTGCAGAGATATAGGGCATACCTACGATGTATGTACCAAAGAGCGAACAAGATTTTGTTATGGATGTGGGCGTCCTGATATTTTTAAACCAAATTGCTTTCGCTGCAATCCGGGAAACGAGCAATCGAGGAACCGCAATACTGGGAATGTGGGCCCTCGCAACATTGTTCCCAGGATTATACTCACCAACACAGACACCAATACTCACCAAGAACTAAAATAGACTCTCCAGTCAATATTAGCTCATCAGATTTCTATAATTCACCTTGTACTAGTTATTCCGATACTTATTCTCAGCCGCTTGCTCATTCCGATAATAATTGCCATGGCACTTTTATTCGACACAATTTCGATCAACAGAAAAAACGCGTTCAGAGATATTGGAACAATAGGAGAGCAATACGTGATAATATTTCAGAAAGCGTTCTTTCCGATGATGATGACGGACGTCCATACGCCGATGTAATATTACTAGGTACTAGATATCGCGGTCTTATTGATACCGGAGCCACAATTACTGCCCTTGGCGAAGGTAGCGAATCCTTTTTAAATAATCCTCGTTGTAAGGTTCATTATGTTCCTTCAAATATCGAAACCGCTGGAGGAGACTTAAAACGAGTATTTGGATATTTGTGGACTCCGATCACATATGAGAATAAACAACATTTTATGAAGGTATTCATCATCCCAGAACTAAAACAGAAACTATATCTTGGAATAGATTTCATCAAGGAATTTCAGCTAATGCCGTCTCTAATTGCTTCACTATCCACTCATAATATCTCCGAAATGCTTACTTCCGATAGAGATTTGGACATTAATTCTAATAAACATGACCTCACCTCAATTCAACAAGCCTTACTAGACGACACAATTAAGCAGTTTCCATCATTCATTGAACTCGGACTTGGTAAAACCAATAAACTATCTCACTCCATTAAGATCCTAGATGGAGTATCTCCCATCAAACAGAGACATTATCCGATTAGTCCACCTGTCCAAGCAGATCTTTACAAAGAAATTGATCGCATGTTGGTACTGAGAGTGATTGAGGAGTCAGACAGCTCTTGGAGCTCACCGGTTGCATTGGTCCGAAAACCCAACGGCAAAATACGTCTGTGTCTCGATGCACGACGACTTAACGCGGTAACGGTCAAGGATGCGTATCCGCTGCCCATCATTGATGGACTCCTGAGTCGACTGGATCAGACCAGATTCATCTCCAGTATCGATCTGAAAGATGCATTCTGGCAGATCCCGTTGGATCAGGAGTCCAGAGACAAGACGGCGTTTACGATCCCTGGCCGTCCGCTTTATCAGTTTGTAGTAATGCCGTTTGGGTTATGTAATGCCCCTCAAACAATGTGCAGACTAATGCATAAGGTGATCCCCAATGAGCTACAGGACCAAGTATTTGTATACTTGGATGACCTCCTCATCACCTCGGGGACCTTCGATGAGCATATCAAACTTCTTAGGAAGGTTGCTAATCGTTTGAAGGAAGCGAACTTAACAGTCAATCTCGAGAAAAGTAAATTTCTCCTCAAGAGTCTTCGTTACCTTGGATTTATTGTGTCAGACGGTAACTTGCGAGTTGATTCAGAAAAGGTTTCAGCTGTAATTGATTTTCCTCAACCCAACACCATTAAAAAGATACGTAGGTTTCTGGGACTTACTGGATGGTACCGGCGGTTTATACCGCAGTACGCTACGATCGCATCTCCATTGTCGGACCTTCTAAAGAAAAGCCAAAAATTTATATGGTCTCCTAAGGCTCAGCAGTCGTTCGACTCATTAAAATACGCTCTCTGCACCGCCCCTGTACTAGTTTATCCAAATTTCAAAAAGCCCTTTTGCATTCAATGCGATGCAAGTACAATTGGAGTAGGTAGTGTTCTGACCCAGATCGGTGATGATGGTGAAGAACATCCCATAGCCTACATGTCAAAAAAATTAAATCGTGCCCAGCAGAACTACTCAATAACTGAGCTCGAGTGTTATGCGGCAGTTCTTAGTGTAAAACATTTTCGAGTTTACATTGAAGGAAGTCCTTTCACTATCATTACCGATCATGCGTCACTAAAATGGCTCATGAACAGTAAGGATTTGAGTGGGAGATTAGCTCGATGGAGTTTAAAGCTTCAAGCTTTTAATTTTAATATTAGTCATCGCAAAGGCACGTTAAATGTCGTCCCAGACAGCCTTTCGAGAATGTACCTTGACGAGCTGAGTGGTACTAATATTCGGGACACCATATTAAACAAAGTCCCTCAATTGGATCTAAACTCGCCCGCCTTTTCATCCTCTGAATATGTCAAACTCATTGCAACAATTTCAAAGTCGCCTGAACCATTGACAAATTTTATTGTTCAAGATGGTAAGATTTTTGTTAATGTTTCCGGACGACATACTAATGACTGTTCCGATATATCTCCTTGGAAGATTTATTTACCAACCCAATTGAGAGCTGACCTTATATATACCGCACACAACCCGCCATCTTCTAGTCATCCCGGAATAAACAAAACTTTGCATTTGCTGCAACGATATTTCTATTGGCCTAAAATGTCCTCCGATGTACAAGACTATGTAACGAAATGTGTGGTCTGTAAAACAAGCAAAGCCGTAAATCACATAACTCAACCAATGATGGGTGCGCAAGCACGAATAGAACGACCTATGCAGAGATTATATATTGATTTCCTCGGCCCCTATCCGCGTTCCAAGAATGGATACTGTTTCCTCTTTATTGTATTGGATCATTTTAGTAAATATGTATTTTTAAAACCGATGCGGAATGCTACCGCCAAAGATGTTTGCAAGTACCTCGAATACACCATATTTCTTCAATACTCGGTACCTGAATCAATCATAACGGACAACGCACAACAATTTAACTCTAAATTGTTAAGCGATCTACTTGACAAATACGGTGTGAGACACGTTTTTACGCCACGATATAGCCCCCAATCAAACTTATCTGAACGAGTTAATCGTTCCATTCTAGCCGCAATACGAGCCTATATCGGCGACGATCACCGTAACTGGGACACTCACTTATCAGAAATTGAGCATGCGTTACGAAATGCCATTCATGAGTCGACCAAGTTTTCACCACATTTTATTTTATTTGGCCAGCACCTAATATCTCATGCAACAGAATACCGTCTACTTCGAGAATTGAATTTAACTGGTGAACGAGATATCTCTGCACAATGCAAAGCTAATCGAATGAATAGGTGCAGTGAACTTATTCTCTTGCATCTTAAAAAAGCTTATGACAGAGCGGCACACACATACAATCTTCGAAGTGCCGATCGTGAATTTGCTGAGGGACAAAAAGTATACGTCAAGAACTACACACAAAGTGACGCTGCACGGAATTTTTCAGCTAAACTTGCTCGCAAGTTAGTTGAGGCTAAAGTATTAAAACGACTCGGAAAAGTAGCCTACGAATTGGAAAGAGATGGGAAGAGAATCGGAATTTATCACGCTCGTGATATAATTAACTAGTTTAACTAAGCGAATTTAGATTTTGTCTTGCCCGGCTTAAATGAGACTCAGGGTTCATGGGTACGTCCACACGATTTGTAACATGTCGCCACATATTACAAGTATTTTCATATTTTTATCTTTATTCACCGACTGTACCGGATTGTTTCGTGACAGCTGATCGATATTTTGATTTCTTTTGTGCGGTGATGATCGAAAATTTGTTTTTGGGTGGTCAGTTAATTTTGAGGTGTGGTAAGCGACAATCAAGTCGTGTTCTAAAATAAATTATTATATTTAATTTAAAAGTACAAAATTTTTTTTTAAACTTATACAAAGTATAATTTTTTTTTCAATGCCAAGTGATGGTAATAGTTTATCTTTAAACGTGATAACATAAATTTTAGTTAAAACGTGAACATAGTGATACGCATAAACTGAAAATTGAATACCGTACATTGAAGGTACTAGTGTCCGTACCTACGTTAAATACAATTACCGCGAATGTGAAATTGTGCTTTAAAATCAATTGGAAAAAGGTTTAAATTTGTGTAATCGAAATTATTAACTGTTATTATTAACATGAATTTAATTTAAAAAAAAAAAAACTAGAAAATCATTGGTGTTATTTCCTTAGTTAAAGTTAAGAACCTTTATTAACGTTATATTAAGCATTTTTATGTGTATAATTGTAAAAAGATTTCGTATAATAATATCAACGTATAACTGAACTTAAACACAACTGATGTAAAAACCGTGCTTTCCAAAAATATTCGAGAACTCGTTGATATGAAAGAGTTAGTGGTATTCGTACCATGTATAAACCATTAATATTAAACAGTGCATTTGCATATGTGTCATATAGATTACGGTCATTAAATATAAGTTATAAATAATATTATAGTAATTAAAAATCATAATATAACTGAAATAATATTTAAGCCGCACATATGAAGTATCTTCGCTATGATTCCTAAGTGTGCATTTTCTACGCAAATATCATGATAGTATCCTGTCGCCTGCAATCTTCATATTATGGAATATTCGGACTACGTCATACCATCGTATAAAAATCGTAATGTAAACATATGTATATAATCTTTATAACTAGTATATTAATTCAAATTATTTTTCTTATTTGCTTATTTTATATTGTATAATTATTATTAATTTTCTTTGTACCTAGTTTGGAAAATATCGTTAATTTTTAAGTTCATAATTAAACAGTACGCGTACTTTAAGTTAAATTGCATGGGCGAATATAGAAAATATAATATTCTCGGGTTATGGATTTTACGTATAAATATTATCTATATTCACTCATACATTAAAAATTTAAATGGATTTTAAATAGTCACCAACGATAAACTTAATTAAATTCATGAAACTATTTGATTTGGTACATTGTCATAATTTGTTATCACATAAATTAATGGTTATTTCTGTAACAAATTTAAACTATTGCGTATCATTCAGTGTTTTGAAATTGAAAAGCATGTACTAAAGTTTTTTTGCGGGACTATGAACGGGGTAAGTAGTGTGAGGCTATCAGTGAATCTTTTCTAAACTCTCTCTGTCATCAAGGAAGCAGTGCAAGCTATGAACATCTAAATCTATCTATCCACGACCGATAATTACCTCTCCGACGAGCTAGGGGAAAGGATGACATATCAAAGCAAATCAGTTCATGGCCCACTGATATCACTTATGGAAACGGATGCAATAAATTTGCACCCCGTTACACAATCACAAATAAAGTACTGGCAAAAGTAGAAGAAGCTGGATTAAAATTGAACAAATACAAATGCACATTTGGAGCAACTGAAGTCAAATTCTTGGGACATGTATTAAGTGCGAGTGGACTATCAGCAGATCCTGATAAAAGAACAGCGATTAAAAATCTAAAGAGACCACAAATCGTCAAACAATTACAAAGACTATTAGGAATGGCAACATATTTAGCGAAATTTGTACCGAATTTGTCAGTGCTAACAGAACCACTAAGAAGTCTTATTATAAAAGATGTGGAATGGAATTGGACAAAGGTGCAGGAAAAAGCATTTGTTGAGCTAAAGGCAGCGTTTTCAACTACTCCTATATTAAAATGATATAATACGAATGAGGACGTAACTATTCAAGTAAACGCGAGTATGAAAGGGTTTGGAGCTGCATTACCACAAAATGATCAGCCTGTAGCATACGCATCTAAAGCGTTAAGCCGAGCCCAACGGAACTATCCACCAACAGAGTTGGAGGCCGCGGCAATAAGATGGGCCTTTGGGAAGTTTCATGAATAAGTCTATGGAAAGAAGTTTAGAATCGAAAGTGATCATAAGCCACTTGAGATTATATATAAGAAACGAATACAGTCAGCACCATTTACACTTCTCGTGCAACGTATTATGTTTGATATAAAACAATATTCGCCAACGATAGTGTATTTAAAAGAGACGAGTCAACACATAGCAGATGTCCTAAGTAGAGACTGTATGAATAACGAGTCGGAAGAGGAAGAAGAGCCGCAAGTATATGTTGCGATTGATTTTACAAAGGATGCGAAACGTGAAATGGTAGAAGCCACAAAGCACGATAAGGAAATCCAAGAGCTGATTAAAATAACAATGTCAGGCTGGCCGAATAATCAAGTTGAGATCAATGAATGGATAAAACCGTATTGGACTTTCAGAGATGAGATATCTTATTACAATGGCTTAGTGTTCAAAGGGATGAAACTGGTGGTACCTAAGGCACAAATACCGAAAATATTGTATAACATACATCGAGGGCATTTTGGAATACAAAAATGCCTAAGTCGTGCAAGGGAAATTCTGTATTGGAAAGGGATGACAACAGATATAACCTCATATGTTGTATTGCCTTTGGAGGAGATAGTTTTCCAGAACTGAGTGAATATTCTTCGACAGGAGCGCTTTAAGTTTGTATATATTAGTCCATCGTGCCAAACTTTGTCAAATGCTTGTGCTATATCCATGAAGACAGCAGAAGGTCTGTCTGATTGCATTTATAATTCTATTGACTTGCTCTGTGGTACCGTTTTAATTTCGGAACCCAAATTGATAGCCTGGAATGATTTGCCTTTATTCTAATACTGTTGAAACCAGTATTAGAATAAAGGCAAATCATTGTCAGTAATCATTGTTATTAAAATTTTTTGAAATAGCTTTGAGATTGTGGGAAGCATGCTTATTGGACGATAAGACGAGATTTGCGTTTCGTTTTTCCCAGGCTTATGTATCATTGTGATCAAAGATATCTTCCACATTTGAGGAATATGACTAGTTCGCATGATTGTAATTCCCTTATCATTTTTCCAGTAATAAGGTAATATCCTGGAGTTTAGTAGGGCTAATGCAAGTTTTGATTGTGTTCTTAACTTTCTTCCATTCAAACTTTATAGGTTTAAAAGATGTATCTTCATCCATCTGGTGACGGAAAACACCGTCTTTAGAGGTGCAGCGAAAGCATTGGATTTTTCTTCATCGCTTCTCGCTCAATTTTCAGTTGGTGTCTAATCGGTGGATTCGTATTTGTAGGACTTTTTAGGTTTTTTGTTGCCTTCCACAAAGAATAATCAGGCTTATCTATTGCCGAGAGTTCACTTAAATAATTTTGGACACATTGGCTTTCTTCTTCCTGCAGTGCCAATTTCAGGGTTTTGATAGCTCGATTTAATTTGCATTTCAAATTGATTTTGTTTGTTGCCATTGCCGTCAAATTTTCCGCTTTTCCTGGATTAGTGGCCGGATATTATGTGATAATTTATTAATTTTTTCAGAATTGTTGATGATTGGTGAACTCTTTTCAGCCGATATTTCCAGTGCCTCATTTAGCTTTTCTGCAGCCACATCAATATCTGCTGGTGTTTTGTTCGACTAGCCTCCTATATTGATTCCAATCAGTTCATTTGTTTGTCAGACGTCTCGGTGTTTCTGATTTTAAGACAACAGTACTCTTTCTTACTATTATCAGTGAATGATCAGACGACAGATCATAGCAATCGGTGGCCTTAACATACGTACGCGCAATGCCTTTGGTTACGCAGAAACCAATTAGATCAGGTACTTTCTTTTTATCCGTGAGCCAGTAAGTAGGATGACCGGTAGATAAAAAATTCAGGGACTGTTCCTCTATAGATTCATAAAGCTGTTTGCCTTTAAGCGATGTTAGTCTTAAACCCCATTGAGTATGTTTGGCGTTCTAATCAACTCCCGCGAGAAATTTATTACCCAGCTGACCAAAATAATCAATAAACTGCAAGTTTTTATAGCGTGCTTTGGAGAGCAGTACACTGCTGATATCACACAATTTCTAGACCGTTCCTGCAGACAGATGCTCGTTGACTGGGTATGATCTTTCTCAAATTTCATAAGTTCATAATGTTTTAGTCTTCTCTTAATCAATACAGCATCAACGTGTTCATATTCTGCATCATTAGATCCATAGTTCTCTCCGTCATTACCATAAAGCTTGGCATTATACCAGATAGCTTATCTAAAGCTGATGCAATGTTACCTTCCTCACTTGCCTTTACTTTTGGAACGGCACCCTTAAGTACACTTGCGTACGAAACCCCATGATGCACATTACCGTTTACATTTTCTTTATATTCTGGTTCCCATTTTGAACTTTCTGAATGTGATTTAAGCAATCGCTGCTCAGCTCGCTGTCTAGGACTAATTCTCGTTTTTATTTCGTTTTCAAACTTGGCAACCTCTATGATTCGCTGTGTGGCTCCCATCGCATTTACTGCATTTTCTGACAGAAGCTTGAGTTTTATTTTTATCGCATTTTGTTGAAATATGGAGATCACCACAAATAACACAAACCACGCTCGAAGTGCAATAAGCTTTAGTGTGGCCGTATTCTTGGCACTTAACACACTGTGCCGGTCCAGTTTTTTTTCTGGGTTCTTTTTTATTATCTGGTTCTAATTCTAGTCGGAATATTGCCTGAGGCACCTTTTCCCGATTTATAATATTAGTTATAGATTTAACACGGAAGTTTTTTTCCAGCAAGAGCAGCTTGTATCTCGTTTGGGTGAACGAAGCTCTCAATTTCTTTTAACATCACAACCAGCCCTTTTTGGCTCTTTAGTTGATAAGTATGGTCGTATTTTCCCACTTCATCAAAATGATTTACCAAGTCCTTGTACTCGTATGCCTGAATATTTGACGGCTGAATTTAGGTTTCTTTTATATTTCCTCGTTTAACCCCGGAAATATAAAAGTTACCCTCCGTTAAAGTGTCGAAAGTTCGTGCTGAACCTCTATTTGATTCTTCCCTCAAATAGATTGGTGGCGGTGTATATGAAGTTATATTATATCCCAAAAACAAACAAAAAATTCAAAAGGGACCATTAATCAATAAAAAACCTACTTGCTCTTGTGTAAAGTTCCTAGCCCTGAATTTATTAAAAATGACGTTAAATTTTAACCATGCAACCGTTATTTGATGATTATTTCGCTTTTTGGTTAAACACATCACGCGTGATTAGCGACATCTATCAGACTCAATTGTTCCCAGTTGGCATTGCCATTTCATAATGGAAAGACTTGCACACCCGTACAAGTTTTACAAATGACTGAATTTTATTACCAAAATTCGTATCCAGTGAAATATATGACACTCGCTATCGTCAGATGATTTCGGTAGGTGTCGAAACCCAAGGTGACCCAAGGATCTCCCAGTTAACAGAAAAAGATCAAGTATGAAATTGTATTGTTCGAATTGTCAATCTGCCGGAACTATAGAGTTTCTTTATCAAAACTCATAATTTCCGGTAAAAACTAATTTGAACAAATTATGTTTGAAATTCTGCTAGCTCAAAGTTGCCCAGAAATGGCCGTGAACCGATGTCAGCCACAAACCACTGGGATCTTCTAGCTAAAGTAGGAAGTTTCATCGCGATCAATCAATCAGTAAGGGCTGAATCACTGAGTTTAATGTTGAAAAACAGTTTTTTTTGTCAAGAATTTTGATTTCCGCTGAAACTTTGGAAAACTGTCCTGGACTGGTATTATCGCAAAATTTAATTACAATATTTTAGTTCCGTTAGTAAAGGAGAAAACTTTTAAATATTTTAAAAATAACCGATTTCGGCCAAAAACCACTCGGACCTTCCAATTTATAGTTAAAGCTTAAAGAAGAAGTTTTATCTCGTTCAATTAATCCGCCTGGGCTGTAATGGCACGGAATGTTTATTGAAACGCAGTTGTTGGTCAAAAATCATCATTTCCGCTTAAATTTTTTAAAACTGATCTGGGCCAATATTGTTTTACAATTAATTTAGAATCTTGTAGTTTATAATCGGATTTTTCTAAATGATATACTTCCACAGTATTTGCAAAAAACGCCAAAGCTCCTCTAGAAGTACATCCCATTAAAGGACATTTCATCAATCGTAAGTTTTGTTCGATGTCGTCGCGCCAGAGAAGCAGGAGTCTTCCTCTACGACACATCAGCTGGCTTACTCGATTGGATTCGTGATCTGGTGGTTCTTACGAATCCTATATTCACTGCTCAGCTTTAATTGGGCCACAAATAGATCGAATGACCCTTCTCTCAAACGTTGATTGGGCGTAAAAAACTCGGTGTGCGGCTGCCTGCATATCATTTGACGATGTTACTAACCCGAGGTATTTAAAATTTTCTACGCAATCAAAATTATGCTTGCTAATTCGGAAATACTCCTGACTGTTGACCAGAATTAAGTTTTGTTGCTGTTCACTTCCAAACCAAGTCTACTTGCGTAGCGACTGCGCGGTATGAAACTGTCTTTGACATCGCTAGGTCTTCGGCCATGAATCACCACATTATCTGCATATCCAAGAATTTATTTTTATTTATTCAACATACAGTGCAAAGCTTCAATGTTGGTTTTTCTTCTTCTTTCAAGCTCATCTCGCTGCAATACGGATCCTTCGATTACGATTCTACATGTAGACCCAGATTTTATTAACATACACAGAAAAATGAGCTTCTCCGTTATTCCTGGACATATGAGCGCGCTCCAGGTCCCAATTGATGCTGTCATTTGCCTACAGTAAGTGGTTGATCGGTTGGGATAAAAAACCACATCGATAGTCGCCATTAGGGATGTGTCTGACAAGTATAACATTAACCAAAACTTTGTAAGCAGTGTTCAGTAGAGAGCTATGGCACGATAGTTTTCACATTTAAGACGTTCGCCTTCCTTCTGCAGCGGGCGTATGAGCGCGGTCTTCCAATCTTCCGCAGCTCTTCCTGGTCCCAAATAGTGACGATAAAATTATATTGATTTGATGCTAGAACAGAGCCTCCGTGTTTCATTAACTCTGCGCAGATTCTATCTATAAGGGGGCGTTTCCATTTTTCAATCTACTAATAGTTCTACTAATAGCGTCTACTTCCTCCACTGTGGAAGGTTCAATAGCGATCACTTCTTCACTCTGATTTAGTCGATTTTAGAAGTAGATTTGCCAAACTAAGAGAACATCTGCAACGTTTATTCTCAGTTCCCCATTGCCGTATTTGATGGCTGTACTTCCTGGGAGAAGGGGGGGGGAGGTTTTAGTGAGATTTGAAGCTGACGTTTTTACTAGTGATGTTTTCGATTCATTTTCTCATATGTTTGCGATTCTATTGCCGTAGTCGTAGCTTTCCTGGCACGTTGGTATTCTGCTAGAGTTCTGCTAAGCATCTGATTATTTTCAAGGACCAGGTGCGGGGTCCCTATCGAAGCCACCAACGATAAGTTTAAAGTCGTGGTGCGGAATGTTATTAATGACTTCCTCCAACGCGACAAAGAATAGATGTTTGAGTCATCTGTTTCATCTCTGTTTCTAGATGGGTGCATCTACATTACAAATCGTGATATTAAACTTTTATTGTGGAGTCTGACCGTTCATATTTGCATATTGATAGGGCGGAAATCGAGGAAATGTTGCTTCACGCGCCGATGAATGAGAAAGCCAACTCCTCCCAAAGATCGTAACCTTTGATGGTGTCGTGAATCCCACTCCCAGACCATCTAAGCTCTTGTAGTATCATGCTTAATTTATATTGGTTTTTGGGTGTTTATGTCTCGCCGTGACATGTAGTGTCTATGACTGTTAACTTAATTACCTCTGCTCGTCTCCAGTATACCGCCTGATTAATTTAGAGTTGCCCAGAGAGTACCGCTAAGAGGTAAGAAAGTAAGTCTCCTATTCTACCAAAAGTCTTGTAAGTAAAATTTTTAACTTTGACAATCAAGTGTGGTGTATTCAAGATCTATATGTATATATTTGTGGCAAAAGGAATTAGGTTGTTGGGTGGGCCGCAACATATTTACCCTTCCAGTTTTGTTATAGGAAACATATTTAGAGTAACAAAAGCGAGAAGAAACTCCATCCAAAGAACGGGTAACACAATTTGGATGGCCACTACACTTGGATATCATTATTTACTGTAATTTGAATTGGTAAGCAATTGCGACTGCGCCAGAATACGATACAATATTTATTGTTTCCAAATTTAATTTAATGTGTCCGTTAACTAGGAGTTTGTTACATGTCCAGTGCAATAATCGCTGATTCCGGGCTAGAGACCACCTAGTGATCAGATGGCAGATGGGTGATGTGGAAAAGTACATTTTAGCACGTATATGAAGCTGGCCCGAAAACAATACAGAAAAGGCCTCTCAAACCGAAAAACGTATAGACAGTTTAGCTCCGAATCTCAAAAATTTGGTTCATTGATTTTCAAACTAAATGTTAGATTAATAGAAATTTAATAGTTCATAAATTTTCAATTTAATTCCATAATAAACCTTCATGTTTCGACCAATGGAACTCGCTCCACAGAGCCCTGTAGATATTACAATGCCATACGATTGATATAAGGGTCATGTAAAGTGTTTCATTTCGAGATGTAGAACTTTGAATTTAAATAAAATACCGAAAAATAATTTTAGGCCATTAATGTTTGAATAAGATTTCGGACATGTGGTCGCCGCGGCTAGCGTGTACATAGCGTAATCTAGTCGTATTTCGGTAATAGTCTCTGGCTCAATAGTCTCTGACTTATCAGTGTAGACAAATGACTTCACATACCCCGACAGACAATAGCCCAGCGGGGCTAAATCACACGAACGCAGTGGCCAGTTGACAGGTCCATTTTTGGATATTAATCGTTCATCAAATATTTCTTTCAGTAGATTAATTGTATCGCGCGCTGTACGGCATGTGGTTTCGTTGTTCGACCCACATGTCTCTGATATCAATACTATCCACTTGAGACACGCACAAAAAATTAGAAATCATGTCTCTATACCGGTCTCCGGTGACAGAACGTTTTCGAGAAATTAGCAGTGAGCAATTTATATCATGTTTCGAATTGGCAATTCGAACAATAAAATTTCATACTTGATCTTTTTTTATTAATTGGGAGAACCTTGGGACACTTACCTGAAGGTCGCGTAGCGCGCAACCTTGACTAATTCCTTGACTTTTTCTTCCATTTTTGGATTTTTTTCGTAATCGGTTTATACCAAAACTTATATACTTTTTAATGTGGTCCATCTCTTTTTTCAGATGAATACGCGTAAGTACCACCAAGGATGGGACTAGGCTACACAAGGTATAAAATACGAAAATCCCGGACCAATAAAACCAATACAGTAAGGTGAGTTTTGTTTTTATTTTTAGTACGCCCGCCGCAAACATATTTACAACAACATCGAAAAAAGAAAAATCGCTTGTTTAAGCTGCTACTTCCGGTGGGCCAATTTATGTCAAATTTCACATGGACCTTCCAATTTATGAAAAAAGTTAAGTACGGAGTTTCACCCAAATTAGTAAATCCGTCTGGATGGCCGAGAGCGCATAAATCAACAGACAGAATACTACGAAAATTTTATTGGTTACTATACTTACTTTTACTTTGTAAAGGAGGTAAAACTTTTAAGAATTGGCAAACTTTTTCCTCCCAAATTTAAGTAAAATTCATTTTTTAGTTTCGAACAGTCAACCTGCGCTACTATCTTTTATGATTACGATACTTCAGCTTTATGTACTTTTATTAAGCTTGCAACTGGAACACTCAAAAGATGTTCATGAGTAGATCATAACCTAGAAATAGAAAGTTTAACCCTGTACCTGAATTATTTTGTAGAGTTGTTAAGTTAAGACATAAATATCACGCTGCTCTCCCATCAAAAACCTAGCGGTTGAACTATACATAGCCCACGAAAAAACATTAAAAGCACAAAATTCTATTCACACCGGCTTGCTAGTGGATGCTAGGCATAATATTTTCGGCACATGTAAAATAGTTTTAAACTAAAACGTGATTTGAACCGATTAAATTTCGTAATTCTTAATTTGACAATAATCAATAACAACAACAACAACAAAACTGAATAATTTATTTACTTTAAAATTCATTCGATTATTGTTCCTAAAAATAACAAACGGAAAAAGTTCAATCTTACCTTACGTAAAATGTAAGCCACCACCACCATCACCACCACCGGCACACAAACAAAAAATTGCAAAACCAATTTGTTCGTTAAACCTGAACACGCTAATTAAATTATTCAAATTAATCAAATTATTATAACAATCACTTAATAAAATTTTGAAAAACTTATTTCCATATTTCCAATATAAATTTTTTTTTATTTTATTTTATTTTAAATAAATTTACATAAATTGAAAATATTCAACACACCACTAATAATATGTAAAAGAAGACACACAGCACAGCACAGACGGGAAATCGAATTGTATCGAATGAAAAACACGTAAAGACTGAAATAAACAATTTTCACGTTATTACGATTATCAGGCAGATTTTTTGTTTTGCATTTTTATTTATTTATTTATTTATTCCGTTTTTTTTTATTAATACGAAAATTGGTTTAAATAATTTCCACTGTTCTATTTTCCTACCACCAACCCAATAGACAAATTTCCTCTTTCGTTATGCTTTTAGTTTTTCGTTTTGTAGTTTTTTTTTTGCCAGCGAAGCAATTTTTACATATTAAATATCATAACCAAATGTGTATTGTACCGTATGCGTCGTGCCTTATCCGATTTTTCACAGTGGAAAACTAATTTTCACATTCATATTTGCTATTTTATTCTTCAACCATACCGTACCGCTGAGCCGGCGGTACGGGCGAAAAAGTATGAAAGATAGATGCCTGACACAGGGTCAAGAAAAGGAACATACATGATACAGGGTCAAAACTAGAAAACAACTGGCCAAATCGCACAGTACAAACTAGCAGATACATTGCGATGTTTACTTCATCACACTGATCGCATCCTCATATAGATTTTGAATATCAACGGATTCACTTTATAAACAAGTGTCGATTAAGGCAAGTAGATTATTTACTACCAAATCCATTGAGCAAGTAACAATTTGTTTGCTAAGAGGAAACGTTTGCTTAAATCAGGCAAAATCAGAATTTATTCAGCAGGTGTTAAGCAAAATTTTAGCAAGAAAATATTGCAAAATTAAATTTTTATTTTATTATAAATATTTTGTGGTAGCGTGAAGTTTCCGACAAACTGACAAAAAACCTTACAAAAGCTTAAATATAACGGGTGTTTTTTTAAGAGGTTGCCGATTTTTTTTTGAATAAAACACATATAAAATTATGAAATGACCAAAATTTTTTTTTATTTGGTAGATAATTTTTTGGCATTTAACATTTAAACACAATTTCTGGCATATGGCTACCACGACTATTTTTCACAAATGTCATTCTGGAGGTCCAATTTTCCAGCACTTTTTCAAGCATTTGAGGGCGTATGTCAGCAATGACACGTTGAATATTGGTTTCCAAAGCGTCAATCGATTGAGGTTTATCCACATAAACCAATGACTTCACGTATCCCCACAAAAAGTAATCGAGTGGCGTCAAATCGCACGAACGCGGAGGCCAATTCACCGGACCATTTCTCGAAATAATGTTGTCGTTGAAAGTTTCTTTCAATAAGTCGATTGTTTCACGTGCTGTATGGCAAGTGGCACCATCTTGTTGAAACCACATTTCATTCATATCCATATCTTCAAGATTTGACAACAAAAACTCATTTAACATGGTTCTGTATCGATTTCCATTCACGGTAACGCGTCGTCCTTCCTCATTTTTAAAGAAATATGGACCGATGATCCCACCAGCCCATAGACCGCACCAAACAGTACATTTATCAGGATGCATTGGTAATTCTAGAACGGCGTGTGGATTATCTTTGCTCCAAATGCGACAATTTTGTTTGTTGACGTATCCATTTAACCAAAAATGCGCCTCATCACTGAAGAGAATTTTACGGTAAAAAAATGGATCTTCGTTCAATTGATTTAACGACCAATCACTGAATTCACGGCGCAAACGATGGTCGTGTGGCTTTAATTCTTGCACCAATTGAATTTTGTATGGCACCAAACCCAAATCTTTACGTAAAATTTTCCATAAAGTCGATGGACAAAGTCCAATTTGCTGAGCACGACGACGAATCGATAAATTGTCGTTTTCTTCGACACTGGCCTCAACGACAGCAATATTTTCTTCTGTACGAACTCTTCTCATTCTTGTCGGTGGCTTGGCATCCAAAAGAGTGAATGTAGACCGAAATTTGGTAATTACGTTCTTTATGGTGGTCTCTGACGGACGATTATGTGCACCATAAAATTCACGAAGTGCTCTATAAACATTTTTAATTGAACACTGATTTTGAAAATAAATTTCCACGATTTGAAAACGTTGTTCTGGAGTTAACCTATTCATAATGATTTGCCAAACAATACTGAGTAGAAATGCCACTTTGAGCTGTCAAAACAACTGTCATAAAATAAAACGACATCTATCGGAAAAACAAACCTCCTAAAAAAACACCCTATACAACAAATATTCTGATTAAATTTTACCTACACTATTCATGTCTAGTAAGGAACAATAGTTAATGACGAGGCATCGTAGAGATGTCTACGCTTAACAGTATATCGGATCATGGTAATTATACAGTTCTTAATGTTTTCTAGAAGCCAACATATTTATGCGATGGGGCAGTTATAGATTTTTTTTAGTGGGGACGGAGCTGGGAAATTCATTGCTTTTATATAATTTTTCGTCCCACTCGATAAATCTAAATTTATTTCGCCAAAACTAAAAATGTCTCGGATCAGGGCTACATGATTTTGAAATGTATACACTAGTAGCTAATTTTTAGCTGAATTAGAAGAAAATCGTTTCGTGGCCCGAAAATGAACTCTGGGACGAAAAATTATATAAAATCAGTGAAATTCCCAGCCCAGGGATTCAAAAGGAAATTTTAATCAACAGAGTATGATCTGTGATTAAAATTAACACAACTACGACCCCCTATCGGCGTGCAAAACTCATGGAAAAACCCATCTTCCATATCCAGTAGAGAATAGAGCTATGCAATGCACAGATGGTAACTTAAAATCGGTCCTATAGCCGTACGTCTTCGAGTTGGCAAAAACTGTTTTTGAAAATGTTGCTTATATACGAGTACAACAAATGTAAAGGGTGGTTAAATTTTAAGGGCCGACGTTAAATGTGAACCACACCTAAACGTCAAGTTTTTTCTGCATTTAATTTGACATTTCTCAATTTCAGACTAACTCAATTTGAACCATGGAAAGATACACAATCGAGCAACGCGTTAAAGTTATTCAGGCATATTATGAAAATGGGCGTTCAAATCAAAATGCATATCGTGCACTTCGTGATTTTTTCGGTCAATTTAATCGTCCAAATGTGCGTACAATCGGAAAAATCGTGCAAAAATTTGAGCAAACCGGGTCTGTAGGCGATTTTAAAACACCAGTGCATGCTCGTACAGCTCGTACAGCAGAAAATATTGCTGCGTTTCGCGAGAGTGTGGCTGAAGAGCCGTCCACCTCAACTCGTCGTCGTGCCCAACAATTGCACTTCTCACGCTCGTCGTTGATGAACATTATGCATAAAGACTTGCATTTACACGCTTATAAGGTGCAATTGACACAAGAGCTAAAGCCTCTTGACCATTCCAAACGTCGTCAATGGTCAGAATGGTGGTAAGAAATGGCAACAGTGGATGATCAATTTTCGAAGAAAATCATCTTCAGTGATGAGGCACATTTTCACCTCAGTGGGTTCGTCAATAAGCAGAATTGCCGCATTTGGGCGAATCATAATCCAAGAGTGGTTGTCGAAAAACCAATGCACCCACAAAGAGTGACTGTTTGGTGCGGTTTATGGGCTGGCGGCATCATCGGGCCGTATTTTTTCCAAAATGAGGCCGGTCAGGCAGTTACTGTGAATGGTATTCGCTATCGTGAGCTGATAACGAACTTTTTATGGCCCGAATTGGAAGATATGGATGTGGACGATATGTGGTTTCAACAGGACGGCGCCACTTGCCACACAGCTAACGAAACAATGGCTCTTTTGCGCGACAAATTCAATGGCCGTGTTATCTCACGTGGTGGCGATGTCAATTGGCCGCCAATATCATGTGATTTGACACCGTTGGACTTCTTTCTTTGCGGTTATTTGAAAGAAAAGGTGTACGTCGATAAGCCAGCAATAATTCAAGAGCTAACGGATGAGATAATTCGGCACATTAACGGCATAGAACCTCAATTATGCCCAAGCCTCATCGAAAATTTGAACCATCGGATGGAGGTGTATCGCCGAGGTCACATCGGCCATTTGGCCGATATTTTGTTCCATACATAATTGAACCATACCATATTATCATAATAAAAAGAATTGACAATAATTTCCTAAATAATTTGTGTTTTATTCAAAATCAACATCGGCCCTTAAAATTTAACCACCCTTTATTAAGCCCCGTTACATTTTCATCGGCTGTTGAGCCGTATCGATATGTGCAAAGTCGTGGAAACGATTGCGATAGATTGTAGGAAAAGTTTAAGTGCTGTGCCAAATGGGTAGGAAGTCAATGGCATATTTTCATCGTAGGATTCAATATTAATGGCTTACGCAAAAATTCGCGGTCAGTGCCGAACGATGACTGGTCCGAATGCGAGTGTACTGTTAAGCGCAATAAAATAAAAAATTTGAGCGATGCGTTACCAATCGAAAAAGAACTGACGCTTTATTCTGATACGGAGGATGAACGTACGACAGCAATTCAAAAGAAGTAGGGCAGATTACATCCTGGGCAATGATTGAATAACCACAACGAAAATGGCGTGTATGAATCGATGGTGTTTAATTTAATCAGCGATACAAACACCACTGCAGGCTCACCACAACCGGTTGAAATTTTGTCAAATGAGGTAGATCCGCCAGCAGCATTAAACGATGTTCTTCAGCAAAGAAGACGGTAAGAGATACGACATGATTAAATATAATAAAATTATATAACTTATTATCACTTTTTATAATTTACCGCGCTGAATTGAAAAGCGGTTGTAATTATTCACCCAACAAATCACATTGTGATAGATAATAATGTGATAATCAGTAATTCAGCAACACCACTTGCACCAGTAGCTCAGATACTGCCGTAGTAATATTTTTACAATAAATCTACTGTATGCAACAATGGTATAAAAACTGCCTTGCGTACATCATCAACTGCTACCATTTTACATTTTACATCTGGGAGGGTTTCTCCCAGATCGAAGCAAATGTTTGATTCGATTCAGTTTACTTTCGAAGGGGTATGCACTTATCGATGATAAACTTCCAAATCGTCTGACATCACCCATTATATGAGATAAATTGTGTATATTGCTATTAGTGTGGTGCACTCCGTATATCTCAACATACTCTTGCACAAAGTCAAAGAATATGAATTTGGACGAGTAAATTGTGATAGCAAAAAACAATTTCATAAAGTTATTATGAACATCAATTGGCAAATAATTTTTCAACACTACTGGCTTTCCAATAAGAGAAGCAGTCTAATCCTCGGACTGCACGATGTATTTCAACTGGCATTTTGCACTTCAATAGGAACCTAGTTATTTCTTTAATATTTTGGGCGCAAGACTTCATATTAAAATTTTTAAACGTTCCATCTCTCTATCCTAGAATAAATCTTTTCTAAGGTGAATTAAGTGTAATTCGTCTGCAATTAAAAAATCTTTGACCAAGTCGACGGGCAGTTTTTCAAATATTGTATAATATTTGTGATGATCTTAATCCGGTCTGTTGCGAAAATTTATGTCCGTCCTCAAAGGCATGTTGAAACGAGGGAATACATTACAACGGGAAATATATGAATACTAGCTGACCCGGCGAACTTCGTTCCGCCCCAAATTACTTCGTTCCGAGCATGTACTTTTGTCGTTCACAAAAATTGATTTTGATGAAAGAAAAAATCAAACAACTCAACTCAATTCTCAATGAACGATTGAGTTGAGTGGACGTTCCATTCTCTTTTTCATCGAATTCAACAATAATGTATTGAAAAGTGAATGAAATGTCGATTCAAACTCAGGAATCTATCGAAAATTGAGTTGTTTTTGGGGTTTTTTCTCTCAGTGTGGAACTGAATTGGAGTCAGTTGGAAGTCAGTTATCCGGCACATAAATGAACAACGATGATGGTTTGCCAAATCTCGAACACGCTCTCAACGATTGTCCTTGCGATTTGTTAATCGTAATAGCGAACGCCAGGCGAACGGGGAACTGAATGCGCTTGAAGCCAGTTTCTTCACAGTCAATCGCGTTCCGTTACACAATCTCGGATGGTTCAGATTGCGCAGCATGATTTTCACAGATCTGACCTTGAGCATCAAGTTATGCGGTGGTACTCCCGGTAAATCAAGCGCATTCAAAAACTCGGTTGGATAGTTGGTTACCTCGTCTTGATTGGTTCGAAAATGACACCTGTCAAATTGCACAACGCCTAAGTCAACGTACAACGCCATCTACTCGGTTGTGGCATTAATGATCACACCTCAGCGCCACCTCTTATTTATCTCGTTAACTTTGTGTTTTTATCAATTTTTTTATTTGTTTTTCAAAATTGTTCAAGCTTTGCATCGACTTTCCACGCTTTACAGCGTCCAAAATCATCAAAACATGGAAAAAATTCAAAATTTCATAGACAAAAAAAATTCTTCGGGTCTTTTGGGAAGTTTCCCAGTTTTCCACTCAGATTTTCCAATTTTTCTATTCTGAAAGACCATCTGGATTGGCGATCTGGATACGCGCAAAATCCCGTACAAAAACATCATTTTTCGATTTTCCGAATTTTCCCAAAATTGTCTCTGGTAAGAACCATTTCCTGGCAATTGCGAACACAACAAAAAAGATTGAGCCAAATCGGTTCAGCCGTTCTCAACTGAAGCGCACACACACATTTTTTACACCATTTTTATATATTTCCATGCTGTCCATTAAAATTGATTACACCTGTAATATTTTAAACATATCATACATATGTGTGCCCTAATACCTTTTAAAAACGCCCTAGCTGGTGAATCACAAATAAAACATCGAATGCGTACATTAATTTTTTTACCATTAATTAATATTCCGATTTCTAAAATATTGTTTAACTCCTCGACGAACTTACCAAAATATTCTGACAGAGATGATGGTTTTCCATTTCCACAAAATAGTCCAATTACCATCGGATTGAACTCAGGCATGTTATGAATATTAAAGAATATTGGCCAAAATTCTAGTTTCTAACTTTTATAGATGGGGGGCCGTCTAGATTCTGTAAGTTGATTAAAACTGTTGCGCAATTTATTAAATCTATTTCCTCATGCCCAGACCATAAACATGACCATCAACCGGTTAAACATAATTTACAAAGTAGTAGTATTTTAAAATAATGTATTGAGTTCCGACCCACGGTAGTCGCACTAATCCCTAAACTAACATTGGTCCTTCGAAGCCAAGCAACAACCGGCGACCTAATCAACGTTGAATTAAAGCATCAACGTTGAAATGCAGCAAACAGAAATAAGTTGTACAACAACCAGCAAAATAAAATTTATCAAGCCGAAAAAATGAAAAAATGGCACGCCTCTTTACCTACTACAAGCAAGACGGAAAAGATCACAAAACAAACAAATATCTTCAGTCAAATTGAATTACAAAGCCTATACGACAACTGTTCTCATAATCACGAGAAAATTCAGACCAGCACTCCAGAAATCGAATCTAACGGGTGATTTTTTAAGAGCTTGAGAACTTTTTTTTAAAAAAAAACGCATAAAATTTGCAAAATCTCATCGGTTCTTTATTTGAAACGTTAGATTGGTCCATGACATTTACTTTTTGAAGATAATTTCATTTAAATGTTGACCGCGGCTGCGTCTTAGGTGGTCCATTCGGAAAGTCCAATTTTGGGCAACTTTTTCGAGCAGTTCGGCCGGAATAGCCCGAATTTCTTCGGAAATGTTGTCTTCCAAAACTGGAATAGTTGCTGGCTTATTTCTGTAGACTTTAGACTTGACGTAGCCCCACAAAAAATAGTCTAAAGGCGTCAAATCGCATGATCTTGGTGCCCAACTTACCGGGCCATTTCTTGAGATGAATTGTTCTCCGAAGTTTTCCCTCAAAATGGCCATAGAATCGCGAGCTGTGTGGCATGTAGCGCCATCTTGTTGAAACCACATGTCAACTAAGTTCAGTTCTTCCATTTTTGGCAACAAAAAGTTTGTTAGCATCGAACGATAGCGATCGCCATTCACCGTAACGTTGCGTCCAACAGCATCTTTGAAAAAATACGGTCCAATGATTCCACCAGCGTACAAACCACACCAAACAGTGCATTTTTCGGGATGCATGGGCAGTTCTTGAACGGCTTCTGGTTGCTCTTCACTCCAAATGCGGCAATTTTGCTTATTTACGTAGCCATTCAACCAGAAATGAGCCTCATCGCTGAACAAAATTTGTCGATAAAAAAGCGGATTTTCTGCCAACTTTTCTAGGGCCCATTCACTGAAAATTCGACGTTGTGGCAGATCGTTCGGCTTCAGTTCTTGCAGGAGCTGTATTTTATACGGTTTTACACCAAGATCTTTGCGTAAAATCTTCCATGTCGTCGAATAACACAAACCCAATTGCTGCGAACGGCGACGAATCGACATTTCACGGTCTTCAGCAACACTCTCAGAAACAGACGCAATATTCTCTTCTGTACGCACTGTACGCATTCGTGTGGTTGGTTTAATGTCCAATAAAGTAAACTGAGTGCGAAACTTGGTCACAATCGCATTAATTGTTTGCTCACTTGGTCGATTATGTAGACCATAAATCGGACGTAAATCGCGAAACACTTTTCGAACCGAACACTGATTTTTGTAATATAATTCAATTATTTGCCAGCGTTGCTCGTTAGTAAGTCTATTCATTATGAAATGTCAAAGCATACTGAGCATCTTTCTCTTTGACACCTTGTCTGAAATCCCGCGTGATCTGTCAAATACTAATGCATGAAAATCCTAACCACAAAAAAATCACCCTTTACATACGGGTATTTTCAAGAAAGAAGAAACACCGTGGAGACTTTCAATAAATTCGTGGAGGACATGAAAAACCAGATAACTGAGAGCCCTTCCACAACGTCACACATGAGCAACTACCAACAAATACTTAAACAACAGAACATCCGAACAAACAACAGATAACGAGCAGCTTTAAACTTGATACTCAGAAACATAGACAGGAGGATGATGCAAATCATGGAAGTTCATGAAACAATTTGCATCGAATCTCAGAAGTCGATGAAGCACAAGAAAAATATTTCATAGAAAACCACTATGATAACATAAAGCAGCTATACGACCGGATACCCATAACAATAACTACAGAACTAGAGGAAAAACTTACCGCCGCTGAAATTCCTACATGAAATGGACAGGATTTTTCAACCTTCAAAAGGTTGGTTTTCGAAAACACGAACCTAACAAACACACCCAAGATGAATTAACTGAAAAACCTCATAGGAGGCCCAGCACAAATCTTACAAAATAGATTTAACAACAAAGACTACATGTGACAACCTCGCTAAATTGTTTACTCGGTCAACCACCAATTAACGTCGAATTCGTGGCTGCACAGGTATGCTATAAGGAACACAGGAATCAACATTGAAACATGGAATCCATTCATCATTTTTACATTATCGAAAAAACTAGGTAATGAATCTCAAACCAATTCCTAAAATTTTTGGAGAAGCGATTTCAATCATTGGAATTAATTGGAGGTAACAGATTCACACCAGCTCATCAACCAAGGGTCCAATCACAAAGACAGGTGTTCACATCGGCAACAAATCAGCAACAATTAACAACCATTTGCGTATGCTGTCAAAAGAATCACAAATTAGATACATGTCCACGATTCAAAGAGTTAAGTCTTACTGCCTTTTACAAAACCATTCAATAATAAATTGCAGAAAAAATAACAAATATTCCATCTGCAAGAGACGGCATCATCCTTTATTACACTCACCAGCGCTACACCAACAACAAACAACCAACAACAACTCCACAATAGTAAACGATAGACCAACAACTATAATAACTCAATTAGCCACCAATTGAATGGAAAGAAACAATGTGGAATAGCCATCAAGTAAAAATCCAAGGAGGGGAAAACGGACATTAATTTCTTCGAATGTTAATCGATCAAGGATCACAAGGCACATTTATAACAAAAAAAAGCAGCAAGTAGGTTAAACTTGCAGTGGCAAAAAGTATATTGATTACAAAATACAGCCAAGATTTCCGTCGAAATTTTCTATGGAGATAAAGGTATTAGTAATCGACAAATTAACTAAAATATTACCAGACCAACACATAAATGCTTGGTAGTGGGAACACCTAAACGACTTAGTATGGGCTGATCCAAACTACAATCAACCAAGCAACATCAACATACTATTAGGGGCTGATTATTATCCAATGATAATGCTAAGTGAACTGTCAAAAGGGCGTTACGGTGAACCAATAGCACAATACACTGAACTAGGATGGATAATTTTCGGAGCAACAAACAACTCGGCATCACAAACCCAATATTTAATTACACTCGCAGAAATCGATGAAGATCTAAAAAAAAATGCTCGGAACTAGAAGAACTGCGAGTAGAACGGGGCTTAACACACGCATACCCAAGAATCAACAGGAAGGTTCGTAGTAAGAATTCTCTTCAAATCGCACTCATATCCATAAGGACAATCAAGGGATCAGGTTCTCACAATTAAAAAAAAAACCAAACAAATCTAAGACAATGGCAGTAGCATATAAACAATGCATCCAGAAATATATAGACTAGACTACGTCCCTCACCATGCAGTTATCAAGGAAGAAAGTATAACAACAAAACTAAGAACTGTTTTCGACGCGTCCGCCAAAACATCAAATGGAATAAATCTTAATGACAATCAACTCGTGGGTCCTACTATTAAAGATGATTTAATTTCAATTCTAATGCGATTTAGGAGCTGAATATGCAATGACAGGCCACATTGAAAAAATGTACCGGCAAATAAATATACAAGAGGAAGATCAACATTACCAACAAATCCTATGGCGTTAATAACAGTGACATTTGGTATGGGTTCGGCACCATACCTAGCCATAAGGACGTAAAGACAATTAGCCGAAGATGATCAAGAAAAATATCCAAGAGCGCCTAAATTAGCACAACACGACTTGATTCAAATATTGACCGGCGTTGGTTTTAAGTTACATAAATAGGCCAGCAACAATTCTCACCTTTTGTCAAACAGACCATAAAACCAGCAGCATAATGAAAAGTTCCACTCAGACAATACAGTTAAAACTCTCGGAATTTATTAGCAACCAAATACCGAAAACTTTGAATTTAAGTTCAAAATCAACAATAACAGCACTAAAACAACCAAGAGGCAACTACTATCAGAAGCATCTAAATTATTTGATCCATTTGGCTGGCTATCACTAACAAGAATTATGGCTCGCGGGAGTATCATGGGACGAAGAATTACCAAAAGAACCAGATGAAAAATGGATGAAGTCAAGACAACACTGCCATGCATAAAAAAATGTAGAAAAACACCAAAACTAGAATTATGCGGGGCTTTGCTGCTCTCCAAACTTTTACATTCAATTTAAGAAAACATGGGTTTCAAGGAGACGTCTAGCTGGATCCAAAGCAATCCTAACAAATACAAAACCTTCGTGGCAAATAGAGTGGCACAAATCCAGACAATTACACAGCCGGCGCCATGGTATTATGTCAAATCAACCGAGAACCCAGCAGACTGTGCGAATAGAGAAGTGAGCCCCAAACAACTGCAAACACATCCATTATGATGGCATGAACCAAAATGGCTACACCGGTCTGCAATTCCAAACCCAGAACAAAATTTTCTGGCCATTTAGCCCTCCAGAGCAAAAAAGAAATTTAATAAAAGCATTAAAGGTTTTCATCAATTAACAAAATACTGAAAACGATAGCGTTCGTTCAACGATTCGTGAAGAGTAGTCAAAAACACCACATACCAACAACTACCTGGATAACGGCAAAAGAACGAGCACTAGCACTGCTATTTGTTATAAAAAACGTACAAACAACAAAATATACAAAGAAGAAATAACATGCCTGAGAAAAGGCGACAAAATATCTTCAAAAAGTAAAATATTCCCACTCAACCCATTCATACACAAAACGGTGATGCTCGTTTGAAGAAAAATATCTTGCAATAATACCTCCAGAACATCAAGTAACAAAACTGATAATACAAGAAGCACACAATTTAACACTGCACGGCGGAACACAATTAACATTAGCGTATATCCGTAAGAGGTTTTGGATAACAAATGGACGCAGATGCATTAACCAAAAAATCAAAGCATGTGTTCGATGTCATCGGTTTAACAAAATAGTAAAACATCAACTAATGCGAAATTTACCCGGAGCTAGGGTCATACCAGCGAGATAATTATCAAAAACTGGTGTAGATTATGCAGGTCCCTTCCAAATCCGAAAAACAAGTGGAAGGGGTCACTAATTATATTATATTGCCGCTCTACAGCAATAACATCGGATTCGGATGTATAAATTGAGACCAATGGTTACGGTCGAGCAGAATGTTCAGACCATAAACATGACCACCAACCGGTTAAGTATTTTAAAATAATGTATTGAGCATAAAATAAAATAGAGAATAGAATTAGTGGACTAGCTCCGACTCACGGTAATCGCTAAACAAACACCTCAATTGAAAAAATATCTGTTGCCTTTTGCATTTAACATTAACGTGTTCTTGTCAGAAAGATACCGAACCCCCGAATAGAGTTAGAAGGCAGTTCCTCAATTTCTTGCCAGATCTAGCTGTCGAACCATTTCAAATTTCCCAGAGTTTATCCAACGTTGAGTCGTTCCATGACAAAACTTACCCTATTCTCGCTTTCTCTGGGAATTGGGAATCAGTTTGGTGTAAATCTTTTCAATATAAAATTAATTGTGAAGCATTTTTGGAACAAATTTTTAAGGGGAACAATAATTCCCCATTTATTTTTGTTTTTTGAAAATATTTACATCAAACCAATTCTATCAGTAGGCCAGAAAAATAAAATTTAGATAAAAATGGTATGCAAATATTTTTCCCAATCCCATATCGCCATTGAAAGCCAGAAAAGTGCTACTATGTCGATCGCAATTTGTTTTTGTTGTATCACGCATCTTGAAAGAAAAAAACCAATGCGGAGGGATACAACTAATGGGTGCCCCAGAATGACCGCCTATTTTGAAATTTGAAGAAACCCGGTGTTTATTTGAAAACTTTTTATGTTTTTGTTGTAATAAAGAGTGTAAACATGGATAACCATGCAATATCCGACAAATGGCCGCCTCATGCCATATGGCGCTCATTGGTCCTTTTGACAATATTTTCGATGACATTTTGGCATAATGCAGACACAATTCCATCAACTGCTTATCGAAGCAGTATTGTTCTTGGGCTATTGGGATACAACTTTAGTTTCACAAAATCCCAGAGAAACAAATCCAATGGCGTCAAATCGCATGATCTTGGTGTCTAATTCGATATACGATATCATAGATTTTATGTGGTGATGTGGGATACTTGAGCTTTTAAATTTTCCGAACACGACCCATCCTAATTCTGTTTTAAACGCAATTGGTTGTTCTGGATTTCCTTTTATAATATCACTCATTACGATCTTTGGATAATAATCTGCTGCAAGCAACATGTCTATGGAGCCCGGTGTGTTATAGTTTTGATCTGGATGCTCTAGGTTGTTTAGATGTTCCCAGCCTTCGGTTTGTATCCGTTGTTCTGGTAACTGTATCGTGAGTTTTTGAAATACTAAAGCTTCTAAGTGTATTTCTAACTCGGATGCTCTGACAGTTTGGATTGTGAGGCTCACTAGTTTCTTTACCTCCCCAATGTTGCGACCAGCTATTTTGGCATATACTTTCTGCCCCTTCAACATCAATTTTGGAACTGCTTCCACGGTAATGAAAGTTGCTTGGAATCCTCGGTCAATCAGGACTCTTAAAGTGGCGTGGCTTCCAATATTATTAGCGGATTTAACCATTGCTGTTGCTAACAATACTTATTCTTTACCGTGATCTACGTTGGTTATCAGTTTAAATTTTTGTACTTCATCCGTGCTCGTGGTTTGTACTTTGGGCTTTGCTGTATGCAAAATAGTGTGATGTATCCCATTACAGATCGAGCATTTTGTTGCTCGGCTGCGATGGTATGTTTGATGTGCTGAAGATAGGCATCTTCTACATAGCTGGTATACAGTAGCACTATTTGGTTTTTATCTTTATCTGTTGTTGACAGCCTGCTGCCTATACCGTGGACAATGGTCTAATCTATGGTTGCTATGGCAAATGTTTGTCTTTTTTGGGCTGTATGATGCTTCCAAGGACTTTAAGCGTTGTTCAAGAAGCTTCAGAAATTCTTCGGTTTTCTGAAATTCAGTTGGGTCCTGGAGCGAACTTTCATATAATCGTCGTGTTTCACTGCCCAATGTCTTCGATAATGTGGAAATTAAAATGTATTCCAGGATTCGACGTTTATTCCCAGGCTTTCGATTGCGTGTATGCCCACATTATTTTACAAAATGCTTAGTATTAAAAAAATTGTGATTCTACGTTACTGTTAAATTTTGAGAGAGAGAAAAAAATAAAAATTTTGATATTTCGTTACTGTTCCAAAAAAAATATTTTATAAAAAAAATTTAAATTTTATATCTACGATTTGTTTGGTATCCCTTTATTGGGGCGGCGGTTTGTGGCGCACACACAATTGTGTCCCTCGTGGATGCGGCGGCTTATGGCGCACGCACAATTTGTCTCGCCTGCGTTGGTGTGGTGGCGACTGCACTCACATCACTTGTCTCGCTCTCGTTGGTGTGGTGACAACGGAATACAATGGAATATGGGCGTGGCCCCTATGTCCGTATAATTTTAATTTTCTTTGTAGTTTTAAATGACTTACACGATTTAAAATTTTTACTAATAAAAAAACACGCGGTTTTACAGTTTCGTCACCGATAAAAACCGATGACAGCAGAAATTAGAGAGAGAGAGAGAGAAAGAGAGAGAGAGAGAGAGAGAGAGAGAGAAATTGTTTATTTTTTATTTTTTATTCTATTTGACATTTTCATGTTGTTCGTACACACGCATTGGCATACAAATGTTTTCAACATTTGTATGCCAATGCGTATGTACGTGGCCAGTTGAGTGTCCTCCGATTAATTATCGAAGTTGATGTCGGTTAATTAATTATCGAATTTATTTAATGTCGCACGGTTGGATGTCGCGTATTTTATGGCATATTCGTCGATACTTGTAGAATCAATTATTTTGCGAATAATTGAGTTGCTACAAGGTACTCCTGGCCATTTTGTAATTATCAGCGGTTGATTCGAAGTGGCCTATTAGTTTAGCTGCTGCTCCACTAAGATGGTTTTTCAGATAGTTGATTTTACGCGTTTTATTTTACTCCATTTCATGTAGTCTTCATAAAACGTGGGTATTTTAATCGGGGTTTGCTTTATTTCTGATGTTGTGTCACTGGTAGCTGATGTTTCTTCTATCGTAATGGTGCTTTCGATTGTCATCTTGTGAAGTATCTTGGCACCTCATTGTCATCGTCTGAGGTCTCGACATAAAGCTCTTCATTGCTTGCCTTATCTTGCATCCTAGACATTTCTGGCCTTCGCTATTTCTTTGTACAATTCCCTCATTTTAAAATCATGTGTTCGTAGCAATTGGTTGAGCGTGCTGTTGTTGCTTTGATCTATCGATGTGTTGGTTTTTTGTACGAGCGTTTTATTAGAATCGTTTATGTTGAACCGCTGGCGCATTTCTTCTATAAGTTTTTTGTAGGTTGTAGCCACTGTAGCTCTTTGGTTGGTGTATGGACGATCTTTATTAATTTGTGGATCAAGGTTGTATGTTTGTTCGTTCGTTTCTCCGAACTCTGTGTATATGAGTTTTCAATTATTCTATCTTTGTCTATGTATGTGAATAAATTTTTGCATCAGGCAACGTTTTATCGTAATAAAACATATTGCATGGTAAGAAAAAATATAATCAGGACCCAGACATATTTAATCGAAAAAATATCAAATTTAATTACATTAAACTAAATATACATGTCAGTTATTAGTGCTAGTCTCAACGGTGGTATTGGCTTGCAATTTGTATGGTTTGTAAAAGACATAAAGACAAGTGGTTAAAAACAGGTTTAATAATGACGAGTATAATGACAAGTTGTTACTATAAGGTTTTTGGTCCCCGTCAAATGTATTGGTCCATTCAATTATGAGCCTGTAGCGCCAATCACAACAACAGGATTATCTTGAAGTTTTCAAGGTTAGTAACGGACATGATTATAAGTGGGACCAGGTTTGGTTTCCGGAACTTGCGGTTTCTGGGAACTATGAAATAAAACAATTCATCCTTTGGGCCAAACAAGAGTGCGCCTGTAGCGCCGATCAGTAGGATACGATTTTCTTGAAATTTGTATGGTACGTAGGCAGTGTAATGACAAGTTGTTACTATTAGGTTTGGTTTCCGTAACTCTTTGCTTCCAGGAGTTTTTGAAGCAAATCCTCGTCAAATGTATTGGGTCATTCAATTTCGAGCTTGTAGCGCCAATCACAACTGTAGGATTATCTTGAAATTGTCAAGGCCAGCAACGAACATGATTATAAGAGGGTACTACTAGGTTTGGTTTCCGGAACTTGCGGTTTCTGGGAACCATGAAGTAAAACAATTCATCCTTTGGGCCAAACACGTGTGCGCCTGTGGCGCCGAACAGAACGATACGATTTTCAAGAAATGTGTATGGTACGTAGGCAGTGTAATGACAAGTTGTTACTATTAGGTTTGGTTTCCGTAACTCTTTGCTTCCAGGAGTTTTTGAAGCAAATCCTCGTCAAATGTATTGGGTCATTCAATTTCGAGCTTGTAGCGCCAATCACAACTGTAGGATTATCTTGAAATTTTCAAGGTCAGTAACAGACATGATTATAAGTGTCTACTACTAGGTTTGGTTTCCGGAACTTGCGGTTTCTGGGAACCATGAAGTAAAACAATTCATCCTTTGGGCCAAACACGTGTGCGCCTGTGGCGCCGATCAGAACGATACGATTTTCTTGAAATTTGTATGGTACGTAGGCAGTGTAATGACAAGTTGTTACTATTTAGTTTGGTTTCCGGAACTCTTTGCTCCCAGGAGTGGTTGAAGCAAATCCTCGTCAAATGTATTGGCCCATTCAATTATGAGCCTGTAGCGCCAACAATTTCTTGTCTAACTAAATAAATTATCCATTATGATACTCGGTTTCGCTGGTTGTTGTGTAGAGCTTGATTATGGAACTGGTAGTTACTGGAGCGGACGATAATTTAACTGGTGGGCCGGTTGAAGTTTGGCGTAGTATCATGATTAAACATTTTGCTTTGTATTAAGTTTCTAGAACATGCATTTTTGTTAGATTAAGAGTTTAGTTGTAATGAGCCTGTACTCGTGAAACAAATAAGTAAAATAAATATTTTAACTTACATATTTGATTTGTTTTTTAAATTTACAACATTTGTATCCTTAATTTGAATGGAATTATTAAAAAATACGGCTATATCTCTCTTATTGTACCATTAGGTAGAATACAAAACTTTTAATTCGTGTGGCATACCAATAAATCATTGCTAGAAGTAAAAGCAAATAGTTAAACCTTATGAATTTTAATTGGATTTTATTGTACTTGCGATAATTTATTGCGTTACCATTTTCGATTACGAAAAATCTAAAAGAAAATTAATAGTTTTCGCCTATAACAATATCGAGACGAAATGTACTCGCATAGCACCATTGTTTACCGTAAACCATATGGAAATAAAATATCCTTCACGCCCGATTAAACCATCTGAAGTCTCAAGGATGCACCCATCATCTATCAATCGTAAAATAAACGAAAAACAAAACAATTTGTACGCCCGCACCAGACCATTTCCACCGCCCAAACATAATTGTTTGCGGTTTTATGAGATCGCGATTTACAACAAATAAAATAAACCGAATGAAGGTTGTAAATTATAAAGATAATTTTCAATAAAACCATAGAAAATATAAGACAATATAAAGTAAATTCGTATTTTATTACATTTTCATGAAAATTAAGAGTTAAAACTTTTCCCCATGAAAAGTGCTCGCATTACTTGTCGGGAACGTAACTTTTTTTTTGTTTTTTTTTTGATTTTCAGGAAAATTTTATTTAATATCTGTTTTATGATTTTTATTATGCTGAACAAAATAAAATATTTTACTCGAGTTTAACTGCGGTTTGAAGAGCTTAATGGTTGCGCGCTATATATACTCGTACAGTATCCCGCTCTCGACATTATAAATTTCGATGTAAAAAACGAATTTTCCGTTTAAATTTTACAATTCTCGTATAATCCGTGTTTTATTCTTTAACTACTTGTTGAATTGTGTAAACGTAAGAAGTAAATACGGAATAATACCAGATGTAATGTAAGTCTTATGTACTAAATACAATTGGAGCTTATTTACAGATTATTAATTTTATCAATTAAATTGAATCAATTAGCAAATAATTGATCCTCCCCTAAAGTCTAATCCGCATGATAATAATAAATATTTATCAATTTCGCCTTTTGTGTACATTTTCGTTAAGTTTTTCCTTTTCATTGTGTTTTCACAATTTCGCTCGTTCATCGTATTTGCACCAACCAAAACAACAACAAATCAATTTTTCCACCCTTCAGGAACAAAAAGCTACAACAATAACGAAAAAAAAAATGTTTAAATCACAATAAAAATGCGGAATAAAAAAATTCTTTAAGGAAGTATAGCTGTTGTTATTGCCCCAATACGAGCTAGCATAATACTTTCTTGGAACGAACAAAATATCAATAACGGAAATACACTGTGCGTTTTTCGACTATAAATTACTTATCGCACCTCGATTGACAGATAAACATTTCAAAGTGGATTACGATTTTCGAGAATATTTAGTGCAGGAATTTGTTGAATTTACATAAAAAAAATTGAAATGAAAAATCCTGTCTTGTATGGAGCAAAATAAAGGGGCTGAAAAGGGGACTGTGTATAACTGTGTCAGTCTTGTATGATTGTTAACCAAACCTCAAGTTTTCAGTTTCCGGGTCCTTGTCACTTTTGAATAATTTGGTTGCACCAACAACCTGTTTGAATAGAAATGATAATAATTCAAAGTAAATCGAACCCCATTGAATTAGCATAATGCCCATATTCCAGTAACGGCATTATGTAGAAAACGGTCACTGAGAAATTGTATCACGTCTGTTTTGAGGCAGAAATACTTCGAACTCTTTAGCTTTAGAACTCCTACTCGAATCACATTTGTGTAGATTACATTTTCATACATATTGAGTAAGAAATTAACGGTAGGTTGCATTTGGAAAGCACGAATATCGGGAGTTTCGTATTTTGAAATTCGGGCATATAATTTGAAATCCAACCTGGATTGCAGACGAATGAGACGACATATTGCATCATTTTAAACGCCGCGCTGTTTACAATTGCATCATTAATTAAAGATAACCGAAACATACTGCATCTGGAACAATAAATTTTATCCGTTCAAAATCAGTAAGGCTAACTAACCATCAGGGATTTTCGCAAAAATTCAAAAAAAAAAAAATTTTGTTCAAATTCCGGTTCAAAATGATTATAGGTAATGAGAATAATATATTGAGTAAGAAATTGACGGTAGGTTGCATTTGGAAAGCGCGGATATCGGGAGTTTCGTATTTTGAAATTCGGGCATATAATTTGAAATCCAACCTGGATTGCAGACGAATGAGACGACATATTGCAACATTTTAAACGCCGCTCTGTTCACAATTGCATCATTAATTAAAAATAACCGAAACATACTGAATCTGGAACAATAAATTTTATCCATTCAAAATCAGTAAGGCTAACCATCTGGGATTTTCGCAAAAATTTAAAAAAAATTTTTGTTCAAATTCCGGTTCAAAATGATTATAGGTAATGAGAATAATATATTGAGTAAGAAATTGACGGTAGGTTGCATTTGGAAAGCGCGGATATCGGGAGTTTCGTATTTTGAAATTCGGGCATATATTTTGAAATCCAACCTGGATTGCAGACGAATGAGACGACATATTGCAACATTTTAAACGCCGCTCTGTTCACAATTGCATCATTAATTATAAATAACCGAAACATACAGAATCTGGAACAATAAATTTTATCCATTCAAAATCAGTAAGGCTAACCATCTGGGATTTTCGCAAAAATTTAAAAAAAATTTTTGTTCAAATTCCGGTTCAAAATGATTATAGGTAATGAGAATAATATATTGAGTAAAAAATTGACGGTAGGTTGCATTTGGAAAGCGCGGATATCGGGAGTTTCGTATTTTGAAATTTGGGCATATAATTTGAAATCCAACCTGGACAACCTGGATTGCAGACGAATGAGACGACATATTGCATCATTTTAAACGCCGCTCTGTTCACAATTGCATCACTAATTAAAAATAACCGAAACATACAGAATCTGGAACAATAAATTTTATCCATTCAAAATCAGTAAGGCTAACCATCTGGGATTTTCGCAAAAATTTTAAAAAAAATTTTGTTCAAATTCCGGTTCAAAATGATTATAGGTAATGAGAATAATATATTGAGTAAGAAATTGACGGTAGGTTGCATTTGGAAAGCGCGGATATCGGGAGTTTCGTATTTTGAAATTCGGGCATATATTTTGAAATCCAACCTGGATTGCAGACGAATGAGACGACATATTGCAACATTTTAAACGCCGCTCTGTTCACAATTGCATCATTAATTATAAATAACCGAAACATACAGAATCTGGAACAATAAATTTTATCCATTCAAAATCAGTAAGGCTAACCATCTGGGATTTTCGCAAAAATTTAAAAAAAAATTTTGTTGAAATTCCGGTTCAAAATGATTATAGGTAATGAGAATAATATATTGAGTAAGAAATTGACGGTAGGTTGCATTTGGAAAGCGCGGATATCGGGAGTTTCGTATTTTGAAATTCGGGCATATATTTTGAAATCCAACCTGGATTGCAGACGAATGAGACGACATATTGCAACATTTTAAACGCCGCTCTGTTCACAATTGCATCATTAATTATAAATAACCGAAACATACAGAATCTGGAACAATAAATTTTATCCATTCAAAATCAGTAAGGCTAACCATCAGGGATTTTCGCAAAAATTTTGTTCAAATTCCGGTTCAAAATGATTATAGGTAATGAGAATAATATATTGAGTAAGAAATTAACGGTAGGTTGCATTTGGAAAGCGCGGATAGCGGGAGTTTCGTATTTTGAAATTCGGGCATATAATTTGAAATCCAACCTGGACAACCTGGATTGCAGACGAATGAGACGACATATTGCAACATTTTAAACGCCGCTCTGTTCACAATTGCATCATTAATTATAAATAACCGAAACATACAGAATCTGGAACAATAAATTTTATCCATTCAAAGTCAGTAAGGCTAACCATCTGGGATTTTCGCAAAAATTTAAAAAAAATTTTTGTTCAAATTCCGGTTCAAAATGATTATAGGTAATGAGAATAATATATTGAGTAAGAAATTAACGGTAGGTTGCATTTGGAAAGCACGGATATCGGGAGTTTCGTATTTTGAAATTCGGGCATATAATTTGAAATCGAACCTGGATTGCAGACGAATGAGATGACATATTGCAACATTTTAAACGCCGCTCAGTTCACAATTGCATCATTAATTAAAAATAACCGAAACATACAGAATCTGGAACAATAAATTTTATCCATTCAAAATCAGTAAGGTTAACCATCAGGGATTTTCGCAAAAATTTAAAAAAAATTTTGTTCAAATTCCGGTTCAAAATGATTATAGGTAATGAGAATAATATATTGAGTAAGAAATTGACGGTAGGTTGCATTTGGAAAGCACGGATATCGGGAGTTTCGTATTTTGAAATTCGGGCATATATTTTGAAATCCAATCTGGATTGCAGACGAATGAGACGACATATTGCAACATTTTAAACTCCGCTCTGTTCACAATTGCATCATTAATTAAAAATAACCGAAACATACTGAATCTGGAACAATAAATTTTATCCATTCAAAATCAGTAAGGCTAACCATCTGGGATTTTCGCAAAAATTTAAAAAAAAATTTTGTTCAAATTCCGGTTCAAAATGATTATAGGTAATGAGAATAATATATTGAGTAAGAAATTGACGGTAGGTTGCATTTGGAAAGCACGGATATCGGGAGTTTCGTATTTTGAAATTCGGGCATATATTTTGAAATCCAATCTGGATTGCAGACGAATGAGACGACATATTGCAACATTTTAAACTCCGCTCTGTTCACAATTGCATCATTAATTAAAAATAACCGAAACATACAGAATCTGGAACAATAAATTTTATCCATTCAAAATCAGTAAGGCTAACCATCTGGGATTTTCGCAAAAATTTAAAAAAAAATTTTGTTCAAATTCCGGTTCAAAATGATTATAGGTAATGAGAATAATATATTGAGTAAAAAATTGACGGTAGGTTGCATTTGGAAAGCGCGGATATCGGGAGTTTCGTATTTTGAAATTTGGGCATATAATTTGAAATCCAACCTGGACAACCTGGATTGCAGACGAATGAGACGACATATTGCATCATTTTAAACGCCGCTCAGTTCACAATTGCATCATTAATTAAAAATAACCGAAACATACAGAATCTGGAACAATAAATTTTATCCATTCAAAATCAGTAAGGCTAACCATCTGGGATTTTCGCAAAAATTTAAAAAAAAATTTTGTTCAAATTCCGGTTCAAAATGATTATAGGTAATGAGAATAATATATTGAGTAAGAAATTGACGGTAGGTTGCATTTGGAAAGCGCGGATATCGGGAGTTTCGTATTTTGAAATTCGGGCATATATTTTGAAATCCAACCTGGATTGCAGACGAATGAGACGACATATTGCAACATTTTAAACGCCGCTCTGTTCACAATTGCATCATTAATTATAAATAACCGAAACATACAGAATCTGGAACAATAAATTTTATCCATTCAAAATCAGTAAGGCTAACCATCAGGGATTTTCGCAAAAATTTAAAAAAAATTTTGTTCAAATTCCGGTTCAAAATGATTATAGGTAATGAGAATAATATATTGAGTAAGAAATTAACGGTAGGTTGCATTTGGAAAGCGCGGATAGCGGGAGTTTCGTATTTTGAAATTCGGGCATATAATTTGAAATCCAACCTGGACAACCTGGATTGCAGACGAATGAGACGACATATTGCAACATTTTAAACGCCGCTCTGTTCACAATTGCATCATTAATTATAAATAACCGAAACATACAGAATCTGGAACAATAAATTTTATCCATTCAAAATCAGTAAGGCTAACCATCTGGGATTTTCGCAAAAATTTAAAAAAAATTTTGTTCAAATTCCGGTTCAAAATGATTATAGGTAATGAGAATAATATATTGAGTAAGAAATTGACGGTAGGTTGCATTTGGAAAGCGCGGATATCGGGAGTTTCGTATTTTGAAATTCGGGCATATAATTTGAAATCGAACCTGGATTGCAGACGAATGAGACGACATATTGTATCATTTTAAACGCCGCTTTGCTCACAATTCCATCATTAATTAAAAATAACCGAAACATACTGAATCTGGAACAATAAATTTTATCCATTCAAAATCAGTAAGGCTAACCATCTGGGATTTTCGCAAAAATTTAAAAAAAAATTTTGTTCAAATTCCGGTTCAAAATGATTATAGGTAATGAGAATAATATATTGAGTAAGAAATTGACGGTAGGTTGCATTTGGAAAGCGCGGATATCGGGAGTTTCGTATTTTGAAATTCGGGCATATATTTTGAAATCCAACCTGGATTGCAGACGAATGAGACGACATATTGCAACATTTTAAACGCCGCTCTGTTCACAATTGCATCATTAATTAAAAATAACCGAAACATACAGAATCTGGAACAATAAATTTTATCCATTCAAAATCAGTAAGGCTAACCATCAGGGATTTTCGCAAAAATTTAAAAAAAAATTTTGTTCAAATTCCGGTTCAAAATGATTATAGGTAATGAGAATAATATATTGAGTAAGAAATTAACGGTAGGTTGCATTTGGAAAGCGCGGATAGCGGGAGTTTCGTATTTTGAAATTTGGGCATATAATTTGAAATCCAACCTGGACAACCTGGATTGCAGACGAATGAGACGACATATTGCAACATTTTAAACGCCGCTCTGTTCACAATTGCATCATTAATTATAAATAACCGAAACATACAGAATCTGGAACAATAAATTTTATCCATTCAAAATCAGTAAGGCTAACCATCTGGGATTTTCGCAAAAATTTAAAAAAAATTTTTGTTCAAATTCCGGTTCAAAATGATTATAGGTAATGAGAATAATATATTGAGTAAGAAATTGACGGTAGGTTGCATTTGGAAAGCGCGGATATCGGGAGTTTCGTATTTTGAAATTCGGGCATATATTTTGAAATCCAACCTGGATTGCAGACGAATGAGACGACATATTGCAACATTTTAAACGCCGCTCTGTTCACAATTGCATCACTAATTAAAAATAACCGAAACATACAGAATCTGGAACAATAAATTTTATCCATTCAAAATCAGTAAGGCTAACCATCAGGAATTTTCGCAAAAATTTAAAAAAAAATTTTGTTCAAATTCCGGTTCAAAATGATTATAGGTAATGAGAATAATATATTGAGTAAGAAATTGACGGTAGGTTGCATTTGGAAAGCGCGGATATCGGGAGTTTCGTATTTTGAAATTCGGGCATATAATTTGAAATCCAACCTGGATTGCAGACGAATGAGACGACATATTGCAACATTTTAAACGCCGCTCTGTTCACAATTGCATCATTAATTAAAAATAACCGAAACATACTGAATCTGGAACAATAAATTTTATCCATTCAAAATCAGTAAGGCTAACCATCTGGGATTTTCGCAAAAATTTTAAAAAAATTTTTGTTCAAATTCCGGTTCAAAATGATTATAGGTAATGAGAATAATATATTGAGTAAGAAATTGACGGTAGGTTGCATTTGGAAAGCGCGGATATCGGGAGTTTCGTATTTTGAAATTCGGGCATATAATTTGAAATCCAACCTGGATTGCAGACGAATGAGACGACATATTGCAACATTTTAAACGCCGCTCTGTTCACAATTGCATCATTAATTCAAAATAACCGAAACATACAGAATCTGGAACAATAAATTTTATCCATTCAAAATCAGTAAGGTTAACCATCAGGGATTTTCGCAAAAATTTAAAAAAAAATTTGTTCAAATTCCGGTTCAAAATGATTATAGGTAATGAGAATAATATATTGAGTAAGAAATTGACGGTAGGTTGCATTTGGAAAGCGCGGATATCGGGAGTTTCGTATTTTGAAATTCGGGCATATAATTTGAAATCGAACCTGGATTGCAGACGAATGAGACGACATATTGTATCATTTTAAACGCCGCTTTGCTCACAATTCCATCATTAATTAAAAATAACCGAAACATACTGAATCTGGAACAATAAATTTTATCCATTCAAAATCAGTAAGGCTAACCATCAGGGATTTTCGCAAAAATTTAAAAAAAAATTTTGTTCAAATTCCGGTTCAAAATGATTATAGGTAATGAGAATAATATATTGAGTAAGAAATTGACGGTAGGTTGCATTTGGAAAGCGCGGATATCGGGAGTTTCGTATTTTGAAATTCGGGCATATATTTTGAAATCCAACCTGGATTGCAGACGAATGAGACGACATATTGCAACATTTTAAACGCCGCTCTGTTCACAATTGCATCACTAATTAAAAATAACCGAAACATACAGAATCTGGAACAATAAATTTTATCCATTCAAAATCAGTAAGGCTAACCATCAGGGATTTTCGCAAAAATTTAAAAAAAAATTTTGCTCAAATTCCGGTTCAAAATGATTATAGGTAATGAGAATAATATATTGAGTAAGAAATTGACGGTAGGTTGCATTTGGAAAGCACGGATATCGGGAGTTTCGTATTTTGAAATTCGGGCATATAATTTGAAATCGAACCTGGATTGCAGACGAATGAGATGACATATTGCAACATTTTAAACGCCGCTCAGTTCACAATTGCATCATTAATTCAAAATAACCGAAACATACAGAATCTGGAACAATAAATTTTATCCATTCAAAATCAGTAAGGCTAACCATCTGGGATTTTCGCAAAAATTTAAAAAAAATTTTTGTTCAAATTCCGGTTCAAAATGGTTATAGGTAATGAGAATAATATATTGAGTAAGAAATTGACGGTAGGTTGCATTTGGAAAGCGCGGATATCGGGAGTTTCGTATTTTGAAATTCGGGCATATAATTTGAAATCCAACCTGGACAACCTGGATTGCAGACGAATGAGACGACAAATTGCAACATTTTAAACGCCGCTCTGTTCACAATTGCATCATTAATTATAAATAACCGAAACATACAGAATCTGGAACAATAAATTGTATCCATTCAAAATCAGTAAGGCTAACCATCTGGGATTTTCGCAAAAATTTAAAAAAAATTTTTGTTCAAATTCCGGTTCAAAATGGTTATAGGTAATGAGAATAATATATTGAGTAAGAAATTGACGGTAGGTTGCATTTGGAAAGCGCGGATATCGGGAGTTTCGTATTTTGAAATTCGGGCATATAATTTGAAATCCAACCTGGACAACCTGGATTGCAGACGAATGAGACGACATATTGCAACATTTTAAACGCCGCTCTGTTCACAATTGCATCATTAATTATAAATAACCGAAACATACAGAATCTGGAACAATAAATTTTATCCATTCAAAATCAGTAAGGCTAACCATCTGGGATTTTCGCAAAAATTTAAAAAAAATTTTTGTTCAAATTCCGGTTCAAAATGATTATAGGTAATGAGAATAATATATTGAGTAAGAAATTGGCGGTAGGTTGCATTTGGAAAGCGCGGATATCGGGAGTTTCGTATTTTGAAATTCGGGCATATATTTTGAAATCCAACCTGGATTGCAGACGAATGAGACGACATATTGCAACATTTTAAACGCCGCTCTGTTCACAATTGCATCACTAATTAAAAATAACCGAAACATACTGAATCTGGAACAATAAATTTTATCCATTCAAAATCAGTAAGGCTAACCATCTGGGATTTTCGCAAAAATTTAAAAAAAATTTTTGTTCAAATTCCGGTTCAAAATGATTATAGGTAATGAGAATAATATATTGAGTAAGAAATTGGCGGTAGGTTGCATTTGGAAAGCGCGGATATCGGGAGTTTCGTATTTTGAAATTCGGGCATATAATTTGAAATCCAACCTGGACAACCTGGATTGCAGACGAATGAGACGACATATTGCATCATTTTAAACGCCGCTCTGTTCACAATTGCATCACTAATTAAAAATAACCGAAACATACTGAATCTGGAACAATAGAATCAGTAAGGCTAACCATCAGGGATTTTCGCAAAAATTAAAAAAAAAAATTTTGTTCAAATTCCGGTTCAAAATGATTATAGGTAATGAGAATAATATATTGAGTAAGAAATTAACGGTAGGTTGCATTTGGAAAGCACGGATACTGCAATGCTTAAATATCTTTTTATCTATGTACCAGTTAAAACCATAAAACTAAAGTGACAAGTATATCCAGGCACAAAACAACAAAACCGACACCCCAAACACCACATTAACATAATGCCATTGTCTTAAATCATCAACCCCCCGAAATACCAAATCAAATAAAGAATTTTCGATACGCCTTAGATAGCGTATATTCACGCCTCAAGATGTAAATCCTTTGCTAATCAATTAGCCCGCAGCTAAACTATTTGTCTCGGTTTCAAAATATTTTAGCAGGTTGTTGTTTTGAGATCCCCCAATTTTATATTTTTTGCAGTAAAAAATCAATTAAAATATTAACAAGTAGAAAAAAAATTAATAAATTATTTATTGACGTAATAAAATGATAACAGAAAATTTAGTTCTTATGTTTTCCATTTTCCAATAAAACCATTTTGTTGTTTATTTATTTTACCGTCAAAATCAAAAGTCTAAAGTCATGAATTTTCTAACACCCAACCACATCCACATTTCACACACAGATACACATTCATATTTAACGGGGTTTACATTCTGTGTTACGAGAATTTCCGGCATACATAAATTTTCCAGGTTAAATGAAAATTTATACACTCTCGTATAAAATGATCGTCATGCCGTCGCACCAATTGGAAAACGCAAGGAAAATGAAACAATCATGAATCAAATTGTATTTAAACGAAGTACGAAAATAAAAAAATAAAATTGCCAAATGACAGCTGATGAATAAAATTGACACAGTGAGAGATATAAACACTCACACGGAATTGAATTTGGGCTATGTAACACATAATATAATGTAGAATTGGAACAAGTGTTGGTGGTGGTGGAAAACACGAGGCAAAATAAACATGAAAATGCATGACGGGAAAATTATATAATTTTCGTTGGTGTTGTTGCTTTGGGTATACAGACTTCGTATATAAATTTACGGGGACCAACTAGGAATAGAGGGATAAAATAAATTTTTCGTCGCCTTGAAAATTGTGATGAAAAATTGCTCCTCACTAAATTATGTTGTTGTATCAACATAAATTCTTTAAATTGAGATCTTGTATTATGTGTGTATGGTGATGACTCCCTTTAGAATTATTATCCCTGATACAGATGATGTGAAATTTCAATTTTATTCGTCGGCCAATTTGACAAATGATTCCGTACAGCAATGTTAATACATCAATTCGATTTTAATTCAAGTTGCTTTGATACGTGCGATTGATTGTCAATCAAGTCAATCGAAAAGTAATGTTTCTATTAACTGTCCCATATCGACTCAATCGAGGGTAGTATATAACGGGTATTGAATTATGAAACTGACTGTATGAAACTGTTTCAAACTAGGTTAATAATCATTAGTTGGAAACCGTTTCATTCTACAGATGGGTCGTTGGTACTCTTTTACTCTTTTAAATAAGCCTCAGTGTTAGAAAATATATGACACCTTAAAACTTAAAGAAAGAGAAATGGTTTAATTATGGAACAATAATGAATCGGGTTGTAAATCTTCTTTTAATCAAATAAGGGAAGCTTTCCTTAAGATTGGTCACCCAACGACAAGCAATTCCTCGACCGCATAAGACTAACTAAAAAAAACAAATACAGGGTGTCCGCCGGGAAGGTATACTACTTTATTTGTTTATGATTTTTGATTAAATGAAAGAATGGATCTTATATTGATAAATGTTTTATTTAATGTCGGCAATTATGTATGGAATACAATATCAGATAATTGTCTGCCTCTGTTAGCCTCACAAATGCGAGCCCTTTTGAGCACATTTTTCATTACATTCTCACACATTTCACGCGGTATTTCATTAATTTCATCACGAATATTTTGTTTGCGTTGCTCAAGCGTTTCTGGTTTGTTTACATAAGCCTTGCTTTTTAGATATCCCCACAAAAAGAAGTCCGGAGCAGTCAAATCAGGCGACCGTGGAAGCCAATCAACATCACCATTTTTTGAAATAACTTGTTGTGGAAAGAGTTCTCGCAGCAATTCCATTGTAATCCTGGCTGTATGCGATGTGGCACCGTCTTGTTGATACCACATGTTAATCAAGCCCAAAGTATGCAGTTGTGGCGTTAAAAAGTTTTCAATCATATCACGATACCGCTCCCCATTCACAGTTACCGTTACGCCGTTTTCATTTTCAAAGAAGTAAGGTCCAATGATTCCTCCTGACCAAATTGCACACCAGAGTGTCACTTTTAATGGATGTAAAGGTGACTGATGAATAATGTGAGGGTTTTCCATTGCCCAGAACCGACTATTCTGTTTATTCACATATCCATTTAAATGAAAATGATTTTTTCATGAAAATCGGGGTTGTCATGGGCGAGCTGTAACATCCTATTGGCATATGTACGGCGGCGTAAATGGTCTTGTGGAAGAATTTGCCACGTGTCTACTTCACGACTGTCAAGTATGAACTGTCAATACTAATATTCGCCTAAATGGCGGCAAAACAAAGTAGTATACCTTCCCGGCGGACACCCGTTATTATTTTCCTCCCCATCCGATATTCGTTCTTCTTTCTCTTCTATTTTCTTTTGTTGATATGATGTTGAATGATAACATTCTTGTTTTGAGAGTAAAATAGGAAGAATTTTTTTTTTAAGGTGAATTAGGACCATAATTTACTGTTTTTAAGTGCCAACTCATAAGCAGTCGTTCTAATTTTACGAATCACCCGAGCTTCTATAAATTTTGGAGCAAACTTCGCTGAACATTTTTTTGGCGCGCTGCTCTGAGCAAAATTATTCACATAAACTGTTTGGTTTATCTCTAAATTTCGCGGCTTGCTTCTTACGTTGTAGTTATGAGCCCCTCGTTCATATGCTCGTTTTAAATTAGCAAGTATTATTTCTTGACACATATTTAACCGATTGGTTTTCGACTGTACTGACACATCCCTTTCGTTCCTTTAGATCAAGTTTTCGTAATAGTTGGTAATCGTATCCATGTGGAGAAAATCCGGTTGAACTTTGCACGACATTGCGAAGCGCACAGGCTATATCGGTAATATGTTGGTCCCAGTTTTGGGGTTCATCGGAAATATATGTCCTGATCGCAGATATGATAGAACGGTTAACCCGTTCTGAAGCGTTAACTTGTGGAGCATATTTCGGTGTATACAAGTGTCGCACACCATACTTTTCTAAGAGTGTTTGCAAATTATTCCGAAATTAAGGTTTTGGGCACAGAAAATTCTTTAAATTAAAACTACATTGTTTAATATACGTTCACACCTCCTGTGACATATGTGGCCAATAGTAATAGCATTGAAGTCTTTCAAGGGTTTTAGTAATAAAACCTGGTGTGCTGATGGAGGCGGATCATGCATTTTTTTTAGGAGACCGGACGTGAGCTGGGTCGGAACATATAATTTCCAGACAGGTATATCGGTAGTTGCGGCTGTATGATTACAAGATGGATTTACGTAGATTTTTCCGTCTATCACAATAAAATTTTTGAGTGGGGTACTTTTAAGTTTTTGTACCAAACCTTGGTATTGCTGAGACTGAAAACTGGTGAGTCTAAATCGACTTGAGGAACATTAGGCAAGGAATTAGCTACACATTCTTCAACAAAAGCCCGAGAAAGAGTGTCTGGCACGATATTTTGAGATCCTTTCCTGTGCTCTATATGAAATTGGAAAGCCTGTAGCTTAAAGCTCCATCTGTCTAATCTACCGGTGAGGTCTTTCTGACTCATGAGCCACTTCAGGCTAGCATGCTCCGTAAGAATCGTGAACGTAGAGCCTTCTACATAGGCTCGAAATTTTTTCACGCTAAGTACCGCCTTATAGCACTTGAGCTCCGTAATGGAGCAATTCTGCTGAGACGGGTTCAATCTTTTCGATGTATAGGCGATTGGATGTTCGCCACTATCTCCCGATTTCTGAAAGAGCACGCTACCCACTCCAGTACGAATAAAGAACGGTTTTCGGAAATTCGGATATACTAGAACTGGTGCTGTGATCAATGCATCTTTCAATTTATCGAACGCAACCTGCCTCTCTTTATTCCACACAAATTTCGTATTCTTTTTCAGTAGCTCAGTTAGCGGAGAAGATATAGCTGCATAGATGCGAAATAAAGCGCCGGTACCAGCCTGTCATTCCCAAGAAGCAACGAACCTTCTTAACAGTTTTAGGTAGGGGAACTCACTCAGCCTTCACTTTCTCTGGATCAGCTTCGAGGTTACCTTTGCCTACAATATAGCCGAGGTACTTAATACTCTTTTGCAGGAATCTACTTTTTTCCAAATTGACTGTCAACCCCGAGGAATTTAAAAGTTTAGCTTGCCGGAGGTGATAGGAAGGTCATCTAAATAAACGAACACTTGATGCAATGTATGTGGGATCACTCGGTGCATTAATCGGCACATCGTCTGCGGGGCGTTGCACAACCCGAACGGCATTACTTTAAAATGGTACAAGAGACGTCCAGGGACGGTAAACGCTGTTTTATCTCTGAACTCCTGGGCTAGAGGAATCTGCCAGAAGACATCTTTTGGATGTCTACACTGGAGATGTATCTTGTATGTTCTAGTCTGCTCAGGAGCCCATCGATTATTGGCAACGGATACGCGTCTCTGACCGTCACCTCGTTCAGCTATCGAGCATCCAGATACAAGCGCACTTTGCCACTCGCTTTTCGGACCAATGTCACTGGGGAGCTTGATGACTCTTCTATCACGTCCAAAGGTAGCATTCTATCTATTTCTTTGTATAATTCTGTTTGAACATGTGGGGAGACAGGATAGTACCTTTGCTTGATGGGCGCGGCTGTGCCAACATCGATATGACTTAATAGAGCTATTTTCCCCAGATCCCGTTTTGAAAATGATGGAAATTCGAGAATAACTTTTGATAATTCGGATTCTTGAGTATCTGTCAACACATGTTGGTTAGAGTCCACCTCAGTATAGCTAGTTAAACTTGAAAAATGTTCGACCTCTGAAATCATTTTGGGTTCGATTTTAAACATCTTCCAAAAGTCTATACCTAAATATAGTCTCTGTTTTAATGGTACAATCCTACAGTAAGACCCCTAAGTAACAATGATTCACAATTGTTACATATAGTCCCGAAAATGTTGTGTTCTTCTGATGAATTTCAAAGCTGTCTGTAAAATAAGTGGTTCTCCCGTCTTCTCCTTCACCCACACCGCTCATAATTTGTATTCTCAAAAATGTCTTTGGGCATTTACAATGTAAAAAATATTTTCTACATTTTTTGTAAATAACGTAAATTACATAAAAATTTGTATAATTTACAAAAATTTTGTAGAAAACGTTAAAAATTTGAAAAATAACGGAAATTTTAATATCATCAGTGTTGTGCCGTGTTGACTGCATCGCGTAGTTAATTAATATTCTACATGTGTAAACAATGTGTAAAGACAATTTAAAAAATGGTGAATGTAGGCAATGTTGAAAACTTTAGTTTCTTTAGTAATTAGCAAAATTTTAAGATTTCTTTGTTAATGGAAGGGTTTCAAAATGGAGGGCTACATTCTTTCCTCACATTTAAAAAAAACAGTTTTTTATTGGTGGAAGGACAGTTAATACGCCGGTCAATAAGTCCCGAGGCTGATACAAAGATGGAAACCTTCAAACGATTTTGCTGGCACCTTAGGTTAGGTTACGTTAGGTTAGAGTGGCTGCTTCCGCACATTTAGACCAATAGCGGCCCATTGTGATACCACAGGATCCTATTTACCCTTTACCCCCGTTAACACCATCAAGAGCTACTTACGTAGCGTAAAATATCTCGCACTCCACAGTTCGCGAGTTCCGAAAGGCTGTTCATCCCGTACACACCTAAGTATTTATGCCTTCTGTATGATAGAGCTGGACACGAGCATAGGAAGTGATCTAAAGACTCTTCCTATCTCCCTGACTCCTCCTTCATCCCTACGACCAAACTTAAATCCCGTTTCCCCAGGGATATGAGTGCCTTGGAGCGCTTCAAGTCCAGTTTTGGCCAAACCTGCTTTGCTACCCTGCACGTGAGAGTGTTGGTCCACCTCTCATTTGTCAAGGCGATTGCCTTACTCCCGAGCGCCAATTTGAGCGCTGCTATAGGTCTCTCTAGAACTGCCCTTTCCGGCTGCATCTAGAGAGTCGTACCGTACCTAGCTAGTTCGTCTGCCCTGCAGTTTCCCCGTCCGAGTGACCATTAAGAGATGATCGGCAATCCAGCGCCACCCGTGACTTCAGACAAACCGCCTCTAGTGACTTGATCGCCGCCTGACTGTCCACATAGATTGCGATATCCCTCCCGGGTACCACATTATGCTTCAAGCATGTCATGACTTCCCCGATCGCCACCACTTCAGCCTGGTACACGCTGCAGTAGTCAGGGAGACGAACAGAAATATTGACGTTTAGCTTCTCACAGAAGACTCCGGCTCCTACCTTACCGTCTAGCTTAGAGCCGTCAGTGAAAAATTGCAGTGCCTCGTTTTCCAGTATTGATCCGTTCCTCCAGGATTCTCTCGAGGAACAGATGGTCCTGAAACCTTTATCGAAGCACAACGTTGGTTTACTATAATCTAGATTCGCCAGTTCATCCCTTTGCGATCTAACTATCGTCGAGTGTCCCGTCTGAAGACACTTCCACTGCAAGACCGCCGAGAGTCTCGTGGCCACATTGGCTGCAATTTGTTTACCAAAAAATTCGATTGGAATAAGGTGGAACATAACCTCTAAAGCGCGTGTAGGAGTTGACTTGAGCGCCCCGCTTATAAGCATACAGGCCGTTCTTTGTACCTTTTCCATCATCCTTACATATGTTACCTTATTCAGAGCTGGCCACCACACGCCCACCCCATACAACAGCACAGGTCTTACCACTGCGGTATAGATCCAGTGCACCAGCGCTGGTGTCAAACCCCAACTCTTACCTATGGCGTTTCTACACGAGTAAATGGCTACATTAGCCTTTTTCACCCTTTCTATAATGTTGGGCTTCCAGCTGAGCTTACTGTCCAAGATTATGCCCAAAAATCTCGCTCTATCAGCAAAAGCCAGTCTAATGCCGTTCACGGTAGGAGGGCTAACTACCGGAATTTTATATTTCCTAGTAAATAGTACCAGCTCTGTCTTGGAAGGGTTGATCCCTAATCCACATTTGCTGGCCCATCTAGTAACGATCAGGAGTGCATTTTGCATAACATCCCTAATCGTATCCACGTGTTTGTCTGAGATAGCTATCGCTAATTCATCTGCATACGCTACAACTCCTGTCCCCTCCCTCTCCAGTTCCAACAGCAATCCATTCATCACTGCACTCCAAAGAAAGGGGGACATTACACCTCCCTGCGGGGTTCCTCTAACCGCCCTTCTTCTAATGGTGGACTCCCCCAGTTTTGAGGTAATGATCCTGCTTACCAGCATCTGATTTATCAACCTACTTATAGGGTAGTCCACCTTCAAACATGACAATCCTTCCATGATCGCCTCCGTTTTTACATTATTAAAGGCACCCTCAATGTCAAGAAATGCTACCATACAAAACTCTTGCGAGTGAATTGACTTCTCAATCATGCGTACTAGATCGTGCAGAGCTGTGCCCGCCGACTTCCCCTTACAGTACGCATGCTGCGACACTGCCCAATTCCTGGGATCAATTTTTGATCGAACACCTACATCTACCAACCTTTCCAAGATTTTCAGCAGAAAGGATGATAGAGTTACCGGTCTCAGATCCTTTGGGTAAGCATGTGAGCTCTTTCCCGATTTCGGGATAAAAACCACTCTGACCTCCGTCCATTTCCTAGGAATATAGACAAGTTTCAGACATCCCCTGAAGATACCCTCCAGCCAGGGGAGGATGGCTGCCGAGTTCCTTTGGATCTCTGCTGGTATAATCCGATCCGGGCCCGCCGATTTATACGGCTTAAAACCGTTCAGCGCCCACTGGATTCGCTCCCTGTCTACAATGCCCTCCATCTCTACTGAAGGTGTTACTCGATGAGCTCCGGGCTCTATCGAGTCATCAAAGCTTCCCGGAAAATGGGTCTCAATGAGGAGCTCCAATGATTCCACACTTGAAGCTGTCCACGACCCGTCCGGTCTTATCAAATAACTAGGACTGGTTGGGTTAGTAGAAGCTAGAATTTTCCTAAGGTGAGAAGTCTCAGAGACCTCCTCCATCCTACCACAGAAGAGTCTCCAAGACCACCCTTGTGCCTTCCTCAACTCTTTCTTGTACCTTCTTAGGTCCTCCTTATAGGAGTCCCAATCCCGTACCTCCCTTGTGCTTTTAGCTTTATTAAAAGCTGTCCTACATGCCCTTCGATAGGTTCCCAACTCCGTGGTCCACCAAGTTGGTTTTCTGCCTACCCCTAGGCTTTATCAGGGGACACGCGGCCTAAAATGAGAGATTGCATGCTCTTGTGACCGTATCAACCATGCGAACCAATTCTTCTACTGTCGACGGAGGTCCGGGAACCTCCCGGGTAACAGGTTTAATGTCGAGGTTGTATGTTACATATCGGTGATCAGAGGATGAGTGATCAGTCTGTGCTTCCCCAGATTGTGTGATGCGCGTTTGCATCACAACCGACTATAACACCTACCCTTCTTTGATCTGCTTCCCGGATCAGTTTCCCCAGGTTATCCGGTGGAACCTTCTTCTCGCGATCCATATAGGCTGAGGCTAGCCATAGTTTTTCCCCACTAGCCTCAACACTTACTGCAGTGACGTCTCCACTACTAAATTGAGAAAGAAGAAAAATATTCAGATTATTTTTCGCTAAAATACACGATCTGATCTTCTCAGAGTTGCTTGAGTATAATAACTTATACCCTTTTGTTCTGAGGCCACAGATCCTGTTATTGTTAATCCAAGATTCTTGGATTAACACCAAGTCCTCATCTGATTTAGTCAGCCTGAGAACAAGAGCTGCCGAGGCAGCCTTTGTATGGTGTAGGTTTATTTGTGCAATCTAAATCATTGCAGTCAACCTTACTCACCTCTTCCTGCACCCCCTACATCGGGATAATGCCATCTAGCGCGTTATTTCGGTCACCATTCTCCTCTTGTCGAGAGTCTGTCAGTACACGCCCATCAGTCTCCAGAGAGAGGAGACTACCTCCCATAACTATGCTCCCCACATCAGAAGCATCACTCTCCTGGCCGGCCTCTGCCTGCTTGACCATATCCCGTTGGGTCCGTTCTCCGTCACCCTCAGCATGGTCTTTCACCCCTGCATCGGCCTCGTCCTTTTTATATGTTTTGAGAGTGAACGACCCGAACCCGAAGTTGATCACTCCCTTTGTTTTAGCAAGGGAAGCCAGGGATTCTTTATTGTTCAGCATGATTGCCAATCTAAAGCCCCCCTTAGCCTCCTCTTGCTGCACAATCCTCCAATCTTTCGTTAGAAGATCTGGATTGCTGGCCCGAATGATCTCGAGGATCTCCTCCGGTTTCTCCGGCTCGGTTGGCAGCCATACGCGTGCCCTCGGTCTGCTCGGGATTTCCTCCCTGGAGACTGCCTCAAGCCTCGCGCCCTGGCACACCGAGCACCACGACCCCCCGCGCCCCCGCCCCCCTTCAGCACTCACCCTCCATTCACCCATTCATTTGGATATCCCAACCCAATGGGACCCACTCCATTCATGGGATGACCCGTTTATAGGGTTCCCCACTCACTCCTTGGGGCCCGGGAGAGCAGGGAGCCACAGCGCCCAGTTCGCCGTGGTTAGTAGTCGATGGTTTTGTGGCGCCATCAGTTCGCCCTTTCATGCTGGGTATCATAGGCACTCAGAATTTAGTGAACTGAGGTTAACCACTCCCCAGTTCCCTGAGACTCTCCTCCCAGCACAGCTGCGGTTGGGGCCGGCTTATTTAATTCACCTCTAACCTACCTATCGATAGGCCGTCCACTATCCACCACCTGTGACCCCCAACCCCCCCCCCCCCCCCGATAGCTGCAGCCCGCCACGAGTGCTGGCACCTTAGATATAAAATTTTTCATGAACATTTGTCCATGGGAAAGCTCGGTTCAAAATTGGTGTCTCGCTTGCACATATTGGATCAAAAACAGCAATGCGCCGATTATTCAGAGCGCTGTTTGGAGCTGTTTAACCGAATATAGATAATTTAGAACCGATTTGAACATCGGTGTGTAACAATGGATGAAACATGGGTTCACTACTACTCCGGAATTAAATCGTCAGTCTGCTGAGTGGATAGCAGTTGGTGAAATACGTCCGGAGCGGCCAAAAATCGTGTTTTTGGATGAGCAAGGTATTTTATTCGTCAACTATCTTGAGGAAGGAAATATCATGCATTTAGAGGAAGAAATTGTGGAAAAACGACTTCAAATGCAAAAAAAGTACTCTTTGACAAAGACAATGCCGTTCATAGGTTGTTGAACCGAAATTGAAGATCGAATTTACTCCATCCACATGTTGCGGTTAAAGTTCGATTTCAGTAACTGTGTGAAAATGGGAAATTGAGCCTTAACTACCGAATTCCTGTGTGCCCGTGACTGTCATGGCGGAAGTTCAGCAATATTAATCCTGTTGACTACGTAGTAAACCTTTTAAAATAGTTCATCAGTTGGATGGTGAATCATTTAGCGAATTCATTACCCATATTTCAACGATTTCGGGTCAGTAAAACAGTCTTTCCAATTCACACATTTACCGATTTCACATGTTATCGAATATCAATGTATCTAGTTAAAAAAGTCCAGAAAAAACATGCGTCGATACGCAAGTGGTAGGAACTTGAAACCGCAACCCATTTGGTCCAGATATTTCTGAGATCGGAGCTGGAAAATTCCAAATTTAAAGAAATTCATAAAAATTCATAATACGCAAGTGGTAAAATGACTCAAAAAATTATTTCTAGCAGTATTCTTGATATCTTATCATCTGTCTTATTCTACTTAGAAGTCGCGACTTGAGCGCCAAGTTCGATAAAAACGGTATTTTTTCAAGTTTTCATAGATAGGAGATATTCAAACTTTCCAAAACATTAAAGATAACGAAATCTCTTAACAAATAGCGAGTTGATTGCCAATTTTCGAAACTGATAAAAACTCAATTAATAAACGGTTATTTTATATCCTGGCATTTTTATTATAACAAACCGTATGAGTCATAAGGACTTACAAATAAACCTTCAAAAAATTACCGTGAAAGAGAAATGGCCTTTAATAGTAAACTGGATGATATTTCCGATATCGCGCATACCAATGCCTGGTCCATGATGACCAGTAACGACGACAAGCAATTCCCCTTTGTCACAGCGTGGGATTTCCAGGCGTCCCAGATATTTGACTGGAGCCAAACAATATGACATTGAAAAATAAAAGCGGAAATCGGAACGTATAGAGGCAGAAAAAAATCGTAAACGAAGATATCTTTAAAAAAGCTTAAATCAATTCCAAAAGACTCGCAAGCATTATTATCGTAAACGGAGAGTGACAACGAAAGGATATCTGATAACGACAAGCGCAGAAGGAGTCCTTAGAGGAAGTAAATGTTTCATTACTCCTAGAATATTCTCAACTTTTGATCAATGGAAGATTATCGATCGTGCAGCAATGAATTTAATCGTGCCGTTGCCGAAAGTCTTGGAGATTCTATTGATATACTCGTTTTGAATCGAACAACATTGAGGGGCGTCTTCGTGAAAGAAATAGAGAAAAAAATAGCAGCATCGCTAGCAGTTAAATCGACTTTCAAGTTTTACAATAGACGTAGTGCATTGGGATGGAAAATTAGTTCCGGAGCTATCTGGAAGGGAGATCATGGATCGTTTGCCGGTGATTATTTCCCATATAGATAGAGAACAATTATTGGGCGTTCCCAAAATATTAAGATCAACTGGTTTGGAGATGGTTTTCCAAAGGTTACTCGATTGAAGAGTAGCAACGATGTCGTGGCGGCATGCTTTGATACTTTGGTATTCAAATACTTTAAGAGTAAATGGAGCAGCTATTATTTTAGAGCACTATTTCCTTGTCGACGATAAACGTCTTGTGAAAGGAACATGCTCGGGATGATTACAAAGAATTATTGGAATAGAGTGATTTTTTTTAGCATGGTCCAAATAAAAATGTCCGTTTCCGTTTGCCAGGGCCTATGCATCATGCCCGCTGAATGTCCAAAGCCATTTATGTATTGAAATTATTTATCTTTCGTGAAGAATTTAATTAACAGCACAAGAACAGAAGAATTTACGGGACATTTGCATTTTTGTAGTACGATTTTATGTGAAAATTTGGTTCCATTGCACTAAAGCTGATAAAGCACCAAAGCTGGATTTCAACTATTTACAAGATATTTATTTCTACAAAACACTAAATAAAATATGTGGTCAATTGTGGTATTTGTCCGAGGAAAGCATCGCATTCTCTTTTTTCGACGAAAACGTCTCTAGTGCAGAGAAAAGAATGGTGCAACAGTTGGATATGATGAGGGATGTAGAGGCCGAGCCTAGTCAGCGCGTCGAGTTGAAAATTGATGATTTGAAAGCATTCATTACGAAACAACTAACAGATTGATAACTGGCGATTTTTTTTTCCGATTTCCACAGATTTCTTAAGCAAGGATCCGGATATGTGGGCTCATAATTTCAAGAACGGAATGGAGATTAGCAGTCAAATAAAGGTCGTAAATGATATCGCAGAACGTGGTGTTAAGTTAATACAAGATTTTAATAAGAAATTAACAAAAACGAAGATAACATGCAATATTCATCACAAGTCCTAAAGAACTACACACCAAAGTTTTCAACATATACCATAACATCCTTAATAGCTAGAAAACCATCCTAGAATGATTATTTCCATCATATAAATTAATTCATAATATCATTTTATAGAAGAAACATTATGCATTGTTAACCCTTTTTCGATATCTTTGATGTTTTGGAAAGTTAATTATCTCCTTTATTCATCACAATATTCACTTAGGCTTCTTGTTATGTTATTTTTGGTTCGTTCAATACAAGTTACAATATTTAGGTTGAAATAAATCAACCAATGAACTTTAGGAAATTAGAGTTGCAATAATTGGATTCGATATACGAGAGGGATCGTTGCTGAAGTGAATTTATTTAGAAGCGGATAAAACGGCGAGAAAGTGGATGGACTAAAGAGGCCTTATATGAAGTGAAAAAGGGCAAAGAGGTGAAAAGTTCGGCGAGAATTGTTTCTTTGAGTAAAAGTTTTATTTATTATGGAGTACACCCTGGATGGGTGGATGGTTAGTAAGAGATAAAGATTTGTTGAAACGTGCCAACCTAGATTCATATACTGTGGTGTGAACCACTACTTCCATGAACCTCCTCGCTTTGCCGTGCGAGGTAAAGAAGGGACAAGTCAACAAACCGGTGCCAGATTGTTAGTGGTTGGAATACTTACCGATTTTTGTTCGGTGATGGTGGTTCTCCTTTTGTTTTTCGCGCACAAATACTCAATACTGACTATTTTTACTTTTATATTATTTATTTATTTGTATGCTGGTTTACTTTTACAATAGTTAATATCACTTATGAATACTTCGATTTTCTTCTAGGTTGATCGCGGCTTCGATGTATGACGATTAAAAATGAACTATTGGTAAAACCGAACTATGCTACTACCGTCGAGGTTAGACCTCTAAGGGTTCACGATTCAGTTCTACCATTTGACTGCGATCAACTGATTGTGTATTTCTTTCTGATTTTATTGAACAATTTTCGGGTCTTATATACTAAATATTTGGTAGAGTTCTACCAACAATTCATTTTTTGGAAATTCGACAATTTTATTTAAAAAAGTATAATTTACGACGCGTGTTTTTATATTTTTGAGTAGCTTTGCATTTCCAAATTAAAATTAAAAAAATGTATTTTGCAAGAATTATAAGTCGATGAACGATATTTATTTTTGAATACAACAACAAAAATGTATAGCATATAAATATATGGTCATTTGATATACCATACTTCATACTTGGTTTTGTTGTTGTTATTGTATTTTTATATTATATGAAGAATGTGTAATGTGTGTATGACGTAGTATGACTAAAGTTTTGTTTTGTTGTTGCTTTTCATACTTTTATGTATCGCGTCGATCGCGCTTACTATGCTTATTTGTATGCACGTAAAGAATGTATGTTATATGTGTTTCGATATACATATGCGATATCGTTTGCATTATCATAGCGATTTTGTTTTTAATTGATTAGATTTTTTATTTATGATGATGAAATTGATATTTGGCATGGGTGAGGTTGTGAATATCACAACATTCTGTCTGTTTGAAAGTGAAAAATTTAAAAAAAATACCGTTTTTATCCAACTTCGCGCTCAAGTCGGCCCAATATTTTATCTGTTTAAGTTTTTAGCATAACCTCACATTTCTAGGGTTTGTCCCATTATATATTGGAATTTTCGAAAATAAGGTCCACCCTAGTCCAGACTTTTCAGAGATCGGTGCTAGAAAATTCAAAATTTACAGAAATTCATAAAAATTCATAACGCGCATTCATACTCCCCATGATATCGTAACGAGATTTTGCTGCCATATTATCTAATGATTCAGAAGCTGTAATAATTCGACTATAAGCCAACTATAGTGATTGTAACACAATAATTTAGTTGGCTATTTATCGTTCTGTTCACAGAATTTCTCTGTAGTCCTACACATCGGTGACGGTCAGTACGTTAGCTGGCTAGGAAAAGAAGGAAGGGCGTAGTTCTTGTCACCGACTACAGAGAACAATGCTGTGCTGCAATATTTACCATACTTTAAATTAAGAAATTTAAAAAACAATGCCCTCCGATTCATAGAGGTTGGCAGATATAACTGTATATGATCATTAGCTTACAGTGGTGATAAGCGGCCTTCCCATCGACCAAATGGCATAATGGTTAAAGCTTTGGCGTTTGGATCGGGAGGTACCGGGTTCGAATCCCGATAGGGGCAGGATGCAAAGAGAATTTTCGTCATCAAATTACGATTTGTGATGAGAAGGAACACATCTATGACCCCCTGTCGGAGTGCAGAACTCATGGGCCGACCCATCTTCCATGCCAGTATAGGCTGGCATGGAGCTATGCAATGTACAGATGGTAACAAATCGGACCTATATCCGTACGTCCACGATTTGGCGGACAACTGCGTAAGGTAAGGACGTAAATAAGCGAACTGCGAAAGAGTTAGGAGTACTTCGGCCCCAGAAAACCTTCCCAGCGGCCTTCCCAACTGATTTAAGATTCGCTTCTGTTAGATTAGGTATCAGAATTTTGTTCATACGACACCATGAATTTCTCCGGCCACAGAGTTTGGCAGAAATAACAGTAAATGGGAGGTCCTTTATCCCCACTGTAAGATAACGAGCATTTGTGTGCTTAATGGTGATGGTCAGCACATTAATTGGGCATATACAGTTTTATCTGCCAATCTTTGTGAGTCGAAATATTAAGATCGTTAAAAAAAATTCAATACAATTTATTTGAGGTTATTGGTTTTTAAATTTCTTGATTTAAAGTATGTTAATTCTCTTCTTGTAATAGAAACTTAAAATTTGCTTTGTGTATGTGAGTTTAATTTTCTCCATATTTTTTTTTTGATTTTTCGGGCTGAAGGGCTTTTTAATGAATGCAGCGGAGACACACACCTAAATTTTAAGATTCACATCACAATGGTCACATTGGTCAAAGCATTTATGCCAAGTTACACCCGTTAAGTGATGCATCTAAGAATTTTTGTGCAAAATTCTCAAATCAATATGTAATTGTTCATGCCAAAATCGGGAATGTAAATTATATTCTGAAAGATGAAACCGGCAAAATGTAAGGTACTTTTCACGCGAAAAATCTTAAAACATGATATCATAAAATAAAACAAAACTAGTACTCGGGATTGAGAAATATATATTGAGGAAAAAAACGGAAATTCAGTTCTATCGTCTAATTTTAAACAAGTAAAAATTCGTCGATGTAACTGTAATTGGTAAGTACAAAAAAAAATAAAAAATGTAAGTAAAATTTGTTTTTTTTGGAAGCGGTAGCCAGTCAATTTTGAGTAGAACACCTGATCGTATGGTATAAATAAAAACCGAAAATAACTCATAAAATTAAAGCTGAACTAAACAATGATACAAATAAAAGTGAAATATAAATTTAAGAATAAACACAAAAAAAAATATCAAAAGTTTTATTTGGTAATGGGCTGGTGAAAAAGTTTATTTGGTAGATACACTGTGCCACAATATTCGTGATACCCATATCAAACTGTATCACATAGCGAGTGTAACTACCTAATCAATACCTCCGGAGGTGCAAAAAAACAAAAAACAAAGGCGCGGTTAATTCTGGGGTCAGAACGAATGGGGAAAAAGCTACACGGAGCAGCAGCCAACACCTTGGAGTGTTAACCAAATATAACCTCAGTCTAGGGTACTCAGAGGGCTGCGGCTGTCTCTGTGTACACCTAGGTAATTACAAGGAAACTGCGTCCTCGTCGCGAAGGGCGGGTACTGCTTCGACAGTAGCAAAGTGCTACCGAGGACCAAATGCCAGTGGTATAAATTAGCTAAAACAAACAATAAGTACAACAAATACGAAATGTAATACCCCAGGTGGTACAGCAGCAGATATGCTGCCAAATCCACACTCTTCAGAGGCAGGCCCAACAGATTCTGGGGTGGGTCAATCATTGCTTAACCCATTTGGATGAAGTTTCAAATTATCAGATCACCAAGATCTTCAACTGGAAATCTATTTCAGTACGAGAAGGAAAATGCCGAACTCCGTGAACAACTAAGAGAAATAAAAGAATTTACTACAAAATTGAAAGAAGTATTTACAATTTTAAAAAAAGAGAATGAAGAACTCAAAAAAGCAGTTGAAACACATGCAGAATTTGGGACGACACCTAGCCCTTCAATCGGATGATGACATTATTCCATTCCATACGGATGAAGAAGAATTAGAAAAAGAAACAAGTTGGATGTTGAATCGAAATAAAAGACCAAATAAGAAAAGGAAAGCGCAACACTCACCCGAAATGGCAGTAACTTTACCATCAATTTCAAAAGAGGTTTCTAGAAACCAGATAATTATCAAGAAACAACGACTAGCTCTAGAACAACAATCAGCTAAACCAAAAGAAAAATCACCTCCACCAATAAATGTCGTCGGGATATCAAATTTATCCACTATAAAATCGATTACGGTAGCCGAGTACAAACTCGCATCGCTAAACAATGGCGTCTGGCTACAAAGCTTAATTCCGAGGGGCATCAATGGTTTACCTATGAGAACACGCATGATCGCCCAATCAAAGTTATGGCTAGAGGTCTTCACCCAACCTACGCAAATGAGGAAATTATTGAGGATCTCAAGCAAAAGGGTTATCCAATAGAAAATGCCGTAAACACCATTAAAAAAGAAAAAATCTTAAATGAACAAGGAGTTCAAATTAATAAAAGAGGGCTTCCACTATTTATGCTCACTTTTAATAACAACCAAAAAGTGGAAGATGTGTATAATATTAAGGCAATACTTAGCATGAGAGTTAAAAGCCGTTGAAAAAATAGCGGGTTAATACCGCAGTGCAAAAAATGTCAAGGTTTTAATCATACGCAGAAATACTGCGAGTCGACTATAGGTGCGTGAAATATGCCGGGAAGCATCATGCGCAAGTATGCCCGGTTAGTAAAAAATTGCTGCAAAATGTGTCAATTGCAATCAGCCAAATCCCGCAAACTACCGGGGATGTGAAATTGCTAAGGAGCTACAAAGAATAAGAAATAAAATGCGAAAACAAAGTCCAGGAATATCGGAAAAAATTATCAAACTTCCACCAAAGAAGAACCTAAACCTCATGCTACTAAAACGGGAGAACCAAAACTATACTCAGAATTAGTCATGACAAACCTAGATATTTCGGAGGGCACTACTGAAGGTACAGCAGTACTCCAAAAGATACTAAGAAGCATGGAAGCTCTTAACATTTGTCTAGCTAAACAAGAGGAATGCGTTCAAGCTCTAAGCAACAGGTTAGGTAAGCAAGACTCTCTAATTGAAATGAAATGAAAATCTCTGCACTATTAAAATGATGCAAACAACAACAAATAAAATATTAAGAATAATAACCTCGAATGCAAATGTGTTACGACTGTACTGTCGCAACTGCGTTCTTTGCCCTAATTGATTCTCATCGGTTGGTTTACGTAACGTTTCTTTACCCCGTTTTTTTTATATATCTAAACGCGGTTAATGGTGGATGGATTCCTGTGTGTTTCTTTCTGTTTGGTTGGTAGTGATTGTACGAAAATGGGAGAGAGGGAGAGCAATGTTCATCGAGTGGTGTGTAAAGCAAAACATTTCATAAGAATGTTTTTTTTTATATGCCTCTCGTTTACATCAATGCGAATTGATGTAAACGAGAGACAGAGAAGAAAGACAATTCTTCTGGAATGTTTTGCGCATCGTTTGTGCGGCGTGAGAGTTTTTTTTTAAATCGGGATTCAAGTTTTTGTTTTTTGAGTAGACAGTCAAGTTATGGATATAAAGAAAAATAGAGGCCTAGCTTGTACAATATTAGATAAAAATATATTTTTGTACGGATACTTGCTTAGAGTGAAATAATAAATAGGAACTAAAAAGAGTAAAATAAATTTTATTTGAAGTGTCAAGCTAGCCCAACTTTTTTGAGTTTCTACGTGCATTCCAAGTCTCATAATATTTCGCGGAGACCGCCATCATTAAAAATTTGAGTTTTTTTTTTTGATTTTGTGGAAAACAATTTAAATTCTTGAGTGTAACGTCGGTGACGTCAGAAAAGAATATTTTTTTTTGTTCTTCAACGGGCACCGAATTTAACGACGGTCGATAAATTTACGTCGACGAGTATCATATTTTATCGGGGGCCTTAAACAATTTACGTGTGCCGCATCATCGGGAGGCCAACCGACCATTTGTATTTTGTTTACCAAAGGCGGGAAGGCGCCCAACGGTTCATTTTTGGTTAAAGGTGAGACAACGCCCAACAATATTCTACTGTATACGGCGAAAAGTCGCCCAACGATTTACTTCTGATTAAAGGCGGGAAGACACCCAACATTATTCTACGGTTTACGGCGAAAAGTCGTCCAACGGTATTTAGTTTTCATACCAAAGGCGGGAAGACGCCCAACGGTTTGTTCTACGGGTAACGACGGGACGATAACGGAATAACTCATAACGGAAAGCCAGCAACGTGGCCATCCGCATTTTTGAGTAAAGGCGAAAAGACGCCCAACTTTTACGATTACGAGTGGCCAACCGACCCCTCGTGTTTTATTGATATCGGGGAAAGGCCCCGCAACGCCCGACCGCACAAGGTCGCTACGTACGGGTGGCCAACCGGCCCCTCGTGTTTTTCGAGTTTTTTTTCGTAACGGTGAAAGGCACTGCAACGGTCCGGGTGTGGCACATCACCTGTGGCATGACGGCCGCGCAAGGCCGCACCAGTATTTTTTAATATATATATTAAGGTACCGTTTATTTATTTATATTTTTTAATTTTTTTTTTTATATTTTATTATAATATTAAATTCAAAATATTTTGTAATCGAGCGCCACAGCGGGTGCACGCTCGGTGCGTATCGTTCTCTCTCTCTCTCGTTTTCTCCTGGTGCGGGTGAAGGGGGAAGTTGTTTTCTTTTGTTGTTTTGTCCTATAGATAAAATGAATTATTAAATTGTTTCGGTGTGGTGTGATGGGAGCGAAAACTCCCTCTGTGTCGGCGTAGTGTTTGCAGTCCCTTGGTGCCCGCATCCGATTCCGTAACCAGGGCTTGTCCCCGTTTGAATTCGGATGGATGCGCGCACCAAGGCACCGCTCTCGGTTTATAATTTTGTTGTGTTCGTTCCTCAGGTTCCGGCCGACGAGTTTCGGCGGAACTCCGGTTACATTTTATTATTATTTGCGTTCCCCTAAATTTCTGTAACATCACGGTGTAAGCCAGGAGCCCTGTATGCCTCAAACCCTACGACCTTAGCACTTCTCCCTGAGACCGTAGCCGGCAAAAATCACCGTGGAGGCCTCTGCAGGTGCTTAGTGATATCTGCAGGTTGGCAGTAGCCAGCTTGTAACAAATGGGCTAATGCAACATATTCCAAAATCAGAATGAAATATACCTAGTATCGGAAATCCATTTTACTTCAACTTCATAAGTTAGTACCTCGTATTCATTCAGCAGGTAGGGCAAGGGGAGGATCGTCGGTGGTTATAAAAGAAAACATCAAACACTTTATAGATCTTAAAATTGAAGAGGAATATATGCAAATAGTCACCTTAAAAGTATTTATAAATAACAACAAAGAATATAGTGTATCGCCAATATATTGCTCCTCAAGATAAAATTTAATTAAAGAAAACTATTGTACAGTATTTAAATCACTTGGATCAACCTTCATAATCGGAGGTGATTTTAACGCAAAAAACACCTACTGGGGAAAAAGAGTAACCTCTAAAAAAGGAACAGAGCTGTTTGCAGCAGGAAGACTATGCAATTGCGATTTCCATTCCGCAGATCAACCAACTTATTGGCCTACGGATAGAAGCATAATACCCGATATCATTGACTTCTTTATCACCAAAGGTATAGACGAAAACTACATATACCTAGAAAGCAGAGAGGGGATTATGTCGGATCACACGCCTGTTATTATGACAATCAACGATTGTTAAAAAACTAATCCACCTTTGCTAACTAACAAAAAAAACCTGCTGGAAGAAATTCGAGAAACTTGTTGAGGATAATATTGATCTCCAGGTGCCAATTAAAAACCCGATACAGCTAGAAGAAGAACTAGAACAACTCAACAACAGTATACAAGAAGCGGCGTGGAGTAGTACCCCCTCAAGTTCAAAGGAAATGCGCCGAAATGCTATTTATCCTCTAGAAGTTAGGGAACTGGTTGCAGTAAAACGAAAAGCAAGAAAGGCCTGGCAAAGAAGTCGGGCGCCAGAATATAAAACAACTTAAAATTTGTTATCCAATAAACTAAAGTTGCTAATTCATGAAATCAAAAACGAATCCATTAATAAATACTTGAGTGGCCTAACTGGGGAAAAAGATACCGAGTACTCCCTTTGGAAAGCGACAAAAAGTTTAAAACGACCTAAACTACAAATTCCACCAGTAAAAAATGAAGATGACACATGGGCTATAGGTGCAAAGCAAAAAGCTTCGTGGTTTGCAACCCACCTCGAGAACACGTTTCAGCCTCTACCTAGACAAACTGCAGAGGAAAACATACCACCAGTATATAAAATGAGTAACTGCGATATATCTCCTGTCACATTACACGAATTAAAGGAGGAAATCAATCTTAACCTAAATGGAAAGAAATCTCCAGGATATGACTTAATTACAGGACAAATAGTAAAAGCTCTTCCAGAAAAAGGACTACGTAAATTAGTCCAAATAATTAACGCAGTGTTCAGACTTAAACACGTTCCAAATCAATGGAAATTGGGCGATTTCTTTACTTCCAATAATTTCAAAAAATTTTCAGACTCCTAAAGAGACTCACTCTATCTACACCAATTTGGCTTCAGAGAAAACCATTTAACAATAGAACAAGTACACGGAATTACAAACATAATTGAAGACGTACTTGAAAAAAGAAAGTATGGATGTAACACAGACCTTTGACGGAGTATGGAATAAAGGATTGGAACATAAATTACAAAGAGACTTACTAAAGCAGTTTTATAAAATTCTAAAATCTTTTACATATCTAACCGACACTTTCGAGTTAACTTAGATGGCGAATACTCAGAAATAAAGAAAATATCAGCAGGGGTACCACAAGGTAGCGTTCTGGGACCAACTTTATATGTTCTATACACCTCGGACCTGCCAACGATAGAGGAGACTAGCATAGCGACGTTTGCGGATGATACGGCCATCTTAGCGGTTGCTAATTGCATAGAAGAATCTACAAGCAAATTGCAAAGAGCTACTAATATTGTCAGTACCTGGACCAAGAGATGGCGAATAAAACTTAATGAAACAAAATCTGTTCACGTAAACTTTACCAACAAGAAGGTCAACTGGATACAAGTAGAACTGAACTCCCAGCAAATTCCCTATGCAAACATGGTAAAATATCTAGGCATAGCTCTACACGCGAAACTAAAATGGAAAGAGCATGTGAAAAAGAAAAAGGAAGTGTTAAACATCAAATACAGAAAAATGGATTGGCTATTAGGAAGAAATTCTGAGCTAACTCTACATAATAAATTGCTAGTATATCGGCCAATCCTAAAACTTGTGTGAACTTGCGGTATTCAGCTCTGGGGCTGTACAAAGAAAACCAAAGTCCATATCATCCAGTCATTCCAAAGCAAAGTCCTTCGTGGTGTAGTTAATGCACCGTGGTACATAAGAAACGACAACCTCCATAGAGATCTGAAGATGGATTTCGTTAATGAAGAAATAAGCAAACACGCGAGAAAACACATGCATAGTCTGCACCAAAATGCTGAGATACGTCGTATGTTGGACGATTCAAACCCAGTAAGACGAAGGAAGAAACCACATGAAATACAAGATCCATTTAAGTCACCGACCTCAGGAATGATAATTTTCCCCGTTAAGAGAATGTATCACGAGCGTTCTAGAAAACCTACCTACATGCCAATCTTTTGAAATATGTTCAACAAATTTGTTAATTGAAATTTGTGGCAACAACCCCTCTGTAAAAGACCCGTTATTTCGAATCGTTCGATCCATTTGTCCCGACGTGGGTAACTGCAGCAGGGAAACTTTCGAATTTCAAAATGAAACTTTGCATACCGATTAAGCCCAATTTGTGCTAATTAGTACTCACGAGAAAAAATTAGAGCTAGTCCTGGAGCCGAAAAACGGGAAAAGAAAATTTCAAATTTCGCCTAAAATACGGAATAAATAAAACCCGATTTCTAGAAAAAACCAGAAATAATTTAAACCTAATTTTAAAACTTTCTAAAGACGGCTAAACTGATAAAATTTGTGATTATCATAGAAATATAATTTTCATAAATTTTCATTCATAAATCGAGGAAAACCAAACCAGCCCCTGAAAGATACTATATTTTAAAAAAACGGAGATATATCGTTCAATAATATTTGTGTTGAACAACAAATAAAACAATAGAAATAAAATGTTCTAAAATCCAAGGCGTAAGCAATTCAGATAGTATATTCCTGTCAGGTATGTTCATTGCCATCCGTAAAATATAGTGGCTGAATTTTTGCTAATCCAGAATTGGCCCAATCCCATTGAACAAAAACGACCGTTGAATGAATAATTTTCTGATAAGAAGTGTTCTAGAAACCAATGAAGTTGGCACTTCTGATTGCATATTCCTATCAGTTATGGATGGCAATGAACTGAATTGCTTACGCCTTGGATTTTAGAACATTTTATTTCTATTGTTTTATTTGTTGTTCAACACAAATATTATTGAACGATATATCTCCGTTTTTTTTAAATATAGTATCTTTCAGGGGCTGGTTTGGTTTTCCTCGATTTATGAATGAAAATTTATGAAAATTATATTTCTATGATAATCACAAATTTTATCAGTTTAGAAATCGGGTTTTATTTATTACGTCTTTTAGGCGAAATTTGAAATTTTATTTTCCCGTTTTTCGGCTCCAGGACTAGCACTAATTTTTTCTCGTGAGCACTAATTAGCACAAATTGGGCTTAATCGGTATGCAAATTTTCATTTTGAAATTCGAACGTTTTGACCCGTTAAGAGGACGTATCACGGATGTTCTAGAAAACCTACCCACATGTCAATCTTTTGAAATTTGTTAACTGAAACAACTTAGTTAATTGAAATTTGTTGCAACAGCCCCTGTGTAAAAGTCCCGTTATTTATATCGCTGACCCCAGGAATCGTTCCGTTTGTCCCGTTGAGATAACGTACCAAGAGCGTTCTAGAAAAGCTACCCACATGTCAATCTTTTGAAATTTATTTTTACTTTGGTTTTTGCAATTGTAATGGTGTTATTGTGATTGTTCTGTATATTGGTATATTTCAGCACTCTCGAATTAAATTCACAAATCGTAGGAAATTCTTCCATTTAGCGTCACTACTGTGTGACAAACGAATATGATAATCGACACTTACTTATACACAATCAACTTCCCAACCACCCCATACTTTCTTTCCTTTAACGCTGGATCGCGGATAAATTTGAATTTTTGACTTATAGATTGGCTAATGTGTAAGAATCACAACAATCAGTTTCGAACAAATGAGACTATTGATTTGAAAAAATCAGTCTTCTCATCAGGTCGCGACGACTGATGTTGTATTACTACATTGGAATATTGTCTATATATATAGAACATAATTCGAGAGTGCTGAAATATACCAATATACAGAACAATCACAATAACACCATTACAATTGCAAAAACCAAAGTAAAAATATATAATAAAATTCGTGAATGCGAAAAGTTAGTTGATAAAATATAGATGGAAATGTGAAAGAATCAAATTTCGTACGCTATGCAGTAATTCGCTAGTAGTACAACTACATGTTATGTTCTATATATATAGACAATATTCCAATGTAGTAATACAACATCAGTCGTCGCGACCTGATGAGAAGACTGATTTTTTCAAATCAATAGTCTCATTTGTTCGAAACTGATTGTTGTGATTCTTACACATTAGCCAATCTATAAGTCAAAAATTCAAACTTTTGAAATTTGTTGAACAAATTTGTTAATTGAAATTTGTTGCAACTGCCCCTCTGTAAAAGTCTCGATATTTATATCGCTGACTCCAGGAGCAATCGTTCAAATCATTTGTCCCGTTAAGAGAACGTATCACGAGTATTCCAGAAAACCTTCCCACATATCAATCTTTTGAAATTTATTTAACATATTTCTTAATTGAAACTTGTTGCAAAAACCTATTGATTGTGCAACGTTTATTGCATGCAACAAATTTGAGATTTTTTGGACACAATTCAGTTGGGTATATTTTCATTAAGTTGGTGAAACAAAAATCACCCAGCTTATCGTGACGATAATCTCAAAACTATTATCAAGATAGTAAAATAATTTAAATATTTGTATAGCGTGATGGCATGCAATAATGGTAACATCTAGTTTAATCCACAAGCCCTGATTGTCTAGTTCTCCGGACTATTTTTAACACTTCATGTAACATCAATAACAATCAATATGACAGGTAACACAACAAAGTAAAATGTGAAACATGAATTTTACAAGTTGCACGAGTACGATGATGTTTAATACGAGTTTCCTTTTTACCAATTTATTAAGGACGATAATTTAAGAAGTATAGAAGCAAAATAAAATAAAAATAAATTTTTTGATATTATTAAATTGCTGTTCATTTTATATCCAGACGGATAATGGTGCGGAGGAGTCCCATAACCCAAATTAAAGGTGTGAGGTGGAAAACATTTCTTTTGCTTGTCGTTTCATTATGTTGTATCAGTCAAGAAGATTGCCTTGTATAATTTGTAACAAAGTCTGATTTTCTCTATTTCCTTTTTATTTTTATTGTGTTTTGATTGGGAAAATGTGGAAAACAACTAAATAGGAATGATAAAGGAATTAAATGGATATAGTAAATAGGAAAGCGGCATACAGCGAATTGCCTGTGTTGTCTGCATGTTGTGTGTTTGATTTTGATGGGAAAATCACATGAAAAATTAAATAACATATCGAGATGATAAGGCAAACAAAAAACGTAAGCTAGACAAAAAGGAAATGATATGAAAATAAATAACATTGAATTTTATTGATTTATGTTGTGTATTAGTGGGTTAGTAGCAATTTAATATGATGCCATGGCGTTCATCAGTATATGCGGGAGATCCATCAAGACGTTTCATTTACGTGTAGACAATATATTTTGGTAAATAATTTTTTGTAATAAACTAACTTATACGTTTATTAGTCAAGATGATAATAAAATCATCGTACCCTGTATCTTCTAGACCCCTGCAAAAACGTAAAAGAAATAAAAAAATTTTCTTTCATTTTGTATAATATTTTAATTTTAACCAAACCAAGAACTTCAATTATTTCTAACAATTTTTTATGTTTTTTGTTACCTTTTGGGTATTTTATTACCGCCATATTATACCGTTAAAAGTAAAAGAAAATTCCAATATAGTTTCAATAAAAACTTTATATCTTTTGCGTAGATAAATAAATGTGTACATCCTACATCCAGCTCTTGTCACAATCGAACGGTTGGGTATATTTTTTGGCTTTTACACATTTCGCGTTTATTAAAAATCGGCAACAAGAACCGCGCACGGTCTTGTCACAAAAATGCATAAAATTAAAAACAATAAATTTACGATTCCTCCTGATTGTTTTATAAACTTTATCCTTTCCGTCGACGTTCTCATACACAGGATATTAAATTTTGATAATAAAAAATAAATAAATATATTGTCCCTTTTAATCCTTCGAAATATACCTTACTGTGGCATATTCCTCATTTTTTCATTAAAAACCATAAAAATCGTGAAGAGTACCAATATTATTGTAATAAAATTTGTATTTTTTAAATAAATTATTTAATAAATTTGGCATGTTTTGAGAATCGAAAATTCGAAAGCTTCGTTTAAAATAATATCGAGTACCTATACACTCGCAAACATATGCGTTTGAAGTTAGACCTAACTTAATCCTAAACAAAAACAAACGAAAAATTTTATGTATTGGTTAAAAAGTAAACATACAAGACACAGAATGTCATTTAGGCGAAATATTAAATTTGTGAATCATAATTGTTGACGTCCATTAAGCTAGCAGAACCCATACCCATCTTGTAATGGGTAGTATGAATAGGCTGGCTTTAGAAGGAAGGCTTTAGAAAAAGTTAGCAGACCCCATATCAAAACACGATTTTAAAACAATTGGAAAATTAAAGGTTAATTTTAGGCTAACTGAATGCCGATTTAAAAATTTTTTATTATGCTCATTCTAGAAAAAGCCTAAGCCTTTATCATTTCAAAGCTAGCAGAACCCAAATCGAAAATCGGACCAAAACCGAAATTAGAACCCAAAATAAGATCAATTGACATACTTGACATAATTGACACAATTGACATAATTTTACGCTCACTATGGCCTAATCAAATGCCCGATTAAAAATGTTGGGCTCTACTCTTTTTTGACCAAACTTCAGGTCATTTACTCGCAGAACCCAAATCGAAAATCGGACCAAAACCGAAATTAGAACCCAAAACAAGATCAATTAACATACAAATAATTTTAACCTCATCATGGCCTAATCAAATGCCCCATTGAAAAATGTTGGGCTCTACTAGTTCTTGACCAAACCTCAGGTCATTTAACCTAAAGCTAGCAGAACCCAAATCGAAAATCGGACCAAAACCGAAATTAGAACCCAAAACAAGATCAATTAACATGCAAATAAGTTTAGGCTCATTATGGCCTAATCAAGTGTCCATTAAAAAAAATTTGGGCTCTACTCCTTTTTGACAAAACTTCAGGTCATTTAATCTAAAGCTAGCAGAACCCAAATCGAAAATCGGACCAAAACCGAAATTAGAACCCAAAACAAGATCAATTAACTTACAAATAATTTTAACCTCATCATGGTCTAATCAAATGCCCCATTGAAAAATGTTGGGCTCTACTAGTTCTTGACCAAACCTCAGGTCATTTAACCTAAAGCTAGCAGAACCCAAATCGAAAATCGGACCAAAACCGAAAATAGAACCAAAAACAACATCAATTAACATGCAAATAAGTTTAGGCTCATTATGGCCTAATCAAGTGTCCATTAAAAAAAATTTGGGCTCTACTCCTTTTTGACAAAACTTCAGGTCATTTAATCTAAAGCTAGCAGAACCCAAATCGAAAATCAGACCAAAACAGAAATTAGAACTCAAAACAAGATCAATTAACATACCAATAATTTTAGGCTCATTATGGCCTAATTAAATTCCTCATTAAAAATTTTGGGCTCTACTCCTTTTTGACCAAATTTCAGGTCATTAATCTAAAGCTAGCAGAACCCAAATTGAAAGTCGGACCAAAACCGAAATTAGAACTCAAAACAAGATCAATTAACATACAAATAATTTTAGGCTCATTATGGCCTAATTAAATTCCTCATTAAAAATTGTGGGCTCTACTCCTTTTTGACCAAATTTCAGGTCATTTAATCTAAAGCTAGTAGAACCCAAATCGAAAATCAGACCAAAACAGAAATTAGAACTCAAAACAAGATCAATTAACATACCAATAATTTTAGGCTCATTATGGCCTAATTAAATTCCTCATTAAAAATTTTGGGCTCTACTCCTTTTTGACCAAATTTCAGGTCATTAATCTAAAGCTAGCAGAACCCAAATTGAAAGTCGGACCAAAACCGAAATTAGAACTCAAAACAAGATCAATTAACATACAAATAATTTTAGGCTCATTATGGCCTAATTAAATTCCTCATTAAAAATTGTGGGCTCTACTCCTTTTTGACCAAATTTCAGGTCATTTAATCTAAAGCTAGCAGAACCCAAATCGAAAATCGGACCAAAACCGAAATTAGAACCCAAAACAAGATCAATTAACTTACAAATAATTTTAGGCTCACTCATTATGGCCTAATTAGATTCCCCATTAAAAAATTGTGCCCTACTCCTTTTTGACCAAACTTCAGGTCATTTAATCTAAAGCTAGCAGAACCCAAATCGAAAATCAGACCAAAACAGAAATTAGAATCCAAAACAAGATCAATTAACATACAAATAATTTTAGGCTCATTATGGCCTAATTAAATTCCTCATTAAAAATTTTGGGCTCTACTCCTTTTTGACCAAATTTCATGTCATTTAATCTAAAGCTAGCAGAACCCAAATACAAATAATTTTAGGCTCACTCATTATGGCCTAATTAAATTCCCCATTAAAAAATTGGGTTCTACTCCTTTTTGACCAAACTTCAGGTCATTTAATCTAAAGCTAGCAGATCCCAAATCGAAAATCAGACCAAAACCGAAATTAGAACTCAAAACAAGATCAATTAACATACAAATAATTTTAGGCTCAGTATGGCCTAATCAAATGCCTCATTAAAAATTTTGGGCTCTACTCCTTTTTGACCAAATTTCAGGTCATTTAATCTAAAGCTAGCAGAACCCAAATTGAAAATCGGACCAAAACCGAAATTAGAACCCAAAACAAGATCAATTAACATACAAATAATTTTAGGCTCACTCATTATGGCCTAATTAAATTCCCCATTAAAAAATTGGGCTCTACTCCTTTTTGACCAAACTTCAGGTCATTTAATCTAAAGCTAGCAGGACACAAATTAAAAATCGGACCAAAACCGAAATTAGAATCCAAAATAAGATCAATTAACATACAAATAATTTTAGGCTCATTATGGCCTAATTAAATTCCTCATTAAACATTTTGGGCTCTACTCGTTTTTGACCAAATTTCAGGTCATTTAATCTAAAGCTAGCAGAACCCAAATCGAAAATCGGACCAAAACCGAAATTAGAATCCAAAACAAGATCAATTAACATACAAATAAGTTTAGGCTCATTATGACCTAATCAAATGCCCCATTAAAAAATTTTGGGCTCTACTCCTTTTTGACCAAATTTCAGGTCATTTAATCTAAAGATAGCAGAACCCAAATCGACCGCTCCGTTAACAACTCGAGTTGTTAACTAGATGGTACCTTACATACCTTTGTCGCTTCATTATTGTGGATTGGGTTTTAATGTATACAACCCGTATCAATCCATTCTCGCCTGGGTGAACTTCAACAATTCTGCCTAATGCTCATTTACATGACGGTAAATTATCCTCTGTAATTAGTACTAAGTCGTTGATTTTTAAATTTTCCATTCTTTTAGGCCATTTGTTTCGCTGTTGAAGTGAATTTAAATACTCCTTGCTGAAACGATTCCAGAAACCCCTGACTCGTTGTTGTATTGAGTGCCATCGAGATATTCGTGATATTGGTACGTTTCCTGGATCATTTTCTTGATTAAAGATTAAAAACTGAGCGGGTGTTGGTACTTCGATTGTCGTGTCATCTTCAGATAAGGGACAAAGTGGTATCGAATTTAAAATTGCTTCATTTTGAGTTAACAATGTGGATATCTCTACGAATGTCAAATTGCAATTGTTTGTGGCCTTATTTAAGTGCGATTTTACCGATTTCACAGCAGCCTCCCATAAGCCCCCAAAATTCGGAGCAGCTGGTGGTATTGAATGCCATTGAATCGAATTTTAAGCCAAATATTCTGCAATTGTATCATTAAAAACTTTAGATCTTAATATTTTAAATACCACTTTTAGTTGTCGTTTCGCCCCAATAAAATTCATGCCATTATCACTGAATATTTCGTTCGTTCTTCTGGATGAAAAGCGTTTCAAAGCAGCAATAAACGCATCACTAGTGAGATCTGTTACTGCTTCCAAATTAATAGGTTTTGTAACCACCATACAAACAAATACGGCTATGTAACCCTTTGTCATTTTAGCTCCTCGACCTCTTTTATTTACAATTGAAATTGGACCAGCATAGTCCACTCCACATTTACTGTAAGGTCTCGCCGGCGTGATTCCGACTGCTGGTAAATTGCCCATAAGTTGTTTTGCAGTTGTCGCTCTTTGTCGGAAACATTTTACACATTTTTCAGCTCTTCCCTTATCAGACTCCTGCCTTTGACAATTCAATATTTTTGACGGATAAAATGGGATGTTAAGGAAGGGCCAGGATGCAAATATTTACTACAGACATAGGAAATTACCATTCTACTCAGGATATAGGATTTGGGTAAAATGATGGAGTACTTCGAGTCGTATTGACTCATTGAATTTTGTAATCTTCCATCAACTGTGAGTAGGCCATCCTCATCGATAAACGGTGTGAATGGAAGAAGATTACCATTTCTTGTCTTGTTTGTTCTTAACTCTTTTATTTCGTAAACGAATTCAATACTTTGGACATATCTTATTACCTGCCTAGTTGAATCTTCCAATTCCTTTACCGGTTAAGAACCTGTTAACGAAACTTAAAATTCTTATTAGTTTATTAAAACCAGAGGTTCTGGCAATTAGTTCTTCGATTACATGACCGTCACTTTGGCAATGGAATGCGTGCATCGTAGATAGTTTTTCATTTCGCCTTTCTAAATGTGTGCCAGAATTTCCAAATATTTCATCGCATTTGGGCCAATATTCACTTTCCAACTCCAACCAGACAGGACCTTTCCACCACGGTCGCAGGTTCAATAGTGCTACTGGAAACCTCCTGTTGATCCATAATTCGCTGGGTTTTGATTTGACTTAACGTGGTTCCAGTGCTGCCTTGGTAATGAATTCAACATCTCCGCAGTCCTATTACCTACAAAGGTTTTCCATTTCACGGGATGATCTGATAACCTGGCCAAAACTACCGACGAATCTGTATTTTTAATTGAAACGAGTAATTTGGTTAAAAGACAAGCTCCACACAACTCCAATCTGGGAAGACTAACTTGTTTTATTGGAGCAACTTAGATCGACAATATACTAGCTAAGCTTGCTAACCCGAAGGTTACTGTGGTAAGCACGAAGTGTTTTAGAGGTTCGTCATCATTCTCTTTGATAATCTTGATCCTCTTCAGCCACTTTCACTTGTCTGTACATTTTGCGATATCGGCGGCTAGAGCAAATTTATGATGACGAAAATTTAATAGCGTTGTTCAAAGAGTCGGTTGAATTGTTGGACCAACAAGCATATTGTCATTAATCGACAAACCATTACTCGACTTACAAGATCCATCGAACACTTCTCTAATTTTAGTTGTCTTGCTGGACTCTTTTACTACGCAATGATGTGGTAGATAAAAACTCGTAGTGCCACTGTTAGAATTATCAGTAAGGGATATTTCACGCGTATATCCTAATTCGATGTATTCTTGCATAACTTTAACATATTTGCATTTTAAGTGTGGATTGGCGTTTAATTTTCGCTCCAAATTTTGAAAGCACTTAGTTGCAATGTAGAGCGAATTTCCCAATTTTGGAGTTTCATTCTTAAATGGGATTTTAACTATATATCTACCCTCTGAATCACGCCTGTAATTTGTTTTGGAATGCATCTCGCATCGTTGGTCAGTAGTTCGCAGCTTGGAATTTTTTCCAATTCCCAAAACTTTCTTAATATCTCGTCAATATTCACATTCGCGTGGTAATTGTAGCTCAGGTTACTGTTTCTTGTTTCGTCAGTAGTACAATGATTTTATTATCCTGCTATTACTCATTCAAATATGGTCTTTTGTACACTAGCCTTTTATCATTAATTTCAATTTGACCTTCACTCAAAACATTGAAAAACTTATCAGCTCCTTTTATGATGTGACTAGGTTTGTGAGAATCGGAATCTGCAAGCTATAAATGATTTAGTTCATTGTAACTACTTACGTTGATGTATTGACTTGGCAATCTAACGGGTGATTTTTTAAGAGCTTGAGAACTTTTTTTTAAAAAAAAACGCATAAAATTTGCAAAATCTCATCGGTTCTTTATTTGAAACGTTAGATTGGTCCATGACATTTACTTTTTGAAGATAATTTCATTTAAATGTTGACCGCGGCTGCGTCTTAGGTGGTCCATTCGGAAAGTCCAATTTTGGGCAACTTTTTCGAGCATTTCGGCCGGAATAGCCCGAATTTCTTCGGAAATGTTGTCTTCCAAAACTGGAATAGTTGCTGGCTTATTTCTGTAGACTTTAGACTTGACCTAGCCCCACAAAAAATAGTCTAAAGGCGTCAAATCGCATGATCTTGGTGCCCAACTTACCGGGCCATTTCTTGAGATGAATTGTTCTCCGAAGTTTTCCCTCAAAATGGCCATAGAATCGCGAGCTGTGTGGCATGTAGCGCCATCTTGTTGAAACCACATGTCAACTAAGTTCAGTTCTTCCATTTTTGGCAACAAAAAGTTTGTTAGCATCGAACGATAGCGATCGCCATTCACCGTAACGTTGCGTCCAACAGCATCTTTGAAAAAATACGGTCCAATGATTCCACCAGCGTACAAACCACACCAAACAGTGCATTTTTCGGGATGCATGGGCAGTTCTTGAACGGCTTCTGGTTGCTCTTCACTCCAAATGCGGCAATTTTGCTTATTTACGTAGCCATTCAACCAGAAATGAGCCTCATCGCTGAACAAAATTTGTCGATAAAAAAGCGGATTTTCTGCCAACTTTTCTAGGGCCCATTCACTGAAAATTCGACGTTGTGGCAGATCGTTCGGCTTCAGTTCTTGCAATGTCAAAGCATACTGAGCATCTTTCTCTTTGACACCTTGTCTGAAATCCCGCGTGATCTGTCAAATACTAATGCATGAAAATCCTAACCACAAAAAAATCACCCTTTAGTTGGTAGTTTATTCATTATCTTCATGCGATATCTTCAACAAATATTATTCAATGCCTATATTACCTACCGGATTGTTTATTTCAAATGCAAAAATTTTAAATGTTTTATTGATGTTGGTCACTAAAGAATATTCGTTTTATTAGCAAATAAAGGGTGTTTTTTTAGGAGGTTTGTTTTTCCGATAGATGTCGTTTTATTTTATGACAGTTGTTTTGACAGCTCAAAGTGGCATTTCTACTCAGTATTGTTTGGCAAATCATTATGAATAGGTTAACTCCAGAACAACGTTTTCAAATCGTGGAAATTTATTTTCAAAATCAGTGTTCAATTAAAAATGTTTATAGAGCACTTCGTGAATTTTATGGTGCACATAATCGTCCGTCAGAGACCACCATAAAGAACGTAATTACCAAATTTCGGTCTACATTCACTCTTTTGGATGCCAAGCCACCGACAAGAATGAGAAGAGTTCGTACAGAAGAAAATATTGCTGTCGTTGAGGCCAGTGTCGAAGAAAACGACAATTTATCGATTCGTCGTCGTGCTCAGCAAATTGGACTTTGTCCATCGACTTTATGGAAAATTTTACGTAAAGATTTGGGTTTGGTGCCATACAAAATTCAATTGGTGCAAGAATTAAAGCCACACGACCATCGTTTGCGCCGTGAATTCAGTGATTGGTCGTTAAATCAATTGAACGAAGATCCATTTTTTTACCGTAAAATTCTCTTCAGTGATGAGGCGCATTTTTGGTTAAATGGATACGTCAACAAACAAAATTGTCGCATTTGGAGCAAAGATAATCCACACGCCGTTCTAGAATTACCAATGCATCCTGATAAATGTACTGTTTGGTGCGGTCTATGGGCTGGTGGGATCATCGGTCCATATTTCTTTAAAAATGAGGAAGGACGACGCGTTACCGTGAATGGAAATCGATACAGAACCATGTTAAATGAGTTTTTGTTGTCAAATCTTGAAGATATGGATATGAATGAAATGTGGTTTCAACAAGATGGTGCCACTTGCCATACAGCACGTGAAACAATCGACTTATTGAAAGAAACTTTCAACGACAACATTATTTCGAGAAATGGTCCGGTGAATTGGCCTCCGCGTTCGTGCGATTTGACGCCACTCGATTACTTTTTGTGGGGATACGTGAAGTCATTGGTTTATGTGGATAAACCTCAATCGATTGACGCTTTGGAAACCAATATTCAACGTGTCATTGCTGACATACGCCCTCAAATGCTTGAAAAAGTGCTGGAAAATTGGACCTCCAGAATGACATTTGTGAAAAATAGTCGTGGTAGCCATATGCCAGAAATTGTGTTTAAATGTTAAATGCCAAAAAATTATCTACCAAATAAAAAAAAATTTTGGTCATTTCATAATTTTATATGTGTTTTATTCAAAAAAAAAATCGGCAACCTCTTAAAAAAACACCCTTTATAATTGGTAGGCCATCTCTCAACAAATGATGGTCAAATTCGGTGTACAAAACCGAATTTGACATAATTTTGGTATTCGGCTTTAATGACTGGATCCAGGCCGCTTCCTAACCGATAACTTTCCAATTTAGTTTGCAGAGCTGAGGTAGGATTCTAATAAAAAAAGGTCAGCTTGTATTGGGATTTTAACGTGTCTTTTTGATGAAGTGTGGAACTTCAATTATTTTAAGTGGAACTTGGGCATAACAAAAAAAAAATTGTCAAATCAAGTATTCAAAATTGGGTGTCAATTTAAAAATGTAGTTTAGAGAAGTTCTGGAGTTCTAGAATCGAGATTCCAACATAAATCCCGGATGAAGTTCTGCATTTTTCTACAAAATAAATTTGAAAATAATCGGTCAAAGATTTATCGATCCTCCATTCACCAGAGCCGAACCAAACTTGGCCCTAGAGATGACCCAGTCAAATTCAGCTTCTCCAAAACTAAAATTTGTTGGAATTCAAATTCAGCCCAATTCGTACCCAAACGTGACGGTTGAAGGCTTCTTCCCATGCAATTGCGACCTTGTTTCGAGAAATATGGTTGAGCCAAAAAATAGTCAACATTTAAAGGCCGATGCATATCACATCAAAGATTCACTTGTCGTTACAAAAGAAAAAGAAAAATTAAAAAACCATTTCCCCTTTGCCATGCCGTAATACATATCGCTGATTTGCTGCAATAGTGACACAATCCAAAATTTGTAATTTTTCAGTAGAGTGATTTGAAAATATCACTCAAAATTGTTTGTAAAACGGCGTTTTTCAAAAATAAATAAAAATACATTCAGATTAGTAAAATAATTTTTTTATTTTCCTACATACTCGATCGGACCTCAATTTTTATAATTCTTTAATATTTTGCAAATTTTCTTAGGGTAGCTTCCAATATCTTAAAATCTTAATTGCTTGTGAATCTACACGAGGACTCATTTCAGACCGGTTTCAGGTCTCAAAATACCATTCACGCCCACACAAGTCACATGAGTTCGGACTCATCGATAAATTTCTATGGATGTATGTATAAAAAATTGTCGGGAAAAAATCACTTTGAAATGTCTTCGCATAGTTCACCTAATATAATTTATCGAAAATAATTTACACAAAAATATAAATAATAAATGGAAACATTATGGAAATTAGCAGTTACAAATGAATTAAAAAATCTAAATTAAAGTTAAACACAAACCATCATGATCAGATTTTCCCAAGTGCTCATCAATTCCACTATATTTCTCGGTTAGCCCTGTCAAATATAAAGTTCATTTATTGCAACACCATCCACCATCAACTTTACTTGCTACTATTTCAATCTTATTGAAACTTTAACCACTATCTTATTACACATAAGCAAGCCTAGCTGACGCGCAATAAATTTTGGGGGTTTTGGGGATTGATTATAGTTTGAAGAATTCTATTATTAGATAAGTATCGTTCCTGCCTTTGGAAGAAAAAACTAATTATTTATTTAAAAAAATTTGCATGTAAGTATTGTTGTTGAAGTGTGCCACGATTCGCGATGTCCACCTAGAGTATTTCTTTACTCTCCGTTTTATTAAAATCCATACTTCGGACTAGGTCCAATTTGCTTAATGTGGTTAGTTTAAACGTTCAGAGTCTTATTCTAAATATTGACGAACTTCGTCATACTTTTAATGGGGTCCCAATTGATGCAATTTGCTTATCGGAACGTTTTTATCGTCCGATATTCCCGATTCCGCGTCGGCCATTAGTGGTTATAATTTGTTCAGGCGTGATAGAGCTAATCCACCGGTTAATTATGGTGGAGTATGCCTGTATGTCAACGAGCATATTAAATGCAATGTTCTATCGGTACCTCTCTCAATTTCTCAAAGGCTCGTTTCTGACTTTGAGTTTATTTTTCTAAATGTCTTCGTGAATAATCGGAAATTCCTTCTTGGTATCGTTTATAATCCTCCTAAAACGAACAAAAGGTCGTATGCTCAATTTAAAAAATCACTTATAGACATTGAGTGTCTTTTAAGTTATTTTTCCTGTCGGTATGATGAGGTTTTCATTTCGGGTGATTTCAATTTTGATATTTCTCAAGAGACAAAATAAAGTCTCTCATAAATGATGGTTCTTATTCTCTCATTGATCACGCTGCCGCTTTTGCTGATAATACCATTTGTTTTTTCAATCAAATGTCTCTTGGTATTGACTCACCTTAGGACCTTTTAGGACTTGGTCCTAAACCTAAAAGTTTCAGCTTTAGGGATTTTTCGAAAATTGATGAATCTCACCTTTCATCAATTTGTGGTTCTATTTGTTGGGGCAATATTTTTTCTCTTAGTACTTCTACCGATCAAATTGACTATTTTAATTCCTCTATTAATTATGTATTTTATAATTGCGTTCTGTTTATTTTAGACCTAGATCCTCCCCCCCCCCCCCCCTTGGATGACGCAAGAGATTCCGAATGCTATTTCTGTTCGTTTTTTCAAATATCGTCTTTGGTAAATGAGCCCTAATTCTTGGTCTTATCTAGCTTATAAGCAATCTCGAAATAGTGTGGTAAGTTTAATTCGTATCGCTAAGCAAAATTTTTTCAAGGATAAGTTAGATCCCTCACTTCACTTTAAGATATTTTGGCGTGACGTACGCAATTTGGGCCTTGGTAGTTGCAAAGGGGGTGCTTCGGTAGATTTATAGCTAATGATTTTAACCATTACCTAAGTAACTCTAGTTGATATTTCCAATATTGATTTAGTATCCGTGGAATCCCGAGAATCTTTTTCGTTTGCAAATATATTTATTGCTGATTTGCATTCTGCAATTTGGGAAGTTAAATCGCAATCCACTGGTCTAGATATGGTTAGTTTAAAATTTGTTTTAAATTAGTACTTGTTATATATTTTTAATTTTATTTTAACGAGCTCTTTATATCCCGCTCAGTGGAAGTTGAGATAAAATTATTCTTGAAAAACCCAAATTCAATTTCATATCGATAGCTTTAATTTGCTTAGTATTTTTCAATCGAGTTTTAGAAGATTCCACGGTACTACTACTGCTTTACTGAATATTTGTAATGATATTCGTCGTAGTATGAGTAAAAGAGAAATGACTTGCCTTACTTTGTTGGATTTTTCGAAAGCGTTCGATTCAAGTAATCACCAAATTTTGTTTAATAAGCTTATTTCGAACTTTAATTTTTCTCTCTCTGCTGCTAAATTGATTTTAGACTATATTTCGGGTCGCCTACAGGCAGTCTTTTTTCACAATTCGTTTTCTGACTTCTTACCTGTCTCTTCTAGCATTCCTCAGGGGTCGGTTCTTGATTCTTTACTATTCTCAATGTACATTAATGACGTTGCATGTTCGATTCGCCATTCTACTTTTCATATTTTTGCTGATGATGTACAAATTTATAGGAGTAGTCGCTTAGATAATGCTTCCATTAACTCTAATATTTCTCTTAGCAATGATGATTTGGTAAGAATTTATAATTGGTCGTTCTAACCGGCTCGCTCTTAATGCTAGTAAATCTCAGTCTATTATAATTTATAAAAAATCTATAGATACTTCCTCTTTTCCTGGAATTTTTCTCGGTGATTCTTCAATTCCATTCTCTAACACAGTTAGAAATTTAGGGTTAATTTTCAATAAAACTCTTACTTGGGGTGATCATTTGATTAAGATTAGCAAAACGGTTTTTGGAATGCTTAGTTATTTGTATAAACAAATCGAAAATCACACCAAAAACGAGATTAGAACGCAAAACAAGATCAATAAACATACAAATAATTGTAGGCTCCTTATGGTCTAATTACATACCTCACTAAACATTTTATCATCTATCTACAGTTTTAATTTTCACTATTTCTACTTCTCGTTTATAGGTATACTCGACATTCCTTACTGTTGCTGGTATGTGCCTCTCCACAATTTTTGCATTTGAGTGTAGTGCACGGCTGGTTGTGTGATGTTACTTCACTACATTTGTAGCACTTAGTATCACTTGTGCATCTCGTTTTGGTGTGACCAAATTGGTGGCATTCGGTGCACTTCAACGGATTTGGAATGTACAATCGAATGCTTAGTTGTAGAAAGCCTGCCCTCACATATTCCGGTAATACTGGTGAATTAAAAGTGAAGATAATTGCTTCTGTGTCCGTTAATTTGTTTTCGACCCATTTATTTATTTTATATACCTCTATGACGCCTTGGTCCTTAAGCCCTTCTTTGATTTCCTCCTCAGTTAACCTTTTTAGGTCGTGGCAGAAAATGATACCTTTGGAACTGTTTAATATGGAGTGTTCCGTCACTTTTATTTTGGCCAATTGCCCCAGAGATGTGGCCTCCAGTAATGCATCCGTCGTCACTTGATTTTTTGTCATAACCAAGAGTTCTCCAGCTCTAGAGCGTTACGTTTTAATGATACCTTTGGTTATCATATCTAGTGCTTTTTGTATTCCAAAAGGTGAAAAATTTGACATGTTTTGTCCCTCCTGCTTGATTATTAGATATTTTTCATTCACTCCATTGCAATCCATTATATCTGCACCGTCACCAAATCCTAATCTCTTTGTTCGCATTTCTTCGATCTTTTTCCTTTTGGAGGGTTGGGTATTATTTCCCAACATCCTCAACGGTGCGAATCTATTTGGGCTTTCAAACATCGCCCCGAATGTATGAAGTTCTATTACCAATGAAACTAGACTATCTTCGTGGATCATCAGACATCATTGCACAGAAGCGTTGCACCTCACAGTTCTAGTCTAGGCAGAGTGATTTGTTGAATAGATGCCACTTTACTCCTTGAATAAACAATATTTGTGGTGAGTTTGCCTTTTTCGCCAATTGCCGCTTCAGAAGCGTCACAAAACCCATGCAACTGCAAACGATTCGGATTTTGTCAAACGTTGTGGTATTTGGATTGTCTCTAGTTCCCCTAGTGACTGGTAGATCCTTTGCCACGAATTTGTGATATAGTCTGGTAAACTAGTATCCCATTCTATTTTAAGCAACCATATTTTCTGCATTAGGATTTTAAAAAGTATTACAGTTGGTGCAAGCCACCCTAAAGGATCATAAACTTTAGCTGCTGTGGACAGTATTTTTCGCTTGGTCCAATTTACGTTGCTACTAATCTGGTGCACTTTGAAAGAGAAGGTATCCGTTTCTGCGTTCCATGTAACTCCTAATGTTTTAATGCACGGGTCGTCTTCGATTAGTTTCGGAATGTTTTCGATTTCATACTTAGAAAACGATTCCAAAAACAACGTTGAATTTGATTTCCATTTTCTAAGATTGAATCCGCTTTGTTGTAGGATTTTCGTTACTTGATCTTTGAGCAACACCGCTTTGGCAACGCTGTCACACCCGGTAAGCATATCATATATATAAAAGGCCTTGTTGATCACATGAGTAGCCTTGGGATATAAATCTGGACAACCCGTGCTGGATTGTTTTAGACTTTTCACTGCTAAGTAAGGTGCACAAGCAGTCCCACACGTTACGGTGTTCAATTTGTACCATTTTACCTGATCGGTCGGTTTTTCTCGCCATAATATAATTTGATAATTTGCATCATCAAAGTTTACCCGAATGTGCCGGTACATTTCTTCTATATCGGCCACAAGGGCAATCGCATGCTTCCGAAATTCATTCCGTCCAATTTGCAGTATATCGTTTAAAGACACTTGATTGCTGGTTTTGCACGAAGCGTCAAACACAAATGCTGCTTCAATTGACCTCAGCAAAGCCCTTGGCTCTTTGAACGGTAGTTTAGCGATGAATCGGCCGCTTGCGTCGCGTGTTGTCGTTCGTTCGTAATGTAGTTCACAAGGATGTTTCGGTGCATCAAAGTTGTCTTGGAGAACTACCTCCTCAACCTCCCAAAATTTGTTAAGTAGTTGATGAAGGTCATCATTAGTGATTTGAATAATAGGTTCGTTCGTAATATGTAAATTAATAGTATTCGACTGATCTTTGCTACGTACCCCTGCTATTAACCAGCCCAATTTCGAAGACTGTAGCTTTGGCAATCCGTCTACTACCCGTTGCTCTGGATTCAATATCTCGAAAAAAAACGTCTGCACACAGTAAAAGATCAATTTTGTGGGGTTTGAAGAATAATGGATCTGCAAGTTTTAAATCCATGATTTTTTTATCAAAATGAATTGGTTTAATTGGTAACATATTTGTAATATTGCCTATGATATGAGCAGTAACTTTTAAATTATAGTGTTTATCTATAAGTAAATGAATTGTCATGTCGATTTTTCCCTTCGTTTTTCCAGTCGATGATGATGCTAGGCCGTAGATGGACATGGAAGATGCTTCGCTTAAGGCCTAGGCGTTGGGCACAGTTTTCGGTAACAAACGATGTTTGAGATCCGGAATCTAGTAGTGCGCGTACTGACTGGAGTTTTCCGGTATGTGACTGTACATGTACGACTACTGTTGGTAGTACCGTGGTTGGCGAAGAATAAATTGTGTATACTTGGGTATTGTTCTGGCTTTCGTTTGGTGATCTTTGTTTATTGGTGGATTTAGTAGGTAATGCAGTCTCAATCGTTTCGGTTACTTGGTTATTCGTAAGTACGTGATGACTCGTTGACGCTCGACTTGAGTCTCGCTGCGTATCAACTTGATGGAGCAGTGTGTGATGGCGTTTAGCGCAGATGAGGCAAGAAAATTTTGTATGATATTTGGTGCCACCTCTTAAATAATTACGACATACGCCTCGTTCATTCACCATTTGTATTCTTTCATCCACATTCTTATTTTTAAAAAGCGGGCATTTAAATAAAGGATGATTTTGCTCACAACTTATACATTTCAATGCGGAATTAAAATTAGCAGAAAAAAACGATTTGGTTGGAACTCTTGCAGACATTTTTTTTGTACTTGCGCCGCAAAACTCTAAGGTATCACATCTTCTATTTAAAAACTTGAGTAAGTATTCAAATGTAGGAAATTTCTTATCTACCGATTCATTCGCCCACAATTGTTTTGATTCAGAATCAATTTTACTCAACAAAATGTGATTTAACCACGGATCACGAGTTTCAGCATTCGGTCCCAATGCGCGAAGTCCATGTATGATCTCGTCGGCAGTTTCGGTGATACGACGTAATTCTTTTCCTGCACTCTGTGATGGTTTTTGGTCGCAATACGATTGTATCAGAGATGTTACAATGGGAGTCATTTTATTATACCTACTGCATAATTTTTCCCATGCCTCTGCGTAATTATTTTCTGTAATAGCAATATGCCGTATAAGCGCGGCTGCTTCCCCCGACAGAAGGCCTTTAAGCATTTGGAATTTGTGGACATCACTAATATGTTGGTTGTTATGAACAGTAGGTCTAAATAAATCATAAAATGATGCCCAGTGCTTATAGTCGCCCGAAAATTGTTCAATGTTAACTTTTGGAAGACGCACGTGCTGAGATGAGTTAACACCTTCATAGAACGTTTTCTGCTGATCTATGAATTGTTCTAATGTAGTATTTAAGTTACGAGTTACATCATGAGCATGGTGGCTACTGAAGGTACTTAAGAGCCCACGTGTTTTATAATGAGGCTGTCAACTGTTTCGGTAATCGGCTCATAATTCGGGTTTTCGTATAACTGAATTTCAGTATCGTTGTTCAGTATCGATATTAGTAGCTTCGGTTATCGTTTCTGCGAATTTCATCACATGGAGTATTTGATTAAGAGCACGATCTCGTAATAGGATTAGTCTGTCAGCCATGCTTGTGAATTAAATCACTTCTGAAGGATAATTAAGCAAAATGTGTATACACGAAACACTTTCCAAATTTGAACAGTTACGCACAGTAGTAAATTTATATAATATAGATTAATTGATAAAATTTACTTAGCTTATAGTAGGATAATAATTCCGGGTTTCGGCACCAAAATGTTAGTACAGATGTGGAGAACCAGCCGGTGGAAGCGTTGATTGAATTATTCCGATAAATGTGTAGATTGAAATACAGTTGAAATCCGGAAAATGGTGATGAATAACTGGATTGTTGTGTTACGTTATGCACAAAAAAAATCCCGATGAATGTGAACCAGAACCAACTTAATATATGATGTAAGTTAACAAAATTCTTGTTTAAGTAACATAAAAAAAATATTTTTTTATCTTAAAATGTTTTATTTAATCTTATTAACAATATTTTACTTTCGATACAAAATTACGACTAACTTAAAATTACGTTACATAAAATTATCTTACAAATAAAATATGATGATACTGCGTTATAGGAATTGCACGTCTTATCTAGGTTGTTGTTCATATCGCTTATGTGCAATATGAAACCCCTGTTCAACTGTGGGAATCGGCTCGTTGCCGCATGTTAACGTATATACTCAACTGAAAATAAACTAGTACTAACTGCAATCGACAAACTCAGAAGCTCCTAGCTTTGCCTTCTGCAAACCAATCAAATCCAAAGCTGCGGAAGACATTAAACTACCACTAAGAGACATTCTTTTTTTCTTTAGCGTGCCAGAAGTAGTGGTAATAGATAATAAAAGATCCCTTAATTCGAATTCAATAACATCCATGTTGGAAGATGGGCTAAATATAAGTATCTTTAAAACTCCTCCCCACAAAAGCGAGGTAAATGGGCAAGTACAGAGGTTTCACTCTACCCTCTCAGAAATAATGAGATGCTTAAAAGCCGATGGCGTAGAGCGAACCTTTGAGGAACTTCTTGAAAGATCCATTAATGAGTATAACCACTCGATTCATTCGACAACGAGAAAGAAGCCCATAGAACTCTACTTTGGCAGAGTTCCCAATGCGAATCCAGAACAGTTAGAACAAATTCGAAACGAAAATATGATCAGGCTAAAAACTAAACAGAAGAAAGACTTGAAACTTCATAACAAGAAACGTAAACCCATAATGGCCTACCAACCTGGGCAGGCAATTTATGTAAAATGCAATAAAAGGTTAGGATCAAAGTTAACTAACAGATACAAGCCTGAAGTAGTAATGGTAAACCGGAATACCACCATCCTCACGGAATCCGGAAAAGTAGTCCATAAAAGTAACATTAAATCCTGAAAATCTCCTTCAATTACAGTTTTATCCTGAGCGGTACACTCAGCGAACTACAAATTCTCGACTACACCAATTCACAAATAATATCAATCAGTACGGGACGAGCAAAAATACCGGAAGGCAACTTTAAACTTATACACATAATCGAATTAGAAAAATATCAAACTTTTATAGATAGCATGCAATCAATACTGAACCGGAAAATGACTGAAGACCAACCCTTACTACCATATCTGAGTCATGAACTTGTAGAGTTACGGACGTTAATACAAAGCCTTAAAATACATAGAACTAAACGCTCAATCAACGCTATCGGTAGTGCTGGAAATGGATAGCCGGAAACCCAGATCACGAAGATTTCGACGTAATCAAAGACAAAATAAATAATGTATTAGAGAACAACAATAAACAGATAACCATAAACCAAATGTATTTACAATGAGAGAATTAATAACATCACAAGAATGGCCAATGAGATTATCAATAAAATACAAAAAGATATCAAATTACATGATGAAGTAGCATTTAACATCCAATATAAGTTAAGAACTATGGAAGAGGAAATAGTAAATATAAAATATGCAATCCATTGGGCCAAGGCAGGAGTTATCAATTCACTCATTTTATCTAACACTGAAATAAACCTAGCCATTAATACAATAGAAGCCGATAATTTGCCATATAGTACACCCGAAGAAGCATTAGACTTCGCGGACGTCAAAATTATTACCAACAACTTGTGTTTACTTTACATAATTTATATTCCGATAACTACGCTGGAGCTATATGAGAAGTTAACGGTAAAACCTGTCAAAAGAAGCAATAAAATCACAGAAATTAAATATTTTTTTTTTTTTTTTTTTTTATATATTTATTTATTACAACTGATTTACAAATCATCTAGTAATTTATCTTTCATAATTTATATTCTTGTTTGGAGGGTTGCCCTTTGGCTAGTCCCCTTTATAATTTTATTATATTTTTAGTCGATCCTGATTGGATCTAGTAGATCATGCAGTTTCTTCCTTCGCAGCCGTCTTACTAGGTTTGAATCATCCAACATACGACGTATCTCAGCATTTTGGTGTAGACTAATACGTTGCATGTGTTTTCTCGCGTGTTTGCTTATTTATTCACTAACGAAATCCATCTTCAGATCTCTATGGAGGTTGTCATTTCTTATGTACCACGGTGCATTAAGTATTCCACGAAGGACTTTGCTTTGGAATGACTCGATGATATTGACATTGGTTTTCTTTGTACAGCCCCAGAGCTGAATACCGTAAGTCCACACAGGTTTTAGGATTTGCCGGTATAGTAGCAATTTATTATGTAGAGTTAGCTCAGAATTTCTTCCTAAGAGCCAATCCATCTTTCTGTATTTGATGTTTAACTCTTCTTTTTTCTTTTTCACATGCTCTTTCCATTTTAGTTTCGCGTCTAGAGTCATGCCTAGATATTTTGCCGTATTTGCATAGGGAATTTGCTGGGAGTTCAGTTCTACTGGTATCCAGTTGACCTTCTTGTTGGTAAAGTTTACGTGAACAGATTTTGTTTCATTAAGTTTTATTCGCCATCTCTTGATCCAGGTACTGCCAATATTAGTAGCTCTTTGCAATTTGCTTGTAGATTCTTCTATGCTATTAGCAACTGCTAAGATGGCCGTATCATCCGCAAACGTCGCTATGTTAGTATCCTCTATCGTTGGCAGGTCCGAGGTATATAGAACATATAAAGTTGGTCCCAGAACGCTACCTTGTGGTACCCCTGCTGATATTTTCTTTATTTCTGAGTATTCGCCATCTAATTTAACTCGAAAGTGTCGGTTAGATAAGTAAGATTTTAGAATTTCATAAAACTGCTTTGGTAAGTCTCTTTGTAATTTATATTCCAAACCTTTATGCCATACTCTGTCAAAGGCCTGTGCTACATCCAAGAAGACGCTTGAACATACTTTCTTTTTTTCAAGTACGTCTTCAATTATGTTTGTAATTCGGTGTACTTGTTCTATTGTTGAATGATTTTCTCTGAAGCCAAATTGATGTGGAGGAACAAGATTTCTTTCTGCTATTATTGGTTTTAGTCTCTTTAGGAGTAGTTTCTCGAATAATTTTGAAATTATTGGGAGTAAGGAAATCGGCCTATACGAATTTTTGTCATTAAGTGGTTTGTTTGGTTTAGGTATCATAATTACTTCTGCTACTTTCCATTGACTTGGAACGTGTTTAAGTCTGAACACTGCATTAATTATTTGGAGTAGTTTACGCAGACCTTTTTCAGGAAGAGCTTTTACTATTTGTGGAGATTTCTTTGTATTTAGGTTGAGATTGATTTCCTCTTTTAATTCTTGTAGTGTGACAGGAGATATATTGCAGTTATCCATTTTATATACTGGTGGTATGTTTTCCTCTGCAGTTTGTCTAGGTAGTGGCTGAAACGTGTTCTCGAGGTGGGTTGCAAACAACGAAGCTTTTTGCTTTGCACTTATAGCCCATGTACCATCTTCATTTTTTACTGGTGGAATTTGTAGTTTAGGTCGTTTTAAACTTTTTGTCGCTTTCCAAAGGGAGTACTCGGTATCTTTTTCCCCAGTAAGGCCACTCAAGTATTTATTAATGGATTCGTTTTTGATTTCTTTAATTGGCAACTTTAGTTTCTTGGATAAAAAATTAAGAGTTGTTTTATATTCTGGCGCTCGACTTCTTTGCCAGGCCTTTCTTGCTTGTCGTTTTGCTGCAACCAGTTCCCTAACTTCTAGAGGATAAGTAGCATTTCGACGCATTTCCTTTGAACTTGAGGGGGTACTACTCCACGCCGCTTCATGTATACTGTTGTTGAGTTGTTCTAGTTCTTCTTCTAGCTCTATCGGGTTTTTAATTGGCACCTGAAGATCAATATTATCCTCAATAAGTTTCTGGAATTTCTCCCAGCAGGTTTTTTTGTTCGTTAGCGAAGGTGGATTAGTTTTTTAACAATCGTTGCACTGATTGTCATAATAACAGGCATGTGATCCGACATAATCCCCCCGCTGCTTTCTAGGTATATGTAGTTTTCGTCTATACCTTTGGTGATAAAGAAGTCAATGATATCGGGTATTTTGTTTCTATCCGTAGGCCAATAAGTTGGTTGATCTCCAGAATGAAAATCGCAATTGCATAGTCTTCCTGCTGCAAACAGCTCTCTTCGTTTTTTAGAGGTTACTCTTGATCCCCAGTAGGTGTTTTTTGCATTAAAATCACCTCCGATTATGAAACTTGATCCAAGTGATTTAAATAACGTGCAATAGTCTTGTTCAATTAAATTTTATCTTGGGGGGAAATATATTGACGATACACTATATTCTTTGTTGTTATTTATAAATACTTTTAAGGCGACTACTTGCATAAATTCCTCTTCAATTTTAAGATCTATAAAGTGTTTGATGTTTTCTTTTATAACAACCGACGATCCTCCCCTTGCCCTTCCTGATGGATGAATGGCGTGGTAGCAATTGTATCCATATATTTTAAGATATGAAGTGGAAGTAAAATGGGTTTCCGATACTAGGCATATATCTATTTTTTCAGTATTTAGGAAAATTTCTAATTCTGGAATATGTTGCATTAGCCCATTTGCATTCCAGGTTACTATTCTTAATGTTTTATTTGTTGTTGTTTGCATCATTTTAATAGAGCATGGATTTCATTTCATTTAGAGAGTCTTGCTTATCTAACCTGTTGCTTAGAGCTTGAAGGCATTTCTCTTGTTTAGCTAGACGAATGTTAAGAGCTTCCATGCTTCTTAGTATCTTTTGGAGCACTGCTGTACCTTCAGTAGTGTGCTCCGAAATAATTGGTTTTGTCATGACTACTTGCGAGTACAGTTTTGGTTTTGGTTCTCCCGTTTTACTAGTCTCTCTTTGGCAATATTTCTGCGTATGATTAAAACCTTGACATTTTTTGCACTGCGGTATTAATCTGTTATACTTTTTCAATGGCTCTATTTTAACTCTCATGCTAAGTATTGCCTTGATATTATACACATCTTCCACTTTTTGTTTGTTATTAAAAGTGAGCATAAATAGTGGAAGCACTCTCTTGTTAGTTTGAACTCCTTGTTCAGTTTCAATTTTTTCTTTTTTAATGATGTTTACGGCATTTTCTATTTGATAACCCTTTTGCTTGAGATCCTCAATAATTTCCTCTTCTGCACAGGTTGGGTGAAGACCTCTAGCCATAACTTTAATTGGGCGATCATTCTTATCCTCATAGGTAAACCACTGATGCCCCTCGGAATTAACCTTTGTAGCCAAAGCTCTATAAGTTTCAGAGTCTACAACATTAATTTTCCAGACGCCGTTGTTTAGAGATACGAGTTTGTACTCGGCTATCGTAATCGATTTCATAATCGATTGTATAGTGGAGAAATTTGATATCCCGACGACATTTATTGGTGGAGGTGATTTTTCTTTCGGTTTAGCTGGTTGTTGTTCTGGAGCTAGTTGTTTCTTGATGATTAACTGATTTCTGGAAACCTCTTTTGAAGTTGATGGTAAAGTCTCCGCCATTTCTGGTGAGTGTTGCGCTTTCCTTTTCTTACTTGGTCTTTTATTCCGGTTCAACATCCAATTTGTTTCTCTTTCTAATTCTTCTTCATCCGTATGGAATGAATTAATGCCATCATCGACTGTTGGGCTAGGTGTCGTCCCAAGTTCTGCACGTGTTTCAACTGCTTTTTTGAGTTCTTCATTTTCTTTCTTTAAAATTGTAAATTCTTCTTTCAATTTAGCGGTAAATTCTTTTATTTCTCTTAGTTGTTCACGGAGTTCGGCATTTTCCTTCTCGTACTGAAATATATTTCCAGTTGAAGATCTTGGTGATCTTGATAATTTGGAACTTCGTCCAAATGGGTTAAACAATGATTGGCCCACCCCAGAATCTGTTGGGCCTGCCTCCGAAGAGTGTGGATTTGGCAGCATATCTGCTGCTGTACCACCTGGGGTATTACATTCCGTATTTGTTGAATTCATTGTTTGTTTTAGCCAATTTATACCACTGGCATTTGGTCCCCGGTAGCACTTTGCTACTGTCGAAGCAGCACCCGCCCCCCGCCACGAGGACGCGGCTACCTTGGTGTTACCTAGGTGTACACAGAGACAGCCGAAGCCCTCTGAGTACCCTAGGCTGAGGGGCAGAAATTAAATATGAAAACATTATTAAAAATCACAACCAAATTTATAGCATTATCAATGAGTGTAAAACAAACAATTCTATGTCAATTTGTAAACAAGATAATCTTCTAGACATAAGTAATTCTACCTGTATACCCAAGTTACTCAAAAGCCGCCCATCTAAATGCAACCATACCAATAGTCACCATGTACAATCTGACGATATCAGTGAATAACAGAATATTCGTTTCAAAAGAAAAATCGACCGTTCATGCTCTGCCTGCAATACTGAAACCAAAATCTATCGAAGACGAATTCACAAAAACACAATCGTTGCAAATGATGGAAGAAATGCACATCAACAACACCAGGCACTTCGGAAAACTGAAAAATTTACACAACAAATTGGGAGTTGGGGACCGCTCTCACTAGTGGTCATCATAATCATAATATTGGCAACCATAAGATGCAGAAAAGACAAGAAATTGAAAATCACAAATACAACAAACATTGAAAGTTCAGGCACAATTGAACCACATCGTCGAGACGAAGTGATCGGATGTGCAACACTCGCAGGAGCAAAACCAAAGGAGCAAACATCAGGAGCCGTTCAACCCCAAAGACGGAAATTCTACGAAACTCCGTTTTTCTGATAGTTCGAATGCGGACATTCGAATTTAAAAGAGGAAGAGTTAACATGCGGCAACGAGCCGATTCCCACAGTTGAACAGGGGTTTCATATTGCACATAAGCGATATGAACAACAACCTAGATAAGACGTGCATTTCCTATAACGCAGTATCATCATATTTTATTTATAAGATAATGATATGTAACGTAATTTTGTATTGAAAGTAAAATATTATTAATAAGATTAAATAAAACATTTTAAGATAAAAAAATATTTTTTTTATGTTACTTAAACAAGAATTTTGTTAACTTGTACTTTAATAAGCTTAACAGAATTAGCTTAACACACTTGAGCACAGATTTTATAATACTTTATTATTTTATTAAATATACACTTTGAAAGACTTTAAGTTAGTAATCTTGTTTGTTCGCCAGTTTTGAGAGAATTGATTTATTTTTTACAATACAATTGGTCGTTAGTTTTGCCAATTTTAAATGCTAAATTAATGTAGATGATACTAAAATTGCCAGGTTAAAGGTACTATTCAAAATTACATCCAGTTAAGTACTGGTTTTGTAACCCGCTTCTAATATTTTTGTAGAGATCCATGGTATATTTAAGCATCCTGCAGGATGAGTAGATCATAAATTCTTCCCTGCTACTGAGGAAAGGTGTATGAATAACAGGTTGGACCACAATATAAACATCCTTAAATTTTTTAATCAAAGTGCATTAAAAAAGTTAGTACAAAATTGTACCACTCGTATGTAGTTTTAACAACAAGATTGCTTTAACATTAGGGGTGAAATTTAATTATCTGCCATTGTACATATTCCGTTGGCTGTATAAATGACACAACATATAATATACGGTTTTACGGAGTTCTGCTATACATAAAAATTTGTAGATACGAAAGAAGAAAATCATAAAATATATTCTTGTGAAAACCTCTTTGGATGAACAAACACCAAAAAGCTTAGGGAACTATAAATTAATTTAAATTAAATTATTCATTTAAGAGATCGTATAAATTTAATTAAGTTTTCTATTTTGTATTTTTATAAGACATGTTTAATGCAAAACAAAATAATAAGAACGAAAACACTAATTTAAATAAAGTTTTATTTACTTTTGCGAACATTAACTTACATGCTCGAATATACATGTTACATAAGCATATGAATATGAAGCATAATATATATTAACATATACGTATTTTGTTACCTGTTGGCTTTTTCCGCACACCAAATACTTAGATTAAACGTACACAATTTGTAACGACCCTCAAGACGGGCGAGGTGGCCTAGGAATGAAAATTGTCATTCCCGAACTTGTAACTGCCCAGATCGTTAACAGAAAATGTCTGTATTGATGCAGAGACTTCCACGGCGGCTTATTGACTTAGCTCGGCTATGGCTCAGTGGATGGGGTGGGTAAAAATGGAAGCATACATACAAATTTTGTGTTACCGCTGAAGGATGGAATTTAATAAAAGAAAATTAGCACAGACAATTAGATACCTACGGGTTACCAACACCTACCATGATCACATCCTATAATTAATTAGATTAGTTCATCCTGAAAAACAAAACGATCAACAAGAACAAAAACGACGAAAAAATCATAATGGACACAGAAAAAAAATTTAAGTAAAATTTATTTTATAAAACCGAATAAATTAAATAATTTTTTTACTGATTTTTAATCTAATCTAATCAAATACCACACAAAACTCTCCGCGTGTTTGCAAAACTTATTTTTTTATACTTCACTAATGAAAAGATAAATAAATAAACTAAGGGGTTAGCACCTAGATTGTGCTTGGCACGAAAAAAAATTGTTACACATCGGGACGCCCATTATACCAATTTAAGGTTATGCCGTTTGGGCTCTGCAATGCACCCCAAACTTTGTCGAGGTTGATGCACCGGGTTATCCCCCACCAACTTCATGATCGAGTATTCGTTTATCTCGATGATCTCTTAATAACTACAGCCACATTAGATGAGCACTTTGCGATTCTGTCCGAAGTTACTGCAAGGCTTGCGAAAGCTGGTCTTACCATCAATGGTAAGGCAGGACTGCGTCCCAACCCCGATAAGGTGAACGGCATTGCAGAGTTCCTGGCAACAAAACCTGTTCGTTAGGTTAGAAGGTTTTCGGGTGTCACGGAATGGTACACGTATTGGAAGTTTTTACGAATAGTTTGCGACTTGTTTCAATTGCATATGTATTAGTATTATTACCTGTATAAGACGAAAAAAAGAGTAAAACTTGAAAAAATTGGACAAAGTTAAACAAAAAAAACATACCCATCGTACAAATCGAATATTTGAAAAGTCAAATGGTTGAATTAATCATTTAACATAATAATTATTATGACCAACCACACTATAAGTAAAATGGTACCAAATAAATACAAAAAATTAACGAAATAGCAATAAACTAAGGCCGTTCAATTTCGCGAAAATACGCCACATGTCTATGCGGATCGTCAGGGTGTCCTATTTTGACCCGTTCATTTTATCATACTTAAGACGAAAAAGTCCGAAAATGGAAATTCTGTGGAGCGAATCCTGGAGATTTTGCCACATAGCAACATACATAGTGCAATAGATAAAAGTCGCCCAATTTCGCGAAAATACGCCACATGTCTATGCGGATCGACAGGGTGTCCCATTTTGACCCGTTCATTTTATCATACTTAAGACGAAAAAGTCCGAAAATGGAAATTCTGTGGAGAGAATCCTGGAGATTTTGCCACATAGCCACATACATAGTGCAATAGATTAAAGCTGTTCAATTTCGCGAAAATACGCCACATGTCTATGCGGATCGTCAGGGTGTCCCATTTTGACCCGTTCATTTTATCACACTTAAGACGAAAAAGTACGAAAATGGAAATTCTGCGGAGCGAATCCTGGAGATTTTGCCACATAGCCACATACATAGTGCAATAGATTAAAGTCGCCCAATTTCGCGAAAATACGCCACATGTCTATGCGGATCGACAAGGTGTCCCATTTTGACCCGTTCATTTTATCATACTTAAGACGAAAAGTCTTAATCGCAAAAGACGCAAAATCTCCAGGATTCACTCCACAGAATTTCCATTTTCGGACTTTTTTGTCTTAAATATGATAAAATGAATGGGACACCCTGTCGATCCGCATAGACATGTGGCGTATTTTCGCGAAATTGAACGGTTTTAATCTATTTCACTATGTATGTGGCTATGTGGCAAAATCTCCAGGATTCGCTCCACAGAATTTCTATTTTCAGACCTTTTCGTCTTAAGTATGATAAAATGAACGAACCAGAATGGGACACCCTGACGATCCGCATAAACATGTAGCGCATGGCTATACAGCTTTAATCGATTGCGATTCGCATGTTACTACGAATACGTATTTGGAAATTTTCGTTTTAAGTATAATTATTTGACCGTATTTTTGATGGGTTGTAGTACTGTGGGTTTGAAAGTTTAATGTTCATATTTAATAATGACGACACTTAAAATCGTTAAAAGGTGCTTTTATATTTTTTAAATCTTTGATATGTCGTTATGTTTATTAAATTTTTTAATTTTTTTAATAAATTTTTTAAGGGTCTTTTGAAATTAAATAAAATTTAAAATCAAAATCTTGTAGTTTCGTCTTATACAGGGTTAACTAACTAATACATCCGATTCGAGAAATTTTTACTAAAAATTTTACTAAACAGTTCGTAAAGAAATTAGTAAAATTTTCTCGGACATGATGGTACCGTCGTTTCACCCGAAATTACTCTATCGTGTCTGCTCCCCTGACTGATATTCTGAAGAAGGGCAGGAAATTCAACTGGAGTGATGAAGCTCAACATTCGTTTGACATGTTGAAGTTAACGTTAGTCTCAACGCCTGTTTTAGGGACGCCTAATTTCAATCAAAGGTTCTTCATTCAATGTGATGCAAGTTCGTCTGAAGTTGGAGCTGTCCTTTTTCAGAGGGATCAGAACGGGGAAGACAGACCATTAGCATACAATATAGCGCGTTTTACCAACCTATATTCTACCAAAAGAAAAACCATTACTGTTGCGAAAAATATCAGATGGCTTAATTGTTGAGGAAGTTTGTCATTAAGAAAAACTTAATTTTAATATTTGATGACCCTCTTAGGGTTTAATTTCCAGTTTTTTTAGTTAATTATGTAAAACCGTTTCGATTTCCTGGATTTACAAATTCGTTATGGATCGCAAAATCGTAATACTCTAATTTCATTTAATAGTTATCTTATATACCAACTTAAAATCATTTTGGACTTCTATATTACATAAAACAAAAAAATTAGGATGACATAAATCTGTAGTATCGACACTTTTTTACAAAAAATCTAAGCTATCGACACATTTCAGATAAAATCGCATTATCGACAAATTATTAAAAGAAAACGCACCATAGTAGAATTTTTATGCTGCTGAGTTAGCCGAAAAATTCTGCATTATCGACATATGTTGTATCAGATGGTAGTACAAAATTCTGACGATATTACCCGAAAATTACATGTTGTTGAAGTTAGCAGTAAACTTTCGCCGCTAAAAATTAGGATTATCAAGAAAAATTAAATTCGCATAACTCGAATGTTTAAAGGTAATATGAACTGGGTGAAATTAGACCAATTCGTAACTGACTGGATCCCATGTTTATAAATTGTCATGTTAGTGGCCTATAAATCTGAGTATTGGCACTAACAGTGAGCATCGGTGCCAAAAATCAAGGCATATTTTATGTAGCGTTATAGTGAAATAAATTTAAAGCTGGAAGCATATTTAGTGCCGCAACTCAAATTGAATGCCCTCTAACACGACCAATTATAAACAAGGGGTCCAGCCATTTACGAATTGGTCTAACTTCACCCAGTCCAGATTACCACCAAACATGCGTTCAGCATTTAATTTATTTCTCTATGATGCTACATAAAATACGGCCTGATTTTTGACCCAGGTGTTCACTGCTAAATTTAAACATGCAAAATATGAACATGGGATCCAGCAGTTTATGAATTGTTCTAACTTCACCCAGTTCATATATACATACCATTAATCATTCGCATTTACTGTTAACTTCAATGACATGTAATTTTCGGATTATATCATCAGAATTTTTTACTACCACCTGGTATAAAATATGTCGATAATGCAGATCCTTTTCTGCTGAAGTTTTTGGCTAATTTCAGTAGCAGCCAACTTAGTCATGTAAAGTTTGACAATATCTACTTTGTCGACTGCATCAGACAAACTTAAATACCTTGTTGATATTTTCTAGTTCTACATTATCGACAACAAATTTACTTTCACACTGACATTAAACAATACATGATAATGAGCATGTTCTTTCAAACTATGTTCGCATTTGTTGTGGGTTTTAGGTAAGAGGTGCGCCTTCCAATGCTTTATGGTAATGTTGGTATTTTCGAGTAAATAAAGTTTTCAACAAGCTCTCTGTAAGTTTGGTATCTCTCGGGACGGTCAAGTCTTCACATATGTGAATTCCCTTCTTGAATCAGGCATATACGAGTATGTCACCCAAAACAATTGACGAAAATAAAAGTTCTATTTGACTTACTAGTGGGTGAAGTTACCACAGTATTCATCTCAGAAAAAATAAACATATTTTTACCATGCCAGGACTTTTAAAATGAGACGAAATGTGATAAAAATTAATCCAAAATGTCTATTAAACCTTTTCTTGAGATTAGCCATATGTTTATGGTCGGTTAAGTCGAGCTCGTCTATTCTCGACACGGTATAATGTCCTCTATTCAAAATAAAATTCAAAAGGCCATTCGTAGGTTGAAATGGACTCTCTAGCCTCAGGAAGTAACCAATTTTATTTAAACTGTACATTTAAGACTTAAACAGATAGTTCCTGAAACGGAATACAAACCGTTCTCTGAGATCCATAACAAAAATTTATTTTGGATCGTAGACAACATGTCGTGCTCCAGAAAAGATCTGTGACGCCACTTGTGGTCCCTGGGAACGTAATTTGAATCAATAATTCTTACATAAACCGAATGGGCCATACCCATATGGGCCTATTGCTCCAATCTCAGCATAAGGTTCATCATATTGTATCGAAATCAGAAGAGATCGATGACGATATTTGAGGTTCCTAGAATCGTTAATTTAAATCCGAATTGTGTTCATAAAAGTGATTCGACCATTTACACATATGACCCCAAAGCGCTAATTCTATCGTACGGATGGTCGTGGACTTGTGTACGCAGGTAATAAACATTATGTCCAATCGATAACAAATGAGGTCGGTTAGAATGATTTAGATTCCAGGGAACCATTCGATTAAAAATCTTAAAGTATTTCCACACCGTCGACTATGCGTTAAAATAAATAAATTCCACTATATGAATGAGTCCTGCTTCGTGCTCGCCTGTGATTTGCCACAAAAGTCACTTGTTAATTTGTATTTGTATATTTTGATAACTTCATTATAGAAATTGTTGGTGTTCTCCTGAAATTTTCAGTATTAGCGCCAACTAGGGAAAGGTCTACTATGAAGGTACATAACGTCAGATTATAGTCGTGAATTACCCACGAAAGTTCTAAAGCTGTCTCAGATGTTTTTGCTCTAATTCCGCGAGAGTTTTTTGGTGAGTTTTGTATTCCATTCCTACGGGAAATAAGAGTGATCAGAAAAATTAATTGATATCGGACACTTTTCACTAAACTAAATCATTGATAAAATCTGAAAATTATATCTAGAGAGAGATAGATATATACATGCTGTTTCTATGTATGAACGGCGGTTTTTAGTCGATATTGGAAATATATTGATTAGTATTTAAAATAAATTGAATGAGTAACTAATCTTGCTCGTTTGTATTCGTATTTTCCCAGATTGTGTTATTTGAGTTCGCATCGTTGCCGAGGATGACTCGAGCTGACATTTCTGTCTTCTGGGTTGAAAGGCTTCTTACTAACCAGACTACTTTAGCTTGCACTCTACCATCCAGCTTCGGGCCGTCGTTGAAGAATTTAACTACCCTGGTCTCCCTTACCTTCACCAGGTCATCCCTTACAGAATTGGATATAGTTGAGTGCCCTTTTTGCAGGCACTTCCACCCCGAAATCGCTGATATCCGGGCGGCCATATTGAGCGCCATTTGCTTACCGATAATATCCAACGGGAGAAGGTACAGCATGACCTGTAACGCACTAGTGAGGGTCGTTGTCAACGCTTCATGTTATCATGTTCCTGTATGATGATTTCTCCAGCGCTGGTCACCATGCACTCACACCATACAGTAGTACGGGCCTTATAACTGCCGTGTAAAGCCAGTGCACCAGCTTCAGTTGCAAGCCCCATTTCCTTCCGATAGCATTTCTACAAGATTAGAATGCCACAGTGGTCTTCTTCACTCTTTCTATCGTGTTTTGTTCTCAACTGAGCTTACTGTCGAGAACAATCCCCAGGAATCTCGTCCTATCAGTAAGGGCCAGCATAGTACCATTTAAGTTGGTGGAACCATTACCGGAATTTTATATCTCTTAGTGAAATTTAGATGGGTTAATCCCTAACTCACATCTGCTGGCCCAACCCGCAGTGATTGATAACGCGCATTCTGCATCACATCTCTGATTGTACATGGGTGCTTCTCCGAGACAGCTATCACTAGAGAGAGGACACCTCCCTGGAGTGTTCCCCGAACAACCCGTTTTCTAACGGAGACTTCCCCCATCTCAACTATAACGCTACTGCTACCTAGCAGGTGATTAATTAGCCTGGTTACAGGGTATTCAGTCTCTGTGCCTAGTTTCTAGGTACAATTCTCGAACGAATATGGACACCCAGCAACCTTTCCATGGTTTTTAGCCGAAAAGATGACAGATACATTGGTCTTAGTTCCAGCTTCTACCCGCTTTCGGAATAAAGATCACCCTAGTCTCTCTCAATTTCGTCGGGACGTACTCCAGTTTCAGACACCCTTTGAAGATAACCTCCAGCCAGGGAAGTAAGACCTCCGAGTTCTTCTGAATTTCTGCTGGTATACAATCCCATCCGGACCAGCTAACTTAAAGGACTTAAAATTTTCAATAGTCCATTTTTTCTTCAGTGTATTCAGAATATACTAAGTATACAACAACTGGAGGCAGCAGTCATCCCTAGACCGGCAGTCAACCAAAGGCCCCACAATCGACGCATCCTCACTACCCTGGAAGTGAGTTTCTATCAAAAGATCAATAGTCTCTTTACTACAAACCGTCCATTCGCCATCCGGTTTTTTTCAGATAGCCTGAAATAGCTGGACTAGTAGAGAGAATCTTTCGTAAGCGCGAGGTATCCGAGACCCCTTCCATTATATCACAAAAGAGCCTCCACGAATTCATTTGCGCCTCCTTTGTTTTCCGTTTGTATACTCTGAGGCATTCCTTATAGAAGTCCCAGAAATCCTGCCCTCCAATACTTTCCTATATCGCTATTCTCGCGCCATACTGTCCTCCGGGTATTTCTGGACACGCACTGATTTGTAATTTGGAGATTGAGTTTAAAAGTTAGGTGCCGGTGGTCAGAGAAGGAATCGCCACTCATCATTCCCTGATCATAGGTGAAATAAAATCGGAGATCAGAGTAACATTCGGAACCTCCTGTCTATTGCTAATAATAAAGGTGGGTTTCCGACCTATATTACTCCTAATGAGGCTAGTACTGAAAATAAATTCGAAAAGTAACTCACCCCTGTCATTGATGTCTGAATTATCCCAGATGGTACGATGCGTGTTCGCGTCACACCATAGGATACAATCCCAACTTCCTCCTTTCAGCATCCCAAACAAGTACCCCCAGTAAATCTGGCGGCACTAGATTCTCCCGGTCTATGTATGCGGCTTCAAGAGGGAGAATTTTCTCCGTTCCGTCTCTATACATACCGCAGTTATGTCCCCATTGCAATACTGCGGAAGTAGAAAAACATTTTCGTATATTATTTTCTACCACAAGCGTTAAAAAGGGTATAATCCTTCGCTCGCAGATCACAGATCTTGTTGTTTTTGACCCAAGGTTCTTGGATTAAAACTATCTCTTCGTCTGACTTAGCAAGTGTTAGAAGTAGCGCCGTCGAAGCAGTCTTGGTGTGATGTAGATTTATTCAAACCTGATCATTGGACGGAGTCCATGGTATCCTCTATTTCACTCCTTTCGCAGTCCCTAAACTTAAAGAAGCCCACATCTCCCACTCAGAGTCCGATGTGTTTCTTTTTCCATGCCTAAAGATAGTTGATCTCTAAGATCTCTAGTTAACCGCTCACTTGAGTTCGTCACTAGCTGCGATGTTTCTTCTGAAGAAGTAAGGGTGACTAAGCCGAAGTCGAAGTTTATAACCCCTTTAGTTTTTGTCAGGGGAGCCAGGAATTCCTTATTGATTATCATAATGGATATGGATTCATCCAGGTTAGCCGGCTCCATGGGAATCCGGACCATTGCTTTAGGTCTAGTCGGTATCTCTTTGTTAGGAACTGCCCTGAGCTTTACTCCTGACCATACCTCGCCTAACTCCTCGATCGCCTTCCTGTACAAGAAAGCCGATCTTTGATCTACACACGCGGTTGGTTTCAGCCGTCGCTCATACCAGCTCGCGTCCCTACAAATTGGCGGGAGTCCCGGATGTCGTCCAAGAACTTTAAGAAAAACTAGGTTCAGTGCGTTAAACACCAACCTCCATTTTTCCACAGTAGCAAGGTTCTTGGATTAGAACTATCTCTTCGTCTGACTTAGCAAGTGTTAGAAGTAGCGCCGCCGAAGCAGTCTTGGTGTGATGTAGATTTATTCAAACCTGATCATTGGACGGAGTCCATGGTATCCTCTATTTCACTCCTTTCGCAGTCCCTAAACTTAAAGAAGCCCACATCTCCCACTCAGAGTCCGATGTGTTTCCTTTTCCATGCCTAGAGATAGTTGATCTCTAAGATCTCTAGTTAACCGCTCACTTGAGTTCGTCACTAGCTGCGATGTTTGCTCTGGATAAGTAAGGGTGACTGAGCCGAAGTCGAAGTTTATAACTCCTTTAGTTTTTGTCAGGGGAGCCAGGAATTCCTTATTGATTATCATAATGGATATGGATTCATCCAGGTTAGCCGGCTCCATGGGAATCCGGACCATTGCTTTAGGTCTAGTCGGTATCTCTTTGTTAGGAACTGCCCTGAGCTTTACTCCTGACCATACCTCGCCTAACTCCTCGATCGCCTTCCTGTACAAGAAAGCCGATCTTTGATCTACACACGCGGTTGGTTTCAGCCGTCGCTCATACCAGCTCGCGTCCCTACAAATTGGCGGGAGTCCCGGATGTCGTCCAAGAACTTTAAGAAAAACTAGGTTCAGTGCGTTAAACACCAACCTCCATTTTTCCACAGTAATAATGCTCCCCTCTTCATGGCTCTCGTCCACGACGGCTAGCACCATCTCCCCTTTCTTCACAATGTCGCTGAAGAATTTATGCAGATGCCTGTTCGGCGACTGTCCCAAATGGAGCTTGGCCCGTTTAATCCCGGCATCCAAACCATCATGCTGCCCCTCACTATACCTCTGTCTTTTACACCCAAGGACCTCCTATGTACATTGCCCTCTTCGGCTAGGTAACTCTTTGCCCAATTAACAGACTTCCTCTGTTCTTCCGTCCATTGCTTCTCCGGGACTATAGCCAGTCTGTCTAAGACACGAAAGGCCGAACGCCTCGTCCTGTATCTCCGAACCGAAGGAGCAATACTTAATTCCACGAGTATCGGAGAAAATGATGGTTCGCCCGTGCAGAGATTCATATACACGGGTAAGGCTACATACAACTGGAGGCCGCCAGGTATCCAGAGGGCTCCGTTCAGAACTGAGCAATTATCCAGCCGCGCTGATTATCGGCACGGTTCGCATATCAACTTGATCCGATCCGTCCGCCACCATTTAGCGTGACCCGCCCCACACCTAGGTTACTTATTTCACCCATTCTTGTTTTCAAGAATGAGAACCTGGAGGTGGTGGAGCTAGTGGAGCGACAGTTATTAAAACAATAACCTCTTTCTGCATAATCTATATCTAATGTTATTTTCTCTTTACTTTTAGTTGTTTAGGGCTTTCGCTCCAGAGTAGTTTACAATTCCAGTGGTTGACAATCCTTGATTTGATGTTCTAAAACCTCCAAAAGCTTGCGCCTACAACTTCGTTTGGAAATTCGTAACAGTATCATACTCTTTTACAAGACGCTGCTAACCTTGAGAACCTTGAGAATTTGATGACACATCGTCTGTGGCAATTATAGTTCTTACACCTTACCAAATTACACAAAGACTTCTTGTTCTGCTTTAAATAATATGATTTCAATTCTAACACAGCCTTCTAGTAATTAAAATTCATGAAAGGAAAACTTGGAGCCCAAAAAATAAACTAAATGTTATTTTTAACAAGATCAAGACCAAGATGAAAATTTAAAAGAGATAATATGTTGCGTATGTATATTAATTAAAACAGAGCAATATATAACAGCAACAACACCACAAGAAGTAAAAACATTTAGAATTCAAAGCCCATATAAAACATGTAAATTAAATTTTACTAAAAACCATTTTCTAAACTTTCTAACTTTTTTCTTTATGTCGTGTATGTGTGTTAGTAATTTGATACGAGAGGAGGTGGAGATGTGCTCGCCATATATGTAAACTGTATACAACCTCGTAAAACACAGTGGGTAGATGGAGGCTAGGGTTTTATAAAGTTTTCCATATACATATGAGTTTGGAATTTTTTAAATAATAATAATTATTATAAATTGTTATGCTAACTTTTACGTATACAGTGCGTAATCAAATACAAATAAATAATTTTACTTTCCTAATATCCCAAATTAAAACTTCATCAAATTCCCAAAAAAAAAACAAAAACATTTTACCGATCGTTAAAAATAACGATTTTTTTTATTAAATCGCCCGCTCACCTTGACAGAATAGAATACGACGGTAAAAACACAAAAAATTAATTTTCCTGTCCGCCTCTTCGATTTTCCATTCCAATCACAATCAGATAATTTTCCCTTAACTAATTTTTTTTTTTGGATTTTTCTCTGATAGAAGCAAAAAAAATTACGAAATGAATAAATTAAATAAAATTAAAAAGAAAATCAATAACGTTAATTGATAATAAAAAGAAATTTTGTTTTATCTCAATATACATATTTGGTCCAAAACAGAAAGGGAACACGACGAATAGAAATGTGTTCGATTGTGCGAGTGAATAGCTTTGGGATCTGTACTTAAAGACTTTCCAATATGGATCGAACCAAGGCAATTTGATTGATTTGATTTTTGCACCTCCACCTAGTTTGTTTCTTGGACTAAGATGCCAGGAGAATATTTTGTGTAAGCTGCATCGAAAAATGTTTTGGTTCTCTCCTATACTGTTTCCAGCCGAGCACCATCAAAAATAGCAATATTTTCGTCTGAAACCATTTTTCTCAGGCTGCCTTTAAATTTCCTAAATTGCAAGCCAACAACGTAGGTGCTATGTAGAGAAAATAGTCAGAGGAATTACTAAAGAAATTTAAAAATAATTTCAAACTTATTTTGTTCCCCTAAAATTACATTTCTTGGAAAAATTTGGTTCACAGCAAAAGAGCATTATCTTGCCACACACGATAATCAGGTATAGGTAAGGGGTCTTCCACGCGTCTTACTTTCGTTGATACTGACTGCAAGGCCTCATTGGTAATACATTTTCCGCAGTGTTCGCATAGGGTAAATACTTTGTGTGTTTGATAGAGCATTTCTTTATAGCGACTAAATACAAACGACTTCCACTATCAATCATCATCATCTGTCATCTGAAAATGATTGTTCTGAGCAGAACAAACCGCGAGAACTGTTTTAGGATTATAAAAAAATAAGTCAAACACTAATATAGTGGGGTTTGATCCCAAGAAAATCAAGAAACAATTTCTGTCAAGTAGATTTGTTTTGTAATAGGGATCCATGAAACCAAGTTACGAGTTACAGCACGACCACCTCCCTGTGGACAACGTTTGGAGACTGTAACGGAAACACAAAAAGAATCCAGTTCGAATACCACAATCATAAGATAAGATATGCCGTCAAAGTAGCGGCAACATCCAGTAAAGTGTTAGTTTCATTAATTGTGATTGTGTTAGTGATATTACCTGAGTAAGACGGAACATTATTGAAGATTAGAGTTTTCTTGGGTAAAAGGTATCCCTAGAGATCTTAACCCAACCTTAGGTATATGGGTTATACCTGTTAGTATAGTAGGTTATTATGTTAGTTGAGAATCGTGTCAGGTAGAAAAAATTATCAGGAGCCTCTCATCCTGGGATGGGAACAGTTTAGAGGATTTTGTATTATGACCAAATATAACAAAAATTCTTAAACCACATGAGATATCCCTAGAGATCTTAACACAACCTCAAGTATATGGGGTGTTAGTTGGAGGCCTTGTCAGTTAAAAAATATATTCAGTTGCTCCCCATCCAGGGGAGAGAACATTTAATAAAAGTTTGTATTATGACCAAATATAATAAAAATTGATAGGCCAACTGAGATATCCTTAGAGATCTTAACAATACCTCATTTGTATGAGGTGTTAGTAGGGGACCATCCAGGGGTGGAGACAACTCATACAATTTAGTATTATGATCATATATAATAAAAATTGATAGGCCAACTGAGATATCCCCAGAGATCTTAACACAACCTCAGGTATGTGGCGTGTTAGTTGGGAACCATATCACTTATAAAAAAATATCAGGAGCCCCCCATCCAGGGGTGGGAACAGTTTAGAGGATTTTGTATTATAACCAAATATAACAAAAATTATTAAACCACATGAGATATCCCTAGAGATCTTAACACAACCTCAATTGTGATGTTCGGATGCGGGCCTGTAAATGAAGCCGTGATGGGCATATGAACGATATTGTTTTTCATACATAAATTACCTAGAATCCTATCCTTATCAATAAAAAATTTTGCCTTTTCATCCCAAAATGTGTTTTATTTACAAATGAAAAAAGGAGCACCATGTATATAGGCTGTTTGTTTTGACCTTAAGATTTGTAACGTTTGATCAGATCCGGTCCTATTTCATAAAATCCAATTTAGTTATTAAAAATTATGGGTTCATAGATTAAAAATTGAAAAATTTATTTCAAAGTGACCATAGAACATTTTCCTAATCCTTAAATATTTGGTGGTCACCTTGCATATTCAGAAAGAACTACATTTTTACCACAATTTACTGTTTTGAAAAATTTCCTCTATTTTATAAATTGAAATTATTATTCACTGGATCTGGTGAACTCCATACCACCTAAAATTGATTTGATTGTGTCTCTTCATAAGCGGTTATGAGTCCCAATCAACCTTCCAACACAATATATGGCCCTAAGAATTCTCATTATATTTGTTACCATTTCCACAAATAGGAGTTCCCTGGCTTTGGAGCTTGATATTATTTTTCTAATTATTAGTGTGAAAAATTCACACAGTTGCAATTTTTTTTTCTTCATCCGGAACATGAAAATGAATACCACACCAGAGGTAGCAGCTCAAGTTATTGCACTAACTGATGCGGAGTAGAACCAAAGTGGAGTGGCTCGACAAATTTGAGCCGATTCTCCGATCGTCGAGTGTAGCAGAGATACGAGATTGATATTGAGAATACGAAATTGATCCCAGAGCACCAGCTAGGCCGCCTTCAGTTCGCTCGCGAGCATTTGGCTTTTACAGAAGAACAATGGAGAACAGTCCCGTTCTCTGACGAGTGCAGGATGTGTTTACATGGCAACGATACGAGGATTAGTGTTCAGAAGACCAGGAGAGCAATTTTCGCAATGTTGTATTGAAGAACGTATCTCGTATGGTGGTAGATCGTGCATGTCCTGAGGAGGTATGTCACTGGAGGCGAAGACAGATCTTGTATTCATCTGAATACTGGCCGCCGATCAAGTAAATTGACTTCTCAACGGTACATTGAGGAAATACTCGAGGACTACGTGGTAACTTTTGCTGGGTTTATTGGTGAAAACTTCCTGTTCATGCAGGATAATCCGAGACTGCATATGGCTGGTCTAGTATACCAGTACCTTCAAAAGGAGGATGTTCCTATGATGGAGGGGCCAGGTCGAATCCTGGACCTCAATCCCATTGAACATTTATGGGACGAACTGAAAAAATGAGTTCGAGCCAAAGTTATTGCTCCAACGAGTCTCCAGGAGCTGCAACAGGCGATCGCAGAGGCATGGGAGGCGATACTTCAAGATTTGGTGAAAACTTTGGTGAAATTAATGAAACATTGAATAGAAGCTGTTATTCGGGCTGGGAGAGAGAATACATCTTATTAATAAAAATATTATTTTTGCTGATTTCCTTGTTTTAATTCGATTTTTACCAATAATTTTCATGCTGACAAATTCACTTCATTATGCCGCTTTTTCAAAACGCATCTTGTCCCTATTAGCAAAAAACTGAAATAGCCAGTTTTCACAAGCCTTTGTTGGGGCCATTTTTATACCACCAAGAGCGTTTGCCATGGACTCATCATGGAAGTGTGAGGCCTGGCGTTGTTCTGTTGGAACTCGACGCACCTTCTATTGGCTGGTTATGGCCGCTTCTGTTCGATTGCTGCCTTCAGTCGGTCCAATTTCTGCCAGTAGACATCTAAATAGAGCGTTTGGCCAATGAGCAGCAGCTCATAGTAGATGTTTCCCTTCCAATCCCACCAAACACAAAGCAAAACCTTCTTGGTCATCAATCCTACTTTGGCCACCGTTTGGGCAGCTTCGCCGTCCTACGACCATGATCGTTTCCGCTTGACAATGTCGTATATGACACATTTTTCGTCACCAGTCACCATCCACTTCAGAAATGGCCCGATTTCGTTCCGTTTGGCCAAGGATTCCCGGATGGAAATACGGCCTATCAAGTTTATTTGCATCAACTCGTGCAGCACCTAAACATTGAGGTTATTTTTGAAGCGAGCCTTACGCAAGTGGTTTAAAATCGTTTTGTAATCGATCTTCAGCTCCTGGTTGATGCTACGAGAGCTCGCATGCCGGTCTACTTCGATAATTTCCAGGATTCGACATTTTCGACGATAGGCCATCCAGTGCGTGGTGGTTTTCAATATCAAAATTACCGGAACGGAATCGACGAAACCAAAATTGCGTGTGATTGGTTGTGGCAGTATCGGGACCATAGACACCATTCACAATTTTTGTAAAATTGTAAAATAAAACGAATTTTCTCTTCGATTACCTCCATCTTTGACACGCTATAACTCACAACTGAATCCCCCTTTCCAACGAGTTTAAGTAAGTCATACTGCGACAAATACATCATCAGATATAGTTATGTCACTAAAGCCATCTAGCGAAAAAATAATGAGTTTCTTTATCCCCAACCCATTATTTATGTGCTGCTAAAAAGTTATCCCCATCAATCTGAAAATTAGATCTTTTGGCTTTATGCTTGAATCACCTAGGAGTTTTGTACGAGACTCGCCCAATGAAAAGGTTCAGCTCAAAAGAAATTAACTCACAATTGATCCCATAATATGGAGTAGATGCTGTTTTACAATAATGTAAATTGATATGTCTCCGAAAGCTTTGAAATCGTATTGTTTCCTCCAGATGATGGGAATGGTAGTGCTGCGAACAGTGCTGGAAGCGAAAATGAAGTCAATTTCTCGCTCAATTATCTTGGTAAGCTCACTAGAAATAATATTGATAAAACAAGAATAACAATTCTGTAATTTTGTGTTATTTGTTCGAATAGGAAAAAAAATTCTGGCTCAACCGTGAGAAATAAATGGTGTAATTGAAGGCGAAAATATTGAATTAACAAATTATATTACTACCGAAATCGTTCATATTGACACTGAAATTTTTGAGGAGGTGAATTGTGAAATTGGAGGGAATGAACCTGTTGAGTTTGTGTCAATAGGAAATGTTACAGAAAAACCAACGACTGCTTTACCTAAAAAGAGAAGCCTTGGTCTTGGGATGAAACAACACTTAAAAAGGAAACCACCCCAACTTTATCACACCGGTTTTGGTATGCCGAAAATGTAATCGAAAACGGAAAATCGCCTGTAGATTTCTTCAAAGACGTTGAAGATGACAGTCTGATGACAGACGTTGACAGACATATTACTCAGTCTGTCGCGGGTGTTAGAGGTGGTGCTCGGTAACACTTCGGAGCTGCTCTTCGCTATACTAAATAACTCAACAAAAGAGAAAAAAACCTTAACCATTGCCATTCCAGTGCACCTCCCCTTCCACACTGTGTTCAACTATACGCATCCCAATTGACATGGTTTTCGCCTAAATACGAACGAATAGTTTGCAGAATGGTTCGATTAGTACGCTCTGAGGCGTTACTTTGCGGATAATGGAAGGGGGTTCTATTATGTTGAATTTCATACCGATTCCGTAGATTCCCGAACACAGTAGATTGAAACTGACTTCCATTATCCGAAAAGAATATCTAGGGAACAGAGAAGAGTAAAAATATTTCCTTTTCCACGTAATCACATATTACTGTCGACGACGCATCTCGAAACTCTTTCAGTCTTATAAATTTTGAAAAGTGATCCAATACGACCAACACACAAGTATTTCCGTTTCAAGAGCGTGGGTAAGGACCTAATTAGTCTAAATATATTTTCCGAAATAGACGAGTGGTAGTTAACGAACTGCCCATTATTGGTCGAGTTTTGGAATTTGTAGCTTTTGACATTTTACAGGTGTCACTTTAACAAAGTCTCGAACATCCTTAGCCATACCAAACCAAAAGTAATAGCGTTGAAAGACGCTCGAGTATTTTATAGATGCCCATATGCTCTGACGACAGAGGTTTTTTGAGCCGCTTCAAGTATTGTTAGAACTAGGCTCTCGGGGATGACCAACTTCCAATTTTAAAGGTCCGTATGTCTGCGTATTGAATGCCATACGACTACGATATCAAAAGTTTACCATCTTCTACTCGAAAATTGGAATCAACATTTGTAAGATCTTTAACTTTATCAATGCGATTTAAGTATTCTTTGTCATTAAACGCATTGGAATCCATATCCAGCGCTTCGCAAAACGATCAGGAAAGTACAACAGGTACCACGTTGAGTGGTCCTTTCCGATATTCAATGTGAAACTTGTGACAATGTAATTGAATGCTCGACCTAGCTAAGCGTCCGGACAAATCGAACATGTTCATCAACCAGCGGAGACTCGCGTGGCCTGTTATAATGGTGAACTCGAAACCCGCAATATAATGTCGAAAATGTTTTACCGATATTACAGCCGCATAGCATTCGAGTTCGGTAGTGTTATATTTCATCTGGGTACCATTCAATTTCTTAGAGAAGAAAGCGATCGGGTATTCACAATCATCAATCTTTTGGAATAACACACCCCCTACTCCTCTAGACAAAGCATCGACCTGGATGTAAAAAGGCAGCGAAAAATTTGGGTGTGCTAACACAGGCGCAGTGGTAAGTCGTTAGAACCATAAATGCGTCGTTTGGATCGTTATTCGGTGAGGGGAGCAGAATGGTGGAGAAATTAGAAATTAACCTACGGTACCACCCACACATACCGAGGAAGCGACGTAACTGTTTCACTGTTTGTGGGATAGGAAAGTCTTAAATTGCACGCACTTTCTCCGATCACATAACCTAAATACTTTAAGCATCTGAGTACGAATGTACTTTTTTAAACATTAATAGTAAAGTTGGCCTGGCGCAACCACTCAGCTACGAGCTTCAGAAGCACAAGGTGTTCATTAAAAGATCTGGCAAGATAGACAAAAACCCTGTGAATCAGTCGGTACATAGTTTGTGGCGCGTTGCACAACCCAACGGGTATTACGATAAATTGGTACAGAGGCCTACTCGGTACCGTAAAAGCTGTTTTGCATTCGGCATCATTCTCGAGTGGAATTTGCCAGAATGCATCCTTTAAGTCTAAATTGGACATGAAGGATGTGTTCTCTAGTCGACTTAGTATTCGTTCGTGCTAACCCCATTTGGGTTGACATTTCGTTGTTTTGGTGAGAGCTCGTGTAGTAATGAGTCCTCCGGGTCATTCGCCGAGTCAATTTAGAGAGGATCGTCTTGTAGTGGCACGTATAATTCACTAAGTTGAATTGTTATCCCGAACAGATTAAAGAAATCGACACCCAAATAGAGTGATTGACTTAAATTAGGTGCTAAAAATAGTTGAAGAGATTTTTCTTACCTACGTTCTTTTGTACCATTGACATTGGAGATGACAGACGGTGAATGATGAAAACGAAGTTCAGCGAGAGACAATAGTTTCTCGCAATCTATGCCAAGGATTGACTAACATTTGCCCCCGAGTGAAGGAGGCCACGAACAGGTTGATTGAATATTTCAACGGTTACGTATGGTCTACCATCGACTTCGGTTGATAGGAGTGAAGAACTAATTTGTTTATAAATTTTTCGTTTTCCTTAAAATACATCCACGAACGGTGAAAATTAGATCTGATTATATCCGGGACACCATCAGTACTGTTCGACGTAACGATAGAGACATTATTTATGGGACACGGTTTTTGGATCGGTTGTGCGCAATTCTGGGTCGGTGTTGGAAGATGCATCCTCGAACGTGACTTTACGCAATAATGCCCTGCAATTCAATACAATATTGTGGGAAGCGTGTGCGTTACGATTATAAGTGTTAATCGCGCTTAATTTGGGCTCATAATTATGCATGATATTAGCCTGGTTAAAGTAAGGAGTTGGCGAATGCAATTGATCACCAACCAATGTAATGCCTGGCGAATTATCTATCATGGGAGGACGAGCAAAACCTTGTTGCCTCGTTTTGGGGATCGTTGAAGTATGACTTAGTATATTCGCGGCGCCGACTTCGTTATACGTGAACCTGTCACATGATTTCAGCTCATGGCAGTCTAGTTCATAAACATATCGGTCTTTTGTAGATAAACTCGCCTGTACTGACCTGTATATACTGAGTAATTTACCGTATCGATTCGGGCGCCACTATAACGAAACGCTTCGTGGCGTTACCTCGACCTATATCCTTCACGCCATTGACGGACATGTTACCGTCACCACCTGCAGCTTTAGCCGACCATTGCTCAGTCTTTCGCGGGTGTTAGGGGTGGTGCTCGGTAACACTCGGAGCTGCTCTTCGCTATACTATATAACTCAACAAAAGAGAAAAAAAAAACCTTGGCCATTGGCATTCCAGTGCACCTCTCCTTCCATACTGTGTTCAACTACTTGTTTCAATCCCGTTGGGGTAACTTATTAGTCGAAACTATATGCTACTCGTATATATTATTGCTCGGAATTATTTCACTGAGCGGTAGTGTCGCTCGACTTTACTGCCCCGTGATGGATTATGTGTGTATGTTATTGTATCGCTCGAATATTCGTTATATGTTATATTAGCGCTCGTGCATGCTCCTCCTGTTCAGTATTGAAAGAGCGACCTCGATTTTCTGGTGTTTTTTTGTTTCGTTTTTTTTTGGACGCGTACACTACGCTATATATATATATATATATATGCATATATATATATATATATATATATATATATATATATATATAATTAAGGTATATTATATTATACTTTACCTGGTTTTGTGTTGTTCCACTAACAAGAAGGCGATGCTCGTTGTTCAGACGCACGCAAGAAAACAATTTGTAATTTCGTTTTTTTTTTCCATTTTGTGGTTCGCTGTCAAGTTGGGAAAAACATTTTTCTGACTACTGCGCTCAGTATCGAATGTTCGATACCGAACACTAACCCCAACAATGAGCAATTGGTCTGCCACCTATCAACCAATAGCTGCATTGTATCAAAAACAATCCTCTTTACATTCGCATAGAAAACGACGTTGTGCATTTTGCCCAAAAACGACAAAATATATTTGTACAAAGTGCAATGTCGCATTACAAACGACCTCATGTTTCAAAATGTATCATTCAGAAACTAATAACTAATTTGTATAGCTCTACAAAGGCCTTTTTTATTTAACTATTTATATTACGACTGAGTATGGACCCAATTGGTAATTTACATTGCATAATCAAGTATTTGATTAGTCGGCGTAATCAAGTGATTATCCCCAGTTACGTGTAACTCCTCCTCAGATTTTTCGCCTCAGTAAGTCTACTGACCTCCTGGTCGCGATAAGTCCAGTGGTTTGGTTCTTTGTAGTCTTCTTGTTGGTGTGCTAGTCAGCATACAGCGTATGTCCAGATTTTCATGCTATGGTGCAGACGTTGTAGGTGTTTTGTTGCATGATGCTTGATTTCATCCGCGACAAGCTCGATCTCTAGATCTCTCTTTAGATTATTTTTATTGGTATATGATTAACTTTTCGAGTTGTGAAGTTCAGTTGGATTGATTTTGCTTCATTTAATTTAATTCGGCATTTCTTTGTCCAATTACATATCAGTCCAATCACACCGTATGCAATTTACTAGTGGAGTCATTGATATTCTTTGCTGTTGCAAGTATTGCCGTGTCGTCGGCAAAAGTCGCCACTCCCTTGTGGTACTCCGGCTGTTATCCTTTTTAGTTGGGAGTATTCATTCTCATACTTTACTCGGAAGTGCCTCTCTGATATGTATGATTTTAGAATTTTAAAAAATTTCTCCGGAAAATCTCGATGAAGTGTGAATTCTAACCCCTGGTGCCATACTTTGTCGAATGCTTGTACTACATTAAGGAATATAGTTGAGCAAATTTGTTTGCTTTCTAGTGATTTCTCGATTACATCAGTAACTCGATGTACTTGTTCTATCGTAGAATGTTTTTCCCTAAATCCAAACTGATGTGGAGGGATAAGATTCCTTTCTTGGATAATTGGTTTTAGTGTTTTAAGAAGAATCTTTTCAAATAGTTTCGATAATGTTGGTAGCAGAGAAATTGGCCTTTATAAAGCTTTATCATTCGGAGGTTTGTTCGGCTTAAGTATCACAATTACTTCTGCAACTTTCCATTGTCTTGGTACATATCTTCTATATGCGTTTCCTCAACGCTTTCTCCGGTAATACTTTTATTATCTGGCCAATTATAAGATCATATCCTGGGGCCTTATACGCATTCAGGTTATCTTGATTTCGCATTTTAGTTTGGGCTAAGGTTGAAATGTTTCGTCAAGGTAATTTGCAAACAAATCTGCTTTTTGTTTAGCATTTCGATAATTGGAGGAACCTGAAGTTTGGGTCTTTTAAGATTCTTACTTGCTTTCCATAATGAATAATCAGTATATTTTTGCCCAGTTAGAGTGCCGAGGTATTTATTAACTGAATGATTTTTAATGAATTTTATTAGGTATTTCAATTTGTTGCACAAATGGTTAAATATCCTCTTATTCTTCGGGTTTCGATATTTTTACCATTTCTTCCGTGCCTTTCTTTTATTTTTAAAAAGTTCTTTAACTTCCTCTGGATAGCTAGCATTGCGTTTCATTTCCTTACTATTATAGGAGCGCTTTCCCACTCAGCACTTTGGATATTATGGATGAGCTTATCTAGTTCGTCTTCTATTTGGGCCGGTCCCTATATTGGGTTCTGCAGGCTAATTCTTTCTATTAAATGTGTTTGGAAGCGATCCCAATTGGTTTTGGATCTCCTTAATTTCGGGTTGCTCTCTTTCATAATCATTGTTTGGCTAAGTATCATAATAACTGGTCTATGATCTGACGATAGACTTTCATTGTTCTCTACATGAATATAATTATGTGAAATCCCTCTTGTAATAAAGAAGTCTATAAAATCTGGAGTCTTACTGATATTCGTAGCCCAATAGGTTGGTGTACCGCCTGAGTGAAACTCGCATTTTAGTTGTTTGCCTGCTGCAAACAGCTCTTTTCCTTTAGCAATCGTTAACCGTGATCCCCAATAGATATGTTTGTGCATTATGGTCACCTCTAATTAAGAAGATACTTGATAGTGTTTTGAGAAGATTAGTATAATCCACTTGTTTAAGTTTGTATCTTGGAGGGCAGTATATTGCCGAGATTCTACAAGTTTTATTATTGTTTAATTGTATTTTGATTGTTGTGACTTGCATGGAGAGCTTCTCGATATGTTCCTCGTTATGTTTTATATGATCTTTTATGTGGATAGCTGATCCACCTCTAGCTTTGTTCTCTGGATGTAATGCATGGTAGCAATTATATCCTCTTATTTTACAGAATGAAGTTTTGGTGAAATGGGTTTCTGATGCATGTTTAAAAAAATATCTAGGTCTTGAATGTGATGCAATAGCCCATTTGCATTCCAGGTTACAATTCGTATTGTTTTATTCTTTTCTTTTGTTTATAATTCGATTTTATCTAATTTATATTTTGATACACTCGATCAAGGTTTTCTTCTACGACGATTTGATGTATCTGGTTTGCATGATTTATCTCTCATTTTCTGTAGTTCTACTACTACTTCACATCCTCTGTAGTTGGCTGGATGCTGGCCTTTACAGTTGATACACTTCGGTGTTGTATTTCGGGGAACAGTGCAGTCGTTTTCAGCGTGTTTTCCTTCACATTTAACACATTTTGCTTCGCGATGGCAGTACTTTTGTGTATGATTATAATCTTGGCAGTTTTTACTTTGCGGTATTAGTCGAGTGACCTTTCTCGGTGTTTCTATTTTAACTCTGAGGTTGAGGATAGCCTTAATATTGTCGTAGTACATTGCCCAGGATGCGCCACTTGCTCGGGTAGCAGGTTGAAAAAATTCACCGTAGGCCATTTGATTTTAGATCATAAAAAGTGTGTCCACGAATTTACTTCGTCATCATAATAATAAACCGAAACCGGTGAGCATTTATACACGTGTTGCTGTACACTTTTAAAAATTTATAATAAAATAATAATAATTTTTCACCCGCTCAGCACTCACATTTTTCCCATGTTTCATTTCTACAAATACCGTAAATATTAAAATAGTCGGCTTAATTTAAAAACATAAAATTTTTCCTTATAAATAATTTCCAATTTACATTCCCTTATACTCGTACATATTATGCTCTACGGCTACGGCTGAATGTATGCGTACATAATAATAATTTCCCTTTAATTTTTCCTAACGTCCTCATCCTCTGTGTCGTCTTTGTACCATACACTTTTTTTTTCATTTTTCACACAAACTCATTCATTTCCATTGTGAAAAATAACAAAACATTGGACATTATGGATGTTGTGTAAAAAAAAAATAAAATGAAACGAAGAACGAACGAACTCCATCTCTAAATTTTTCTCATTATCCTTCATTCATTTCCATATTGCCCATTCCACTGGTGCGTTCCATTAATTGTCGTTTTCTTTTTAGATTTTCTTCTTCTTCATCTGTGCAGAGTAGTTAACACAGGAAAATGGGATTTTTTTTTTCTGTTTGGTACTCGTGTATACGAATACATTTTTCTAATGAATGCGTGTTTGTATTGTGTTACATGATTTTATTTTTGGAAAATGGATTTTCCTCAATTATTAGTATTTTTTTTTTAATGTGTGTTGAGTTTTATATTTTTAGTGGATATGTGTGGATACGCATTATATCGAGAAATGGTTAAAAATATAATTTACATGGATTAAAATAATGTGAATTGATCATCTCGTTTAGATACGATATTTTCATATCGTTTGGAGATAAAACACGATGGATGTTAATATCGAAAGTAGTAAACTTTTTTTGGATGTGTATCTTCGAGTGAACTAACCAAAACTATATTTTCCATCTAGGTATCTACTCTCCACGATAATATAAAAGCACAATAGAGATAAAAATTCTTGTATCTACCTTTAGTTTTAAAATGTACATTATTTTGAATATGATGCCATCCCATAACTAATTGTTTCTGTAAGACACATAATATTATACATTTTTCTCTAAACTACTTTATGTGTAGGGTGGGGTCCACCACCCCGCCTCCCATCATCCTAGAATTTATAATATCATCTCGTATGCGTAATGTATGTATATTTTTCCATTAGTTATGTGTGTATCAAGTCAAATGTATATGTATGTACGATGTATGGTATATAAATATACAAAGTACAACAACAAAAAATAAAGAAAATGAAAAAGAACATTTTCCAATTGGATAGTCGCACCGGGGGATGAGGATGGTTTGTTATTTTATGAGATGAATGTAGTTAAATTAAAATAATTTTTTTCTTTATAAACTGTATAGTGTGTGTGTGTATGCTGAGTATATTCAAATTCAACTATGTTTATTCTTCCCCCCTCCCCCTCATATGTAAGTGGGTATACCGAAAGTATATGTACTAAAGCTTTGCATATGAGTATGTAGAATTATGGTTATATGTTTAGAGAAAACCCGAGTAGCTTAGTGTTGACTATATAACACTGTACAAGTGTACATGTACGTATACCTACATAACATTATGTATTGATGTACAGTGAGTTAATTAGAATAGTTACATTTCTTGTAAATTGGATTTCGAAATTAAATTAAAATGAACAAAAATTCGGTACTGTACAGAATAGAAGTTATCCCACGATTCTATCCCAGGAAATAAAGAAAATCCATCGGGCAACAATACTCAATAAAAAACCTATTTGCTCCTGTGTGAAGTTAGCCCAGCCCGGAATTTATTAAAATTACGTTAAATACAAAAATAACATTCGTTCCTATTAAATTTTGTCAATTTTAGCCATGCAATCTAAAAAGAAAATCAAGCCTTAGAAATGTATTTATTAGTTATATTATGTCAATTCACTTGTCTTTGTCGCCACAATTGTTTATTACAATTTTCTGCTTCAAGCTGTCACTATGAATTATTTGTCAACACGCTTGATATCAAATTATAGGGTAATTCTAAAATATTTGGAATTATAACGAAATGTCAGTAGTACCAATTTCATGTTTAGATCGGTTTGAATATCGGGTTTGCCTCGACCATGAATTTTGTACTAAAATTATATTGTATTGCCTTTTATTGTTATAATCATTTATAGAATAAATGATGAATTATAATTAAAGGGTTTGCAGTCCTCGCCTCTAGTATATTGCCAGACTTAAATCTCGGACGACAACACCATCTTATTGGTATAATTTACGTCCTAAGCCATTTATCAACGTTGGTAATATTTTGAGGAAAATTGCAAATCACTTTCGGCCTTGCCATTCAATTACTTTTTGCCAGTCAATTTTCTAATGACAATCTCGTTTTCTAGTTTTTTCGTTAGAAATGGCACTAACCAATCACCCCAGGTTGCAATGTCGACTCCTAAATTCTTTATTGCGTGTAGATTTTTCGTGACCGTGTCATGCAATATTCTAATTGCAGATGCTGCTTCTTGTTGAATATTGTGTAGGGCAAAAATAGCGTTAATATGGTTGTTACTAGCAACCTTTAGTGTTGATATTTGTTGCCTAGTTTTTCCATCGCGCTTTTATAATTGTCTCCTATTGGCTGCAAATGTTGGATGATTTTGCTTGCTGCTCCCTCCAAATATGTTTTGAGATACATAATTTTGTGTGTATGTGTTAGACTAACGTTTTGGTCTATCAATTTTGAGAACAGTTCATGGAACCCAACCCAGTCTTGATAGTTCCCATTGAACTTTATCTCAATTGCCTTTAACCTGTAATTTTTTGATTGCTGATTGTTGTTGTTTGTTTCATTTGTTTCAATCGTCTTATATACCGCAGGTTGTAGCTTAGCAGTACACTCTTCTGCACGGTTGCTAATCTCGAAGTAAATGTTGTTTCTAAAATATTCCTGATGTTCTAAGTCTTCTTTAGTTGTTTCTAGCAGTATTTCTTTGTGCAGCTCATTTATTTTTTCCATCGTCGTATTTAGTTGTTTAATTTTTTGTTTCGGGTATTCAGCTTCTTTTCTTCCGTTTCTTCTCCAAGTGATTTATTTTAAATAACTGCTTTCTGAGCAGCCTTTCCTTGGGATCATCGTTGTTTACTTGAATCGGCAGGATTTGCAACTTCGATACTACTTTTTGTTGTGCCGTAGTTGTGCTGGCTGTATGAGTTCTTGCGATATCCGAGTCATTCAGTTCTGCCAGTTTAGTTTTTGTTGCTATCGGCAGTTTTTCAATTGCGATGTCATCTGCTGCTTTTGTAGTTGGAGTTTTTGCGGCAGTTTCCAGCATAGTTGATATCAGCTGTTATGCTATCACAAGTACGTTTTATGTGCCTACGTTCTTCTATGTAAGGCAAGTTGTCTATGCCTTCGTAGTTAATTAATAGCTTGTCGTTTTCTTTGTATATTGTGTAGATATCTGCGACTTCTTCTTTTCATTTTTCCAGATGGGCCTTTGTTTTCCGGACAGCTGGATGCTTTCTTATATTTGCGATTAGTTTTTGTATCTGTTCGTCCAGATCACTTTGTTCGTTTAGTAATTTCTCCATAATAAATTCTTGTTGTTGTTGTGGAGCGTTTCACCTAGCGTGATTCTTTTTCCTCGAAGGACCAATGTTCGACCGTATTTTGGTCAAATCACATTATTCAAAGTGAGGCGAACTTATGCCAGTGGATTAAAATGCCATGATATAAATTGTCTGGAAGAATAATGAGATATAATTTTAGAGTTTTTTATTAATTTATTAAATGTTTCATTGAGAATGTTGGATGCCCCAATAAAATTACTCCCATTGTCACTGTACATGTCTCGACAAATTCCTCTCCGTGCAACAAACCGTTTTAATGCTCCCAAGAAAGCATCTGTTGTCATGTCACTGACCACTTCCAGTACACGGCTTTCGTGCTTAGGCATACAAATAGGCATATGTATGCTTTGTAGGTCTTTTGACGTCGCCCTCGTCGTAGGTGCATTGGTAGCGGACCGGCGAAATCTACACCAATCTTCAGAAATGGGCGAATTAGATCAACCCTGGAACTGGGTAGGTTGTCCATCAATTGGTTACTGACCCTTTGCTTTATATTTGACACAGACAACATATTTATTGGCGACTTGTTGGACTAAGTTTCGATCACTTGGAAATCAGTATTCTTGTCTGGCAATCACTAGCATTAGTGATGGCCCCGCGTGCTTGTTATTGATGTGATTGGTATCAACTATATTAGCCATAACTGAGTCGAAACTTTTGATGTAGAATTAATGGATGCTTGGTAGAGAATGAGACTTCAGAATGTTCCAGCCTTGTCCAGGAAAGGATTTAATGCCTTGAGATTACTAGTTTTATTAATCTCTTTATTGGCCTTCAATTGAGCGGTTTCATTTTCGTAGAACCTTTTTTGCATGCTTGCAAAGTATATGAAGTGCGCCGATTAGTTCATCTCTTTGCAAAAATATAACCTTTGATTTTGGTGTCTTTTTAGATTTGAGATAAGAGATAAATCTTAGCATGAAAGCTAAGACCCTTTGCAGCTTTGTTAATGAGGAGTATTTTTCTAACAGTTCATCGGGCCAATAAGTATTGGTATTCGTAGCAAACAGGCGCAATTTTGAATTTTCTTCGTCGTTTAAGCTGTAACTTATTTATTGTGGAGGCCAGAAGTCGATTGTTTGAAAAAGCCACGCGGGAAGTTAGTCAGCAATACAGCAGCGCAAAGTTCCAATTGGGGGAGAGTTACTTGCTTTATTGGAGCCACTTTTGTCTTAGCAGAAATCAAGCTGAATCCGCGAATTTGTATTATATCATTGTCGCTGGCGTGGATCCATCTAGGCATGGATATCTGGTGGATGAGTTGTAATTGGTCTCGAATTCCCTTCCATTGATTTAACACTTCTTCCGGCAGCGGTTCATCCCAACCTAAATTGATGGCCCATAATTTTTGGATGAATATTTTAACCAGGACTATGACAGGAGCTATCCAACCAAAGAGATCAAATAACCGCCTGGCTTCGGATACTACCATCCGTTTGGTAAAGGAATCCCGGTTTGGCAAATCTGAAGTGAGCGAAAAGTTGTTTGTTGATGGATTCCAATTGATACCCAGTACCTTTACCGATGTTTCATCGTTTTCATTGTTCATTTTTAATAAAGAAATAATATCAAAACAATAGAACGTAACTTTTTTTTTACTTAGTTTCACAGATGAGGGTAATCAAGTGTCTCAGTTAAAATAAGCAAAAGAATAGAAATGGGTAGTTCCCACTTCGCATTGCATGGAAGTATGCGTACTAATTTGGCACGTTAAAAGTATACATTTTGTACGATTACAGCCGGATTAAGGCTATGTGGTTTTGAGATCGCCACACTCATGCCACACTCACTCAGCTTTCGTATGTGTAAATCTGATAGAGTTAATAGTAGGTTGTACATCTACTCTCTACCTTAATAAAGGTGTCACTAGTGTGGGAATATTAGGCGTCTTATATTGAGAACGACTTCTTACTTTTACGTTTTCATCTATAGTACTTTAGTTAGAAAATCTTCGTGTTACATATGCACTTGCTATCCGGTCACACATTATGCTAATTAAGCTAATGTGCCGAGCGTTAACTACTTGCATACAAAAAATATATAAAAAAATATATGCACACATATTTGGATCATCACACTCGCGTGCTGTTGGTTGTGAACTATGTCGTTTGGCTCGTACCCACCGTATAACTAGAACGATCCCAAGAGCAAGGAGCGCCCAGGAGGCAAGATGGGTCATCACGTGGTGGTGGACGTGGTGGTTATGTATGGATAGTGCTTCATCGAGTTGTTGAGCTCTTATGTCTTGCTCCAATTGCGTAGTGTTGGGTGTGGTGACGCTGAGTAAGTACGTGGAGGCACAAGCATCAAACGGTGTTCACTATCAACAAGCGACGGGACTACGGAGATGTTAAACACAGGAATATAGGACCCGTTTCTTTCGCTGAATTTGGTGCTGACTGCATAGATGTGCACAACATTGCTCCTAGGAATAGAACCTGGCTGTAGTTTTATGAAGCCATAATGTTCTACACTATGCCACATACCAATAAACCGACAAGTAGTTCCTTAGGTTATTTCCTGAACCTGAAGGGTATTTGTTGTCACGATTATTAGGTTGGCTTCAGTTACTCTTGTCCTTATTGTCACTAGACGATACAAGTTGTGTAGCTCTAAAAGCCCATGCCCTGGAAAAGTACAGGTCTTCGAAAGATGTTTAAGTATAGTGGACATCTCTTGCTCCAGCTGCCACGGTAATAAAAACGATGGATGAATAGTCTGGTGTTTCGCACCTGTAAGTACGCCCACTAATCCTCTTTGTATATCTTCAAGATGTTTGATCACCAGCCCTAACTGCAGGGCTAAAATAATAACCGCTAATGCTTTATCTTGGTGGGTTTGGTACTCCTTGAGGAATGCTAACTTGACGCCGAACTGTTGTTGTGCCTCCATTAGTTGTTTCTATTGTTGGCTGGTGATGTTGTTACTGTGTTTGAACAGTTTTACCGAGTTGTCAATAATCGAAGTTTGATTTTTCAGAAGTTTTAAAGTGTGTGCTTCGTTTTCCTGTATCTGATCGAACTGATGTTCGTAATGTTCGTACTGTTCTGCCTCTCTTTAAGACAATTCGAACATCTCTCCCATTAGGTACCCTATTGTATCGCCTACTCCACGTCTCGTCCTACACTGACTGACGTCGCTATGCATTATGAACTCGTTGTCTTGGATAATATTGTTAAACTGCCATTTTAACTGTTGTAGGATGAGATCACATTTAATTGGTTGCACTCTTCTATCAAGAAAGGTCAAGCCCTTCTCCACGTTATATATTTCTTGCCAATAACTCGACAAGTTGTACTGAACTACCAGATCCCATTTAGTCGAAAGAAGTTCTACTTTGGCAATATTGTCAAAGTGCATGCTTGAGTTGTTCTATGTAGTGACGGTGATGAACGGATTTGTTTCAACCAACTTTGATTCTTCAGACCATCGGTTGCCTCTGTCCATCGCCGCCGGGCTACAGTTCTACAATTAGGCCGAGTTTCCATCTCGTTGGTGGTTCTAGTTCGTCTCGCAGTAGGACGATAACTCATACTTTCAAGTTTTACCGAAATTAAGTACGCATATTCTGAACAAGTTCCCATCGGGACAGAACATTTCTGTGTTGGGTTAGCTGTTCTTTTTCTGGTAGCGCTAATAACACATCTCCAATTAGGAAATGTTGATGATTTAGTAAAACTGTTGTCTCTTGAAAGGTGAGCTTGGTGTCGCCTATGCATTTTTTCAAGTGGGTTTTTATAGATTTCATCTTCTGCTTCCCATAGTCCACCGAATGGTGGTGATGCTGGTGGAATGAAATGCTACGTAAGCCGTTGTAATACCTTCGGCGCTCCCACGAAATTACTTCCGTTGTCGCTGTACATGTGTGCCACATTACCCTGACGAGCGGTGAATCGTCTGAATTCGCTTATAAATTCCTCTGTTGAAGGTCTTAGTCCACTTCGATGTGGATTGGTTTGGTATAGCTAAACAGATAAATATGCACATAATATCCCTTATGTGTACGATTTATTTCCGCGACCTTTGCTAGTTCGAATATGAATCGGGCCGGCGTAGTTCACTCTAGTATGGGTGAACGGATGTGAAACAGTAACGCGGAGAATTGGCAAATTTTCCATTACTTGTTCTGTGATTGCGACTTTGAATCGATGGCAGCGAATGCATTGATGGTTATTAGGTTTGACTGCTTGGACGCCTCTGATGATCCAGAAATTTTTCTGAAGGAACGCCAAAGTTAACGCGTTGCCTCCTTGTTTCTTTATGTCCACACTGCAATACTAACTTGGTGAATGGCCCTTTGTACGGTAGGATGACGGGATGCTTTTCCTCGTAGGATAGGTACGAGTTTTCCAACTTTCGACCGACCCGAATTATGTTTCCTTTGTCGAGGAATGGGTTGAGCGAAATAATTCTGCTACGTTTATTGATTTGTTTACCTTGTTTCAATAGCGAATGTTCTGCTGCAAACTCCTCCTGTTGAACTGCGTGACAAGGCTAACTCCCACTCTCCCTAGTCGATTAGTCCCCTTTGTTTAGTTCGCCATCTTAATATCTTAATTGTTATCCGTATGAGCGACCTGAGGGATGATTGTTTTTGGATTAAGATTTGAATTGGAGACTAGGTTTTCCACTAGCAGATGTTTGGTGATCATGTTTTTCTTCTTCGCTTATCGTGAACGCGTGCTCCAAGAGCGGTAGGCCGTTACACCAGCTTTGAGGTGTCGTTAATTTCTTTGAGGTTACCATACGGGAAACACAGTCAGCTCGATTGCCTTCTAACCGGATATAATGCCATGACTGGATGCTGGTATTTTGCTGAATCGCCGCCACTCGATGTGTGTCAAATGATTTCCAAGATGATGATGGTTTTTGAATCCATGCCAGCGTAATCATGGAGTCGGACCATAAGGTTGTTGCACTTATGTTAAACTCCAGGCTCGTTTTTGCTTGTTTAACTAACCGACTCGCGGACCGTACCGCGCCGCATAACTCGAGTCGAGGTATCGTCAATTTTGAGTTTACCGGTGCTACCCTGGTTTTCGCCGTCAAAAGACGGATTGTACTTTGCCCATTGATGGCGCTTTTGCTATACAGTACAGTCGCGTAAGCGTGCTCGAAAGTTCGAACGTACAGTTATCTTCCGAGTAGTTGAGATAGCGAGGTATTTTAATTTTTCGAGCGGAATTCAGCTCGGGCTTGAGTTGATCCCAGCGTCTAGCTATTAGGTCGAGACTCCATAGCCGTACATTATTTTGCAACCGATGATTAATGGTGCCAGCCATCCATAAGGGTAGACGATTTTCGACATTTCCAACAAGAATTAGCGTTTCGTTATTTTCTTGTCATTAGTTGGTAACCGTACTTGGAATACGCCAACGGACTGTAGTCTATCCCTCCCTGGATAAACCCTTACAATCCCTTTAATAGGTCAGGATGATTGCTTGATAACTTACTCAATTCCATTCCCTCTTGATGAAGTAGCTCGATATGCTGTGCTTTCACTGGTACTTTCACTGTTCATTGCTTTAGGATATGGCTTGCCTTGGGATGCTTGCCGTGTTCATCTTTGGCGAGTTGATGTAATGTACGAATCGCCAGATATGGTGCGGAAAATATTCCATATGTTACTGTGGTCAATTGATTGTCACCTATTGGGTGACGTTTGCTTTCTCTCCATAAAATTCGTTGATATTTCTAATGCTCTTCTTCAACCCGTATTTGACGGTACATTTTTTTGATGTCTGCAAAGAACGCCATCTGATGTTTTCTCCATCTAAGAAGGACCACCCATAGATCATTCTGTAATGGAGGGCCGACACATAAGGCCTCATTCAGGCTGATGCCTGTGGATGTTCTCATCTAAGCATCATACACTACGCGAATTTTGGTAGCGTCTTCTGTTTTCTTAGCCACTACATTGTGGGGTAGGTAAAATTTCCCTCTGCAATACATAAATTCCCAAATTTATGTATAGTGATCTCAATCTGGATCTGTAGTGAATTTTGTTTCCATGTGTAGAAACCGTTGTAGTGCTCGCTGTCGAGAACTTCCGAGCAGATCCAATTGGTTCTTTTGGAATGGTAAGTAAACCCTATATTGGCCATCTTTACCTCGGTGGTTTGTTTGAACAGTGTTTCGCATGAAGATTCATCTAATGAACAGCTTTTACTGTCTTTCGGAACCTCTTCTACTTACCAGAATTTCTCCACGTTTTCTTCTGCAGTTGGATTGTGTTTTGTGAAGGGTCAGAGATTATCCATCCCAAACGTGTGCTTATAGCGCTTGGTCTGCCTCTAATTATTCGGTTCCCCTTGAAGTCGCTGTAAACGTCCGCCCCTATCAGTAGGTTAATTGGTGCGGGGCGATCAAAATTTGGATCCGCTAAACGTAATCTACTCCATTTATCGTCAGATTTTCTGGCGATCGGTTGTTTCGGGATGTTTGTGGTGATCCTTGGTAACACATATGCGTGGACCTTCAATCTGTACGGTTAATCAAAATGAGGTTGAACGCAAATTTAGATACTTGCATTTGCCTTGTTAGCTGTATTAGTTCCAACTCCTAAGACCTAACCGTCGATTGCAGTATTGGTATCCCTGATCTATTAACGTTCGAAAATTGAACGGCGTTGTTTGATTGCCAACCAACGTGCTGACAGATACCGTTTTTGCAGGCCAGCCTTGGATCAGGCTCATGCAACAAGTGGTGATGTCGATTACTGCAGCTGGTGCAACCGGGTTTCTCGCTGCACGGTATCTTTAGACTATGTGCGAAACAATTCATGCAAATTTCGGCGCGATTCACAAAATCGATTCTTCGTTTAATGGACAGATTTTGTAAATGAATGCACTCCTTGAGAGAATGATACCGTTCCCCACAATACCTGCAATTAGTCGCATTGCATTTTTCCGCCGCCGATTGTCTGAGGCTCGTAGAGTTTAACTGAATTTTCCGTGATATGCTGATCTCTGGTTTGGCCAACCGTGTGATGTTCAGATTTTGTCCTCCGACTGCTTCCTGCGATTGGAACCTTCTCGTCAAAAATGTCAGTCAATAGTCCAGTTTAGGAATCTCGCGTGGGCGGACAAGGCTGCTTTCATATTTCTCCAAAGTATCTGCAACATTTCCACCACAGTATCGTGTAGCATTCCCATACTGGATGCTGTTGCATGTTGTATATTATGCAATGATAATGAAGCATTGAAGTATGATGAGGCTAACAGCCGCTCGTTGTTATAACTGACCTGTAAGATTTGCCATACCATCTCATATTTGTCTCCAATGGTTGATAAGTGGCTGATTAACTGCGCGGCTCCCTTCTGCAGATGTGATTTTAGATAAGTCATCTTTAGCGTATTGGATAGTTGACTATTTTGATGAACGAGTCTTCTAAAAATATCACCGTACAACGTTGGTATGTCCACCTTTGGTAGCTTTAATCTTCCCCTGTTGTAATTTTATTACTAATGCCTCTACCTCATCTTGTAGAGTTCCATAGTAATCTTCCGTGAAGTATTAATAGTTATCTTCATCCTCGACTTCCATGAGGATATTGTTATGCAATTGATCAGCTTCTTTGATATCACAGTTGATCTGATCGAAATAGAAATTTAAAAAATGGTTTATTCAAAGTATGGCAATACATGAATACCACGATGATAAAACGACGCGTCTTTGAACCGAACCCATTCATCCAACCAGTTTTGCACTTCTTCGAAACTGGCCAAGTGTATCCCTGCCAAGCTATGCACCATCGACCAGAATAAGTTATAATCCGAGGAGGACCAGGTCTGGTAAATAAGGCGGGTGCGGTAGCAGTCCCATCTCAGCGTTTGGATGTTATCCTGGACGATAGAAGTGTGATGGCATGGAGCATTGTCGTGCTTCAATATCACTCGTTCGTATCTCGTGTCCCATTCTGGCCATTTTTCGAACAATGCATGGTTCAGATTGATTATGTTGTTATCGATAGCGTTGCTCATTGACGGTTTTGCCTTGGTTCACCAACGGACTACTATTGGAACTGGGGGGAGGGGGGGGGGGGAGAGTAGATGTGGTTGCTTATGCCGATGACGTATCGATAGTTATCTCAGGAAAGCACCTGGATACAATCAGGAATAGGATGCAGAATGAGTTATCAATCACAATAGAAGGCATACAATTCCAGAAGCGGTTCCACCAAGGCGAGATTCCTAGGGATTCTTCTGGACAGTAAGCTCAGTTGGAAACCAAATACGATAGAATGAGTGAAGAAGGCCACTGTGGCACTCTACTCTTGCAAAATCTCCTCGGAAGGAAATGGTGTCTGAAACCGGACCTAGCTTTACACGGCAGTTGTAGGATCAGTACTGCTGTATGGTGTGAGTGTATCGTGGCCAGCTCTGGAGAAATTATCATACAGGAACATGATGGGGAAAGTGCAGAGGGCAGCCTGTTTGTTCATTAGTGGGGCGCTGAAAATGACACCTACTTGTGCCTTAGAGGTCATGCTGTACCTTCTCTTGTTGGATATTATCGGTAAGCAAATGGTGGTCAATACGGCAGCCCGGTTATCAGCGATTTTGTGATGGAATTACTGCAAAAAGGGTACTCCACTATACCCAATTATGTGAGGCATGATCTGGTGAATTTGGATTATATAACACCTCTTTTGTGTTATCCTCTCCTTTAGGGATGATTGGAAGAGTGGTTTCATCGTGGAGACCGGGACAGTTCAATTTGTCACCGGCGGCTCCAAGTTCCATGGTAGAGTAGGAGCTGGTGTGTTCTGTGGGGAATTAAATGTGAGTCTATCCTTTCGTCTCCCTGATTACTGCAGCGTGTACCAGGTTGAAGTTATGGCGATTAAAGAGGTCATGAATTGGTTGAAGTACAGGGTAATATGCCCTAAAGCTCGTAAGCCTTAGAGAAACAGTTGCATTGACAAATGCTAGGTGGCTCGCCAGTCCGACTAGTAGAGTAGCGAAGCAAGTATGGCCTGAGCTGAACTTGAAGCGCTCCAACATCTTAATCACACTAAGGAAGCGTGATTTAGGTAGAATTGTTAGGGTACTTACCGGACACTGCCTTTTCGAAAACCATGCGAAAGTTCAAAAATATCAAAAACATCCAATGTTTGATTAATTTTCGTGAATGCAAATTCAAATTCTATTTCAACACCTGTCCAGTGGAACCTTTTTTGTACTTATCCGTGTACCGTGTCAACAAAGTGATTTTTGAGGTCAACATCTAAAGTATGTTATTGTTTTTTGTGAATTTATCAAGATGAAAATTAGTGACATAAAACCGAATTGATAAGAAGTATTCCCTCCTCTAAGCCCAAATGACAGCTTCCATTCGATGTCTCATTGTCTTCACCAAATTTTTCACCAAACCTTGAGGTATCGCCTCCTATTCCACTGCGATCACCTTTTGTAGCTCCTGGAGACTCGTTGCAGCAATATCTTTACCTCGAAATGTTTTTTCAACTCACCCCATAAATGTTCGATGGGATTAAGATCTGGGCTTCGAGCTGGCCACTCCATAACAGGCACATCTACCTATTGTAGGTACTGATACACTATGACAGCCGTATGCGGTCTCACGTTATCCTGCATTAACAGGAAGTTTTCACAAACAAACCCGGCAAAAGGTACGACGTAGTCCTTCAACACTTCTTGAATGTACCGTTGAGACACGATGTCTCGTATGGCGGTAGATTGTGCATGACAACATGCACGATCTACCGCCATACGAGACACGTTATTCAATGAAACATTGTGCAAATCGCTCTCAACTACCCATCGACTATTGTATCCTCGTGACTATGACCTCTAAGCGGTCCAGGGGATGCAACGAAGAAGTGGTGCCACCGCCTAGGGTGTAATTAAAATCCACTGCACGGCTAAACATTGTGCAGTGACGCAAGTAGTATTGGGAGAGGAATCCGTGCGATTTTAAATATTTAATTCATTAAATATTTCAAACAAGCATACGCAAATTTTTTTTTAGCGAATTACCCAGAGATATGGGCACCTAAAAGGTGAAGCTTGACGTGAATCTTTATGACTCTAACTCGGATGCCGAGGTTGTCGGCAATAATGAGGACACGGCTGAAGTTGAAACTACTTTGCCAAGCAGTGGTCAGTTAGCACCAATGTGCGAAAGACCTCATGAAAGCCTGATGATAGAAATCGTTTCTCTTGAAACTATGATCGAGCATACTAGTAACACGAAACTTACTGAGCCTAAGTTTCGGGAATTTACTAATCATATTAAAAATATCAAAATTCAAATTCTAGAGGTGGTTGCGGAAAATAATCTGGTTGTTGGCAAACTGGACGAAGCACGCAACCATAGGTGTACTTGCAGCCAGAAACCAAAACCATTGGTTACTGTGGAAAGGACACCAGAGATGGCTGCACCGCATTCAGTTCCAAGTGCCTACCAAGAAAACACAAGAAAAGTAGTAACTAACCAAAAGGAAAATGAATGGAAAACGGTTGGTATGAAACGGAGAAACAGAAAGCGTTGACAGAATAAAACGAAAACAAAACGGATAATTATCTCAGCTAGAGATAATGATTCCAGCCTTTCGACTACCGAGATTACCAAGAAAATCAAGGAAATCATACGTCCTAGTGAATCTAACATAAAGATTCACTATGTAACTAACGCTGGACCTAATGGTATTGCAGTTACTGTTGATTCTTCCTCGGATTTGAAGGTTTTCACGGAAAACACCAAGTTTGAAGGCGTGGGTCTAAGAGCCACCGAACCCGAACCTGTTAAGATATTACCTAAAGTGATTATCTTTCATGTAAGCTCTGAGCTTGATGGTGACATGGTAACTGCCTAATAAACCAAAACTGCCTAGATCAAAAAGATTTTAAAGTTCTGTATAGAACCGGTGCGAGAAATAAAGAGACCGCTCACTGGGTGGTAAAAGCCGAATCAGCAACCAAAAACATGTTGCTAACGTGTGGAAGATTGCACGTGGACTGGGTACGATGCCGTGCGAGAGAGTTTGTGACTCCAACTAGGTACTTTAGGTGCCAGCGATATGGTCACATCGCAAAGAATTGTAGGGTGCGCGCAGAGACCTGCTCTCACTGTGCACATCATGGTCATGGCTACAAGGTCTGTCCCAACAAAGACAAACCAGCCAGTTGCGCAAGTTGCAAAGAATTGCAAAAACCTCATGACCACCAAGTAGGTCGCGATTCGTGTAGCGCATACAAAAGTGCTGTGCAACGTTTGAAATTAAGAACTAAACATGATAATTAGTCATAATCAAAGACATTGTAACAGCAACCTACGTATCGCCCACCTCAACATGCAGGGCGCTAAAATAGCCAGATCAGAGATATGTGAACGCATCTCCACTCATGATATAGATATAATATGTATGCAAGAACCAAACTCGGTCAATGGTCAAATCAGTGGCATGCCTTCTACAGCCAGAGTAGTTACAGGCTGTTCTGAGAACCCCAAAACTGCAATTAGTATTCACAATGCTGGCATGAGCATGATGAAACTAAGTCAGTTCTGCGATAGCCACTGCACATGTGTTGAAATATCATCGAAAGCTGGTTCACTCTACCTATTTTCAATATATGCCCAATACAGTGATTCGATCGAGTACCATCTGTGCAAAATCGAAACGATTCTAGGCTCTATATCGGGTCAACAGAAAAAGGTAATGATCCTCGGAGACTTCAATGCAAGAAGTAAAATGTGGTGTGACCGTTTAACCAATGAAAACGGAAGAAAAGTAGAGGACTTCGTGTCTAGGAGTGACCTCTTCATAATGAACTTACAGGGGCACCCAACGACGTTCTCGTCTAATGGGAACTCCAATATCGACTTAACCATAGTCAATGGAGCCTTGCTGGGCTCGATAGTTGGGTGGTGTGTCAGAGAAAGTTGGACCTCTAGTGACCATAGAGTCATTACGTTTGAATTATCAATAATCCGCTTTCAAGTAACAAAACTCCGAGATTTGCCATTAAGATAGCCGACTGGGGTCTATTTGCTAGACACTTGGTTGGCTCTTGGGACAGTGTAGAAGCACTTCCGGAAATAGATTCGATAGATGAAATTGATGCTCGTGTGAAGCTGATCTCAGCACAGTTAGCCAGTGTCTGCAACAACTCAATTCCTAAGAAGAGAGTTGCGAAGAAACAGAACAGTTGGTGGAACTCTAATCTAAGGAAACTTAGATGTTCTATGCACAAGCTTAGAAGAGCCTACCAGGCGGAAAGAAACCAAATAGCAAAAGAGTTAAAATTGTCTCGCGTTAGAGTAGCAAGAAATAAATACTTCCATGAAGTATTTATTGCAAAACAAAATAGTTTCCAACTGTACGTCACGGAACATGGTAATAAAGACCCATGGAGACTTGTATATCAGGAAGCTGGCAAAGCAAGACCCCCAGAAGTCATAAACACCATCAGGAAGGCAAATGGAGTCGTCACTGATACGTGGCATGACACACGCTTGGAGTTACTCAATTTACTTCTTCCGAACGAAACGCCAGACGAAACTGGGCCTCAAGCAGAAATGCGCGAGATCGCTACCGACAGTAGTTGGAACGATGCGGAAGACCCCCCATTTACATGGGAGGAGGTCACTAGTGCCTTAATTTGCTTCAAGCGTGACACTGACAAGTCTCCTGGACTGGATAACTTGAACGCTGAAATAATCCAGCTGGCATGGCCCATCATAGGGTCTAGCATAGTAAAATTATTAAACAGCTGCTTAAAATTTTGTTACTTCCCCAAGGTGTGGAAAAAGGGTGAAATGATCATAATCAGGAAACCTGGCGATAGAGATCCACTATGTTCGCAATCTTATAGACCCATAATGTTATTACCAGTCATGGGGAAGCTCCTAGAAAGGTTGCTCGCCACTCGCACTATACCACGAGTTGAACAGAGCGGACTATTCTTGGACAAGCAATTCGGATTTCGACGTAGCATGTCTACTGAGGATGCGATAGTCCGCCTAACCAACACTGTCAAAAGCCAAAGTTCTAAATATGTTATGGGTATATTCTTGGACATTGCCGGAGCATTTGATAATCTTACGTGGCCTAGTGTCATTGCAAGTTTATCGGTCTACAATCTCCCTAGAAACACGATGAATGTTTTTAGGAGCTACTTCAGTAATCGATACGCAATAATCAGAGACATGTATGGTTCTGTTTCAAAGCAAATTACAAGAGGATGTCCTCAGGGCATTATTTTGGGTCCTCTAGTCTGGAATATCGTGTTTAACACAAGCATGATCACCGACTTTGAGGAAATTGCTTTCGCGGATGACAAAGTCATTCTGGTGCATAGCAACTCGAGTCTCGAACTTCAGCGCCGGGGTCAAATCGCAATAAATAAAATGATCCAATGGTGTGACTTAAATAAGACGTCACTATCAGCAGAAAAAACAGTGATGCTGCAACTAAAGGGCAAATTTGACTCTAGTCGACCACCAACAATATCACTAAACGGTAAAAACATGAAAATGGTCAAGTGCATTAGATATCTAGGTGTTGACCTTGATGAACGAATGGGCGTAGCATCCCACGTTCTTAGAGTCTGTGGAAACGCTAAGAAGCTATTCCACACTTTGGCGAGAGTGTCAAGAGAAAGATGGGGACTTAATCACAAAACACTGAAGTCAATATACAAAGGTGAGGGGGGGCGCTTTTCGCGTATGCGGCGGCTGGTTGGTATGATAGGTGATAGGTTAAACTGTCACCATATCAGACCACTAGAAAGTGCTCAGAGGAATATCCTGCTAGGAGTAACTTTGGCAACGAAGGTGGAATGAATTAGCCAATGAAAGGCATACCTTTGGTTTCATTCCTGATATAAAAGAAAGACTGAAAATGAAATTACCACTGACGAGCTCGATGTGCCAAGTTACCTCTAGACATGGTAAGTTTAAAGCATACCTGCAGAGATTTAAGATAACGAACCAGTGTCAATGTTTATGCGGATCGGAAGTAGATGACGTTAAGCACCTACTTTTCGAATGTAACGAGGTGACGGTTATGCCACTAAACATAAGTGGCTTGGTAACATGAACATACATGAATTACCACTGCCTATATTACTAAGCAACGACTTACTCCCGAAGTTTCAGCCATATTGTGCTGAACTGATCAACGTCTTAAAAGAACGGAACAGTGTACAATAGTAAACCGGTAAAGCGGAATGTACATGTCTCCCCGTGACTAGGGACGATAACGTTATAATTTTTGAATTATAACGGCTGAAATGTACAAACACTGGTATCGGTTAACTGCGCTAATTGATTTACGTGGAAATTGGCTAAGTAAACCGATACAAATTTGTGAATAATTCTTAGTTTACGGTTATACTAGTTTACGGTTATACTTAGGTATAAGAATTGACGAAAATTATTCCGGAAATGTTGACTACGACGAATGAATGAATGAATGTCCACCGACTGACTTTGGCGTCACGAACTTCTGTCCCAGTTGAACCGCATTCAAACGACGATTTCGCAACGAAGTTGTCACGAGAAAGGGCAGAAACTTATCGCCGTCTGTAGCCGCAAGATTTTTGATATCTCTGCCACACTTGACGAACGGAGAATCAGCCCAAATTTAATTACCGAGCCACGTCTCTTTGGTTCTGGAAAGAAGAGCGTTCAGGCTAAGCGTTGGTATGCGAATTATGTCAGTTCCTCTAAAACGTACACTTTTATACCTGCTATTGTGTCCTGGCTTTGAACAGACAATATACACACGTAGTGTCATTGGCGAGGTGATAAAATGATCTTTAACTTTAACTATGCGATTTTTCTGCTCTCAAATGTATATAAGGTGATATTGGCATTAATGCACAATGAATCTTATATTTATGCCGTTGACCCTAGTTATTCAGCTGAACACTAATAGTTCTCCAAATTACATTGTGGCGGTGATTACAGATATATTTTTTCATTCTGTTTTGGTCATATGGCAAATCGTTTTTAAAATTTTGAACGAAGAAAAAAATTTTTATCAGCAATTTATTTCACAAATTCAGCGTTTTGGAGCTGGTGGCAAATTATCCCTTTGGTATAGAATATATACGTATCTCATATCATTAAAAAGGACTTGCACAAAATAAGTTGAAGCACGTTAATTCTCAAAACTACCGTTGTGGCGCTGAAAGCAGTAACATTTAGCTAATTTCAATAAAATCAAGCGACATATAAATCTTTCATGTTTGGAAGGTTTTGGATAAGGAACAATTTTATTACTAGGACTTTAGTTCACAAATTTACTGCTTTGGCGCTGCTAAGAATTCCTTCGGCAAAGAATATAATAATAGTAAAATACAACATGATATTAGTAAAACTGTTCAGAACTGTTGTAAACTGGTTTTATTTTTCAAAATCTATGATGATCGTATACTAAGTGCATATTTTCCTGAGTCATTTGGCGACCAATTTTCTTACTGGTAATTTGCGATGTTTTCAAATTTCCAGTGAATTTTTCGGGTGTATCAATTTCCAGACCGAAGTTCTGGATTGCATTTTTGAGATCATTTTTGGACCAGGGTCGAAAAAGACTTGGGCCTATAGACCGAAGTTAAAATAGATCGCCCAAAAGAAGCGTTCATTTTTGTAATCAACATTTGTTCGATTATAGCATTTGTTGCCATTTGTTGGCAGCTTAATTTGCTCATGAATAATTCTAAGGGAATGCAGCTATCTAATTGTAAAAGTGCATTCCTAAACTCGAATCATATCTCTTTATATAAGCGAGGTTTGCATAAGTCTATCTATATAACATCCCATATATCACCAATAATTAATTATTCATTACAGTTGCGATTGGGTTAAAACTGTTCGTTACTTGAATATATATTTTGTGTACTCACAAAACTTTTCCGTTTTATAGTCGTATACTGTACAAACAAACTTATTTCCATTCAAAAAATAAATTTCAAAGAATAAAACTTTAAGTTTTAATGAATTATATATAGCGAAATAACTTTAAAACTCGAATGTCCGATTTTTGTACTAAATACAACACTGTATTTACATCATCAATTTTTCAGTTACCTCATCCCCAATAAATTTGTTTTTTTTTTCGAACGTCCATAGAATAAAATTCTTACCAGATGTTTCATCTTCTCATGCTTTTCACTTTGCTTTTTATTTTTTTTCTTAAAATTTTAAAAGCAGATCTAGCTACCCCTTTCATTTCATATATGTTGTTGTTATATACTCGTATATTCGTTTTTTCATTTTTGCTACAAACACAACATTAAAACATTTTTAGCCAATTCACAAAAGCTTTACCCCTTTCCAGCTACACACACAAATATATAGCCGTATATATTTATACACAATCACCACCGACCGGTTAGATGGTATAAAATATATAGAAAATTTTACGAAAACCGACACCCAACCAACCTCCGCACACAAATTTTCAAAACCAACCCTTTTTCCAGTTTTTTATTTTTTTTAAATATAACGAAAATAAAATTCATTTTCTTGTCCTCTTAGTTCCATCTCGAATCAAACCAGATATACTTTCTCTTCTTTTGGAAAATTCACTTTACTTATACTTGTTGTTGTGAATGTGTGTATAACACAATCAGTCCAACCATCAAACCACCCGAAAATGCCACCCGCACTGGATGAAAAAAAAACGAAAAAATTTCCACCCTCCTCATATTTGATCAATTCTCGTTTTTTTTTTTTTTAAATTTTCATTTCTCTTATCCTTAGAAAGCAAAAGAAACAGAATACAAATGGACGAAAGACCGTCGACGAAAGTAAATTATGCGTGTCACCCTTTCACTTTAAAAAAATAAAAATAAATAAAATCTACGCATAGAACAGGATTATTTCTAATTGAGGGTGGTTGTTTTTTTTTGCTTTTCTTCTTTTATTTTGTATACATGCGAATATAACGAAGGATTTATATTTCGCATATATAAACTTGTATAGTGGGACCGGAGGAGAGGGTGACTAAGTTGAAGACTGAGAGGCTTTCTGTTTTATTTTCTGGTCCATAGTTTTGGTTCATTATACAGAAATTTTTCCCGAATTTTGAATTCTTTTTATACGCACACGTTTCTTCCCTTAACACACAGAACCATACAACCGACAAATACTAAAAGCTTAAAGCTACCTTTAGAGTTTTTTTTTTTACTATTTCCAATGTTATTATGGTTTGAAAACGAAAGAAAGCACAAAATTAAAGAGACTTTTAACAGGAACACTGAATGGATACTTTGTCCATCGTCGTTGCTACAAGAAATATACAAAAATTGTGTTAGCGCACTACTTTGAATTATTTTGTATGTGTTTAACATTGTATTTGTGTGTTGGTGTATTATTATTATTATGTTTGCTTGGCCAGAGCACAGTATAAAAAAAATTTCCATTTTTCTCGTGTATTTGTGTATTTTCTGAAATGCCAGCAAACAGGACATAAGGAAAATTGAAAAGAAAATGAGATAAAAAAAATTGAATTGAAAATTTTCACTCGTTTGGACAATCGAAATTTTCTTTTTTATATTTGGTGGCGGCGTTATATATATTTGGAACTGAAGTTTGTGAAAATCAATAATAATCATTTGTGATAAAAGTAAATTTCTTTCGTTCTTCTCGTCCTCCTCAGCCCGAGGGGAATTTCTATGTTTTCGTACATATTTATGTGGAATGACATAAGTAATACAAATTATTTGGTGATTGATGGATCTAACACATTTAACACATGAACACAGTGTGTAAAACATAATTGTGTTAATTGCAGTATAGACTACGAACGGATTAGGTTTGAGGCAAGAAATGAATTTATTGAGCGTATAATGGTTGATATGATTGAGATAATTTAATTGTGTTTTGTCATAATTTTATGAGGTGACGGCATAGGAACACAACAAAGAATGTGCAAATGGAACGAAATGGAAACCTACCCCACCACCACTTAGGCTGGATACTATCATGTTGGTGTCGAGTATTTCCTAAAACTGTGTAAATATTTGTAAAAATTTCCTATTGCAAAATAGTTGAGCATGTATTAGTGTAAAATTTTCAAATCCACATTACAAATAAATATTAATCTTTTAATCTAAATTTTACGTTATCATTTCTTACGTAGGTCGTTTAAAATAAAAATGCATGAATTTGGATTGAGAAGGTGGACCAAGGTTAATTTTGTTATTTTCCTAAGAAGAAACAACAACTCAACATCGAATTTTCATGATGCAATGTCTCTGATATTTCTCAACGGCGTTCATCCCAGCGGAAAGTAGTTTCCATGGAGTGCATAATTCAATATGTGAGGGTGGTATACTGTAATTGTGAGAATGGGTAGTGTGTGCGTGAATGAAAAGTGGGGTATTAATCGATTTTTATTTTTGTTCAAAAAAAATGGATTGGGAACCGCTTATACGAGACGTCTTGAATCCGATCGAAATTCAAACAGTGAAAGCTTTTCTAGCGATCACGAGATAAAACGGAAGTAAACCAACAAACAAATTCATCTATTAAGACTGTGAATGTTAGTGTTGGCAAAAAACTCGATAAATGTAGCCTTTGCAGGGGAGGGCACAATCTACCGCAATGTAAGAAGTTCCTAAATTTACCACAAATCGAAAGAAGTTAGGCAGTATATAATAAACCAGTGTGCTGGCGGTGCTTGCTTCCAGAACACAAACTCCTATGTAATAAAAATTGTGAATTATGAAAAGATTCACATCACAGCCTGCTTCATAGTAATAACAGTACGCGATCTGTATCACAAAATATAAAACCGGCTAATACAAACGTAAACGTAACACATACATAGAATCGCAAGTGCATCCTACTAGAAACCGGAGGCTAGAGTGACGAACTCAAAAGTTGAATTTACCTTGAAGCCAAGATTTCCCTCGAAATTTAGTTTAGCCATAAAGGCGTTAGTATTCAAAAACATATCGCGGGATATGCCAGAGCAGGCTCTAGAGTAGTATAATAAAGGCCTCATCCGACGAACTGCTAGCCCAACAAACCAAACTAGGCTGGATATTCCTACGCCTTAGCTCAGTCGATTCTCACAATTCAACAGTGGTACAATCAATGACAAGCGAGTATTCACCAAACAAGAACTGGAGTGTGAAAAAATTTTCGCGACCAGACACAAACGTCTCAAATCTGGCCGCTACGTAGTCAAGATTCCTTTGGACATTGAATTATATTCTGCCAACCCACTGAGATGTTCAAAAAGGGCCGCCATGGCGCGTTTGATATACAAATAGAAAAACGACTTGCTAAAAATCCAATCCTTGGTATTGAATATAAGAAGTTCATGGATGAATATATCGCTTTGGGACACATGCAAGTTGCTGAAACAGGTTACTATTGCCTGCCGCATAATGCAGTTCTCAAGGATTCGAGCACAACTACAAAATTGAGGGTAGTTTTCGATGGCTCTGCCAAAACCACAACAAGAACATCATTAAACGAGGTAATGTTAACGGGCCCTACTTTTCAACAGGATTTATTATCCATACTGTTAAGGTGGCGAAAGCACAAGTACGTCCATACAGCTGATATCGAAAAAATGTTCAGACAAAGCTGACCACCAACGCATATTGAACAGCTGCAGCTATACTTATTTACCGGTGAAGTCACTAGGACAGCTGGCCATCGATGAACATACCAAACTATCCTATAGCGTCTAACGTAGTTTTAAACCTGATTTCTGGCCAAAACACACTGGAAGAAGCCTTACTCAGCTAAAATTATTGACTTACAGAATAGCGGTGGATTTATCACCGATTGATTGGAATCAAAATCGATTTGAATTTAAACTTGATGATACAATTGAAACTCTTGGACTACACTGGAATCCAGTAACAAATAAAATCGGTTTCATCGTCACCTAATCCACGTCTGGCAAGCCTACTAAGGGAAACCTACTTGCGGATAGTGCAAAACTCTTTGATCCATTAGATTGGCTGGCACCAATAACAGTTGTAGCTAAACTGATGATGCGAGAAATCTGGCTAGCAGACCTATCTTGGGACGACGAACTTCCGTTGCACATATCAAAAAAATGGCAGGAATTTAAAGATTCTGTACCTCTTCTAGAATAAATAATTATCCCACGTTGGATCCATTTTGAGAAAAAGAGAGGAAGAATAACTAATTGTAACCTGAACTTTGATACCCGACATCCAAAAATACTGCCTCCAACACATAGATTCAGAAAGCTACTAATCGAAGATGCTCGGGTGAACACATTGCATGGGGAGATTCAGTTAATTCTGTCATATCTTGTACACAAATATTGGATCACGAACGGCAGAAGCAGCATAAGTAATCAGATAGCAAAATGCACCAAGTGTATTCGATTCGACGCTCCAATAAGACACCAATAAATGGAAAGCTTATCCAAAGAACGAGTCACGCTATCACGTCCATTTACTAACACAGTAGTTGACTCCGGTGGACCAATCTCAGTAAGAGTTTCCAAAAGACGTGGGAATAAGTCATGCAAAGGATACATAGTACTATGTCACGGCCTTTAAGAGAAGTATGGCTCGAAGAGCTTTTGCCTTTGCCTCACGTATTTACAGTATGGAACCAATTTTGTTGGAGCCCGGGCACTCCTAGAAGATAAACAACGAGCAAAGAAAATCTCTAAAATTTCATCTAAAACGGGTAATTCAAGGCGTTGATATTAACACCGACACATTTTTTAGTTGGTGATTCACTAATTACTATCAAAAAATCGAACATGCTAAATGAAAACATTCCTGTTAATCATCGGTGGAGATTACTACAAAAACAGTTCAAGATTTTTGGAAACGCTGCTCAAATGTCTACCTTATCGAACTACAACAAAGAACTAAATGGACCAGCAAACAACCCTCCTGGTTAAAGTAAACGACACTGTTTTAATAAAAGACAATAATTTACCCCCAACAAACTGGCCTTTAGGGACTCCATATTCAAAAGATCCATTACCAAGGTAAGTGTTCTAACTTCGACACCGAAAAGTCGCAAAATAAGGCAGCGAATGAGTCCCGTACCAAAGGAGTTCCTAAAGCCACCAATCTCATAGTTCTACCATTATTTCTATGCTAAGTTTAGTGACGATCACTACACTCCCTAGTCCAATATCCTCGGCCGAACAACTGATGTAAAAGGTTATCCAATTCAAGCTTGATAAAGTAAACTTAAAAAAAACACACAAAATATTCGGAATGTATTGTAATTTTTATTTCATTTTACAGATTGATCCTTGCCATTTTTAGTTAAACAAGATATCATTCAAATGTCCTCCACGGGACTTCTTACAGGCCTTGATTCTTTTGCGGTAATTTTCAATGACTTTTCGGCACATTTCGGGCGGTATCTCGGCCATTACCTTACGAATATTAGTTTTCAATTCGTCAAGAGTTTGAGGATTGTTTGCGTAAACACGATCTTTCGCGTAGCCCCACAAAAAGAAATCCAAAGGCGTTAAATCACAGGATCTTGGAGGCCAATTGACATCAGCCAATCGCGAAATCAAACGTCCAGGAAATTTCTCTTGCAAAAGATCTCGATTTGCTCGTGTTACGTGACTGGTTGCTCCATCCTGCTGGAACCACATATCGTCAAGATCATAATCTTCGATTTTCGTAAAAAAATAATCGGTTAACATGCGGCCATAGCGCTCAGAATTGACGGTAACGGTTCGTCCATGGTTGTTCTCAAAAAAATACGACCCAATCACACCACCAGACCACAATGCGCACCAAACAGTGACTTTTTCCGGGTGTAATGGCTTCTCTACAATCAATTGTGGATTTTCTGAGCCCCAAATTCTACAGTTTTGCTTATTAACGTATCCACCAAGCGAAAAATGAGCTTCATCACTTTAGAAAATTTTGTTCGAAAAATCAGCATCGACGGCCTGTTTTTCCAACACCCAATTTGCGTATGTTAAATGCTCCATATTCTTAAATGGCAGAATGTCAACTAAATAAATGACAGCGTACTTGACGTTTATCTTTGACAGATGTCAGTATACAGATTTCTACTTTATCAACCTCGAATTGGATAACCCTTTACAACAACACCATTTTTAGTGATCAATCTGGACTGTATCTAGAAAACTTAGAAAATCTCCGATTCACCAATCAGCAGTGGAAAATAATAGTTTTTTTCAACCTCACATCCTACTACCCATATTTGATGTCATACAGAAGTCTGGCAAGAAACATGGGTCAACTTTGGATAGAAACGGCTGAAGCCAATCACCAGATATGCTCTGCAATCAACACTCAGCTCATGCATATTCTAACTAAAATCAAAGACAAGAACGCCAAACTTCACTATAGAGAAAGAAGAAGAAACCGTGGGATTCTAAATATCGTAGGCAATTTGGCAAGTAACCTATTTGGAGTTTTAGACGACCGTAACTTCTTCTGATGATCGACTTTAAAGATACCCAGCAAAAACTAATTGATGCTCTTTTAAATTCAAACAACAAAGCAGTGAGCACTTTAATTCTACCACCAAATCAACTAAACAGGGCACTTCAAGATATAAAACATTATATACCACCGGAGGTTCTGCTGCCCTCACAAAATGAAAACAATGAATTATTGAGCCTGTATCATTGAATAATTCCATTTAAAGGCGGATGCACTTTAAAAGAAGGGTCTACCGAAAGTCAACTTATCGGTGAAGTGGATGCAAAAGCCTACAAATCTGGAGCTCCAAATATCGACTCTTAAAAAGGCTAGCACTGTACAAAAAATATTGAACACATGCGGCTAATTGGATCATCCTATAGCCATCAATACCAACTTCAGATGCTTCAAATACTCACTTCAAAATTTAACTTTGCCCCGTTTGAGCAATTAAACAAAAACGATACAGAAATGAGGCTGCATCATTCACTAAACCCACTCACAGTCAATCATCCTAGACATCAAGAGTCGAACGAATTAAATGTTGAGTTTCAGCCAGATGAACTGCCAAAATTCAGCCAACAACTAAAACAGCAAAACGTTCGAATGGTAGTTTTATATAGAGAAATATGCGTTGCAGAAGACATACTGGCAAGCAACAACAGATCCAGACCAGCTTTACGATTAAAATGAAAAACATTGAGATCTTAGAACAGCACTACGAAAGCTTAAACAGCGAATACGGCAGAATCGTATTACCACTAACAAAATTGTTCGAAAAAGACGAGCAATGCTAAGTGAAGAGTAGAACTCCCACATATCCATATCCATACACGAAATGGGATGTTTTCATTTTTAAACAATTAGTTCATAACAACAATCAGCTTACTAACACGTACAAAATGAACTACTTAAAAGTCACGTTCAAGGGTCAGCTGGAAAATGGGTAAGCCATTTGGAAAGTATTAGGAAAAACTACCATACAGATGTATGGTACAGCTAGCTTGGAAAATCTTGACACATCGGTTCCTTGGAGCTTCGGTCCGTATGTAATCTACTGAAGACTTTATAAAATCAGCCAACTAGCAATCCGGAATCTGCTGCTGCCATAAAAAGCATACACAATGGAATGCAGGCATCAGAATCGACGACACGTGTAGTCCGTTCATTAGCTTCACATTATTAAAAAAATTGGAAGATCTCTAGAAACCCCAAGAAAATTTCAAGAGACAAGCCAATTTTTTAAATTCCTAGAAAGACGTTTTCAATATTTAGAATCAATTGGTAGCAACTGAGCAATGCCAACACACCAACCCAGATCTGTAACCCAACCAATGTAAATATGCTGTCAACAAATCCATATAACCGAAGCATATACCACAATTTTAAAAGGATGAGTATTCCGAAAAATATCAAATGGTCATGGTGCTCAATTGTGTAGAAATTGTAGCACTAAACCCAATTGTTGTACCTGCAAGGGCAACCACCACACTTTCCGACACCTTAAAAATCCGAAACAACAGAACAGTTATGCAAAGCTAAGCATATCAAAATTCGTTAAAGATTATGACCCAGTACTCTTAGCAACAGCTCTAGTAAAAGTACAAAATATTTACGGCGGCTTAAGCATGTTTCGAACGCTAATAGCTCCAGGATCATAAGCAATTTTTAGTCAAATAAGACGCTGCACAACAACTCGGCTTGCCAAGAACAAGGTTTTTAGCCGAAGTTTCCGGAATTTCACCAACAGAAATATGCTCTAATTTTAACAAATATTACTAACCCGCTTCCAAATAAAAACTTATTGGTTTTAGACAGTGAGCTACAAAAGAAAATAGTTGTAGCCCCACCTTCGACACTCCCTGGTGTATTGATCTTTTAATAGGCGCTTACATTTATGGAGAAATATTGTTAGAAGGAATAAAGGAAGGATCACCTCCTAAGTGTATAGTTCAAACATCAGAATTAAGATGGATAATAACTGGCTGACATCGTTAAAATGAACTTCTATGTGGATGACTTTTTATCTGGGGCCAACAGTGCACGGCTTGTCCAGTGCAAGGTTTAATCTCAGAAAATGAACCAGCAATGAACATACAATTTCAGAAGAACTTCCATAAAACCAGAAGGAAACAGGACCACCTATGAAAGAATTTAATGACACAGTCAAAACATTTGGACCTCTCTAGAACCTTGCAAAGCATACATTTTGTGTTTTATCGGAAGCATCTAAGCTTTTCGATCCACCAGGATGATTAGAACCAGTTGTGATTGAGCCAAAAATCATACTTCAAGATTTATAGGCTTCTGGTGTAAGGTGGGGCGATAAACTCGATTTAAATTTTGAAAACCGACGGCTAAACTTCAAACTGCCACAGTTAGAGAAGATTGGAATTTATCGTTGGATAAAGTACACCCGCGATGCTAATATTGAACTGCGTGGTTCCTATGGCGCTTCTAATCAAGCTTATTCTGCAGTAGTTTATAGCAAGATGTAAAGGGTGATTTTTTTGTGGTTAGGATTTTCATGCATTAGTATTTGACAGATCACGCGGGATTTCAGACAAGGTGTCAAAGAGAAAGATGCTCAGTATGCTTTGACATTTCATAATGAATAGACTTACTAACGAGCAACGCTTGCAAATAATTGAATTATATTACAAAAATCAGTGTTCGGTTCGAAAAGTGTTTCGCGATTTACGTCCGATTTATGGTCTACATAATCGACCAAGTGAGCAAACAATTAATGCGATTGTGACCAAGTTTCGCACTCAGTTTACTTTATTGGACATTAAACCAACCACACGAATGCGTACAGTGCGTACAGAAGAGAATATTGCGTCTGTTTCTGAGAGTGTGGATGAAGACCGTGAAATGTCGATTCGTCGCCGTTCGCAGCAATTGGGTTTGTGTTATTCGACGACATGGAAGATTTTACGCAAAGATCTTGGTGTAAAACCGTATAAAATACAGCTCCTGCAAGAACTGAAGCCGAACGATCTGCCACAACGTCGAATTTTCAGTGAATGGGCCCTAGAAAAGTTGGCAGAAAATCCGCTTTTTTATCGACATATTTTGTTCAGCGATGAGGCTCATTTCTGGTTGAATGGCTACGTAAATAAGCAAAATTGCCGCATTTGGAGTGAAGAGCAACCAGAAGCCGTTCAAGAACTGCCCATGCATCCCGAAAAATGCACTGTTTGGTGTGGTTTGTACGCTGGTGGAATCATTGGACCGTATTTTTTCAAAGATGCTGTTGGACGCAACGTTACGGTGAATGGCGATCGCTATCGTTCGATGCTAACAAACTTTTTGTTGCCAAAAATGGAAGAACTGAACTTAGTTGACATGTGGTTTCAACAAGATGGCGCTACATGCCACACAGCTCGCGATTCTATGGCCATTTTGAGGGAAAACTTCGGAGAACAATTCATCTCAAGAAATGGCCCGGTAAGTTGGGCACCAAGATCATGCGATTTGACGCCTTTAGACTATTTTTTGTGGGGCTACGTCAAGTCTAAAGTCTACAGAAATAAGCCAGCAACTATTCCAGTTTTGGAAGACAACATTTCCGAAGAAATTCGGGCTATTCCGGCCGAAATGCTCGAAAAAGTTGCCCAAAATTGGACTTTCCGAATGGACCACCTAAGACGCAGCCGCGGTCAACATTTAAATGAAATTATCTTCAAAAAGTAAATGTCATGGACCAATCTAACGTTTCAAATAAAGAACCGATGAGATTTTGCAAATTTTATGCGTTTTTTTTTAAAAAAAAGTTCTCAAGCTCTTAAAAAATCACCCGTTACAATGAAATATCAATAATTACAGCAAAATGAAGGTTGCACCATTAAACCAAACCTTATCACTATCAAAATTAGAACTGAACGCCGCTTTGCGTCTTTCAAAACATGTTAAAATCTAGGCAATGGCAGTTCCAATGAGATTCCAGTGGACTACGCATCATGAGAATTAAACGCTGTCCAATTATTAAACCATATGACTTGATGGGAAGGGTTAAAGTGGCCGAAGGGTTCAATCTAATCAACAACAAGTATTGATGGTCAAAAACTGGAAGAAGCAGGCAGCATGGAACACAAGTCAAGACAGCGTGAAGAGTAATAATCAATGTAGCACAGGAAGGTTTTGAAATAGAACTAAACAAATTAAAATCAAATCAAAATTTACCAAAATTGTTCAAGTCAGCTAATGGGTATATTACTAAAGAAGCGGGTAACAACAGCCCCATCGTTCACGAACACCAGGGTAGACTATGTCGACTAAATTAACATTTAATTGTAGAAAGGCCGTTGTAATAAAACAACAAAAGGCTACATTGTCATTTACATATATCTAGCCACGAAGACAATCCATCAAGAACTGGTAAGTGATCTGTTAAACGATGCCTTCTTAGCCGCATATCGACTGCGTGCTAAGCAACTGGAAGCTGAAATAAGGATAAAACAGCACATAGCTGGAACTGAGTGACACTTTTTCCCGAGGGGAAGTCCTCGAGTTTATGGAACTTACAAGTTAACTTTGTTTGAACTCTAGGGGGGGTTTTTAAGTCCGGCATAATCTCTGATGAGGAGAGCCATTACGGTAACACCCCAGCTTGGAGTGACGTCTAGGGCATCAGGACCGTCACTCGATGTAGTTTGCTGACTACACTCAATCACGGCTTTTGGAAAAAATTGTGTAAGGATTCTTTCTCACGACTAACGAGTCTGTTCAGTCCAGTAATAGTCAAAAATAGAAATAGAACAAAGCATCAACCGACACCATCCACGCATGAAACCATAATTAAAAACCAAAAACTTAGAGAATAGCCCCAAAGAAGGACGAAAACAAATCATTTAGTGTTAGCGATACTCTCAACTTGCTTCCTGCTAGGGTTCGCAAAAGCCCAGATCAAAATCACTTCATTTGACCATTCGACAGGACTATATTTCGAGGATCTAGGCAAACTCGAAGTGGTAGCTATGGAGTGAAAATTATTAATTTATTACAGCATGGCGGGCTATTGGGATAAGATGGAAGCTTTTAAGCAAGCACAAGTCGAGCTGGCAGTAGCCTGCAAGAAATTATCTGGTTAGAACTGCGATATAATCCTAAAACATTTTCGGAGGCAGTTCAATAATTTGGTCGCAGACAATCGTCTCTTATTAACATGCAATAAGAAACAGCGACAAGGAAACCGTGGTTTGTAAGACACAACAGGTATTATCTTAGAGGGAAAATTTGAAATTTTCACCTGTTTGAAAACATTAAGACAAACGAGAATCATAGTAGCATTTAGAAAATAGAAAAAATTTAACTAAAGCAACAACACCTTTTAATGACAGCCGAGAACCAAACATCTATTGCTGAACTCTGAACGTCTTAAAACAAACTGATGGAGACAACAGTTCTCATCAAAAATTGACGTTTTTAACCTTTCATGCATTTCTTCTGATGCTGAGTGAGCACTTCAATCCTACCACCAAATCAACTTAACAAGGCACTCCAAGATATAAAACATCGTATGCCTCCGGAAGTTCTGCTGCCCTCAGAAAATGAAAACTATGAATTATTGAGCCTGTATCAAAACGGGTGTGAAGTATTCCAGACTTTCCATAGATGTTATGTATGTATGAGTATCACACTGTTAATTCAAATTCAAATAGGAAAAAAATTAATCGTATTGGAAATTTTAGTACAATCATATAAGTATGAGACTTTTTTTAGAAAATGACTCAAGCCTCAATTTAAATAAAAAATATACAATATTTTCTAAAATAAAAATTTATGAACAAACTCAACCACGTAGAAATCAACCGTGTAGAAATAACGAAAGATGTAGAATAACTAATGTAGAATAACGAAATAAATGATTTGAATTTTTTGATAATATTTATTCCGTAAAACGTTAATCGCGATGAAAAAAGCAGTAAATTCAACGAAGAAAGTGTCGACATAAATTTGATGACGTATCAAGCAGTATTGTCTGGTATCAATGCACTTAGAGTACCAAGTAATACTGCCTGATACGACATCAAATTTATGTCGACAGTTTCTTTCCTGAACTGAAAATGGCAGTAATGCTCGTAAAAAATATTAGAGATTTAACGAAATGTTCAATGCATAATTTAATAATAATATATTATGTAAAATAATTCTGATCAATAGCCTGTAATATAATTTTTAATTGGTAATATTGTAGAATTTACTGCTTTTTTCACCGCGATTAACGTTTTACGGAATAAATATTATCAAAAAAATCAAATCATTTATTTCGTTATTCTGCCATCTATAGATAAAGATCGGAATCATCGACTTGAAATAACGTCATGTAGCAAAATTGTTAATGCAATGAGGTCATTAGTATTCTGTGCACTGGATCTGCAGGCAACCATTAAATCTACTTTTAAATTGTTTATTAGAATTTGTTGCAGTAAAGTAATAATCTCTTGATGAAGCACCGTGTGGTTTCAAACTGTAGTTTAAATTTGAAAATGTAAATCAGGGTTTGAGTATGTGATAGATTGGTTAGTTCTAAATCTAATAAGAACAATTACAGAATAATATTAAAATCTCTAGTATAGAAATATTTACTCGATTCTAATAATGAGTATCCCCTTTTCCAAATATCATTATTTATGAAATAGGTTATAGCTAAATACACGTAAATACATAATTGGTATAAAATAGTCGTTAAAAGAACTACCAAAATCAACCTATTGCGCACGATGCATAATCTAGGGTTTTTAATCAACTTTTGCATCTTGGCAG